>VZSV01000048.1:1413590-1462787 GCA_013398735.1 Nothocercus julius
AAATTATAGATCTCAAGCCCTTTTTTAAACATAAAAGCTCTCATAACATGTGGGAAATAATATATTAAGTCTCTCTATGGTTCTCCCTGACAGGGCATTAAATCACCTCACTGAAACAAGAGAGAAAAACACCATTAAGTAGACAGGCCAAACTCCCTTTGGCTTCAGGAAGACTCCTTAACGGATTTATCTAAATCATAAAGAATAATTTGTTTCTTAAACCAAACCTAAAACTCCCTCTCTGTGCCCCACTCAATTGTTACAGCAGAAAAATCCAAAATACAGCTACAATTCAAAACAACAACAAAACAGTAGTATATGTTACAGCATATGCTGCCACACGCAAACAGTGATTACAGCTCCTAATTCTCAGCCATTCTGCAAAACCAGGAAGGTTTCAGTGACTTCCCTACAATGAATCACATTCTGAGATAGGTCAAACCATCACAAGTTTTTACAAATTTGACATTGTTTAACTGCCAGCAGTTTTTCTTACCAAGTTAAGCAAAACACTATAGAAAGAAGTAGTTTTGAGTATCTTCTTGTTGTGTAGTTCTTATAATTTCACCAAGAACTTCCAAAAAAATCAAATGTTTAAAAATGAAAAGCAATTCAGAGACATCTCCTCTGAACATAGCCTGTCCCCAGGCTATGACTTCTTTTTTTTAAAAAAAAAAGTTCAAGAATATTTTTCTCCCACCCACCACAAATGCCAAGCCTGTCAATCACACTAATAGCAACAAAACACATATGGGAGAGTTTAAGAGGAGAGAGCAGACATGAGAAACTGCTCCTTTAACTTACTTGGAATCAACTTCACCACACACGCCTGGGAAAAGAAAAACAAGGAGTATATGGTAAGTTATGTTTTTTGTTATTTTTGCATAAAATGGGCATAGAAAACATCCATGCCAATGAACTATGTTTTGTATAGAACACCTTGGAGAGTTAAGATTAAGCTCCAGTACTTTTTCCTAATGCGAGCAGTATTCCAGTGCTATAGACAATAAGAAGTTCCATGCGGCAGTTGCTTTCTTTTTTGCTTCTTTTTGCAAAGCAGAGTTTGACTTGAAAGTTTTAAAGCAAGTTTAACACATTTAGTAGATATGTTCATGAAAATATATAGCCCTATTTCATAAGAAATGTTAACAGCATGATCGAGGAAGCAGTTTCTGTGCTCATTAGTGATTTCTATGAAATTGCAAATTGAAGACTTGCTTTATGAAACTCCAAGGAGCAGTAGCCTGTAAAAACATGTCTCTTATGGGGCTTGCACATTCCAAACTGCAGGAAATAATTTAATTCAAATATATACTATAGTGGTGTGTTAACCCTGCTTTATGTATGGGAGTTACTTGTGAGAATTCCTTTCTATTTAAAGGTCAAATTATCTGGTGTCAAAAATGTCCACATTAACCAAGTTTCCCCATGATATTTGGTGCTTCTCAATGGGGAAGCAAGTAGGGCACAGCATCAGACTTTTTTCCTACAAGCTCCAGAAAAATTGAAACATCTTAGTATATATTTGTGTAGTTTGAAGGGCACCAAGGCTCAGATCTTCCCTTAAGCTATGCCATGTGCTTCACAGGCCACATGTCCCCCTAGCTAAGGGATGCCCAAGGCCACATATTTACTCAGACTGCTGTGAATTTCAGCATAGGGTAAGGAGGAGTATGTGGGTGCTAAGCAGAACTAAGAGCCAAGCCTCGTTATCTGCCCATGTGACACCTCTCACCCTGGGGCAGCAGGTGAGCCCCAGGACCATGGCCCAGTTTATGGCCATCTGGCCTGATGCAGACTCATTTACACCTCCTCAGGAACCAAGCACAGCCTGCACAGCAGAAACAGCAGTGCTGCACCTTAACTTCACTCACATTTCACTCCTAACAGCACCTGTTACCTGGATCTTTCCCCTGAGCCCCCATTAAGCCTGACACTCACAGGCATCTCCCAGCCAGGCTCCAGCACTAGCACAGGAGGAGCCTGCTGCTTGCACAGTTGCTCCCACATGGAAGCAAAGCACATCCTTTGCCCTATAGCCATGTCTCTGCACACACTGGAAGAGTCATTGCCACCTGCCCTCATCCAGAGGGATGCACTTAAGACCAAACCTTAATGCACTTAAGGCCTAACACTACAAAATTCAATACTACAATTTCTTACAGCACGCACAGCCAGGCAGTCTGAGGTTCTTTTCTTTTCTGAAAAGGCCAAGTTTAAATTGCAAAAGGCTTCTGCATTCATTCAGCATTTCTGAAATTCCAGTATTTAAGCTTTGCTATGTTCTGGCAAGTCAAGGCATAGTAAAGAGTTAAGGGTATTTGTTAGAAACAGCCTACATCTGACTAACAGCAAAAACACATGCAGGAAAGTTTAAAGGATAACAGCTGACACATTTTAACTTAGTTGGAATCCATTTTAATCTTTGAAAACATGCCCAAAATCCTTTTTGCTTTGGGAAATAAAACAGGAAGGGTAATTGGAAAGCAGAATATGCATTTGTTGGATCCAGCCTTTTCTGGAAGCTTTCCTATTTCCCCTGTCATGGTGACTCAGAACTGCTGAGCAAATTAATCTCCATTTGCTTCAGCAGCTGCATCTTGACAATTTTGTAGTCCATTGCATAAAGCACTAGCTCTCCAGCTTTCCCTGATTGCTCCACTTTAGAATATGCACCCTGACCCCTTCTTCAATTTAGGAGTAGCATATGCAGCTCATCTTAAACTGGAAAGATGTTTTGCGCTAAAAGTATATAGGGACCAGGAGGAACAGGGCAGGGGATTCAGCTTGGAGATGGCTGGATGGGGACAAGGGTGGCAAGAGCAAAGCACCCTGAGCTTTTTTGGCACTACATCTTGCCTCCATCCAAGCCACAGCAGCACAGGAAATTCTCCTGTTCAAAGTGATTGAAAACTGAAAGAGTAGGGATATCCTTAATGTTTGCTCTGTTTCTGTATCATTTCCTAGGTGTTGCACAGCCACAGTCAAGACAAGATACTGGGCTATACAAACTTCTGCTCTGACCCAGTACATGTATTTTTTTTGTTAGACTTACTTTTAAAGAGGTAGCATAAAATTGAAAATAATTTGTTCTTTAAAAGTACTAAGAGCCTGGGGGAAGAAAGGTGAGGGTGTTAAAAGAGAACAAAACTTCTTTAGAGCACACGTTGCCTTTGAGCAATGGAGTGACTGAATACAAGGCCCAGGCTCAGCATGAAGTCTGCATTAACAGGACTAAGGAAGCACCACATCTGTAAATAAGCTCCATTTCCCCTGTATAAACCCCACAGCACAGTATGTCAAAACCCAGGACCAAGTTAAACATGGTCTGAAAGAGGACCCAAGCTCCTGCCCAAAGGAGCTCAAGGTAGGCAAGCCAGGGCTAGCTGCAAAATAGTCATGCCATAGGTGCACCTATAAATAAACCAGACACTGATGACCCAGAAATTTTTACACTTTTTCAGCAGAACCCTCTAGCCAGCTCCACCAGTGACAGATGTTTGCACCTGTCAATACAAAACACCACTTCCAGCCTCCTCAGACCCAGGAGGGCCACTCACACAACAGCATTGGTACTTGCTAAGTCGCCGTGAGAAGGCGGGCACTTTAACTGCGCAAACAGGAAAAAAGTTGCAAAAAGGACTTCCTCTTAGGATTTCTACAGCAGCTCAGTAAAAACCAGTGAAGCAACAGTTCAGCATTACTCAGACCGAGCCTTTCTCACTGGAGAGCAACATGGCCACAAAGCTGCCGTCTCAAGAGGAATGCGAGAGCTGGACAGCCTTTCAAGTCGCAGATCTCCTAAGACAGGTACTGAAAATATATGTAACATGTAAGACAGCTCATCTATATTTAGCCAGCAAAATTCTTGCTAGATTTATCTTTGTAAAAACTATACAGATGTCTTAGCCTAAGCATAGCATTGACATTAACCTGGACCAAAGATGGATTAGTCAGCAATTGCCACCCTAAAGCCTCATTTGTATTAATATTCTGTGAGTTTCTTGGCGTTCTCCCAGTTTTTATAGAAATTAAATTCTGCTAGCAAAGATCTCCTATGTGGCAAATCATTAAAAAGTTTGTTTACAGGGATATTTCTTAAAATAGAACAGATGGTTCATGCCACAATTTTTCTGGGGAAAAAATAGTCATTTCATTACAAGTGGGTGCCTATTTGAGCATCACTAAAATTTACAGTTTGTCAATAACAATTTGCTTTTCATCTTTTATTCTACACATCCCTCCCCCCCGGCCCCAGGACTTTCTAGATGGAGTCTTAAGCTCAAGATACCTGTGGGTTGGCTTTTAGTCATTCCTTTAGCTCCTTGCACCTTTACTACCTGTTGCGATATCTGCTGTGCAAAGCATATGCAGATAACCTGACCTACTACAAAATAGTCCAGACTTGTCTTCAGTCATCCCTTCACTACCTGAATAGTTTCCTCCCACATACAATTTTTTTTAATCAGATTTTTCCACTTGTAACTTACTGAGTCAGGTTTACTGCAACTTATCTATATAATAGATAACAGATACCTACAAGATAGACAGATACCTATAACCTATTTGCCTAAGGTATTTAAGAGAACTCCTTTCATTTTTATATAGAATCTCATTTACATTTTTTAATGGCAGTCTCTCAATATAGTTTTGCATCTAGGATTTGACATGTGCATTTCACTTCTAACTGTGGTACACAATTTTTGAATGCTTTTTTTAACCAAATATGATAATTTCATCCATTATCAAGTTCTCATCCTTTATAATTGAAGGAATATGCAATTTGAGGAAAAAAGTATGCTATGAAGTGATTCTACAATGGTTCCATTTACTACTTAAGTAGGCCAGAATAAGATGCTCCTGCATTATTTGCCCACTTTTTCACTGTACATGAATATCCTGTACTCACACATGTAATTTTAAAAATCAGCTTTGCAATGCAGGTGGATCACAAGTAGACCAGTCATCAGGTTGAAAAAGCTAGGTGTACTATGGAGTTAATACATACCTTGATCAAAATGCATCAGCTATGCTGTGAACTCTTATTACCATGGAAAGCTACTCAGAATTAGTTAGCTCAAGGCTTTTCATCTTAAAAGAAATCAAATTAATAGAAGATACAATTTTTAAGTACCCTATAATTCTACACTAAAATATAAAACAGAAAAATTAAGAACAGTTGTTCAGCAACTCAGAAGCTTCTGGGGAAGTTTCAGCAGGCTAGTGGTTAACTAGTGAGTTTGTGGTTCTTGAGAAGTGCTATAACCTTACTCTTCCACGCACACATCAAGACATTAATGCTTGCGCCTACGCTCCTCATTGCTTACAGAGGCCAAGTGATGTCGACTACAGCACAACCAGCACCGAGCGCGCGGCTGCTCGGTCTGCCTCCGGACAGCCTGAGCTGCTCCCAGCAGCAGCAACCCACAGGGAACCCGACCTTCCTGCCGGGCCCATCTCCAGCCCTGCAATCTGTGCAAGCATCACAGCCCAAGTGTGGGCTACACACGTGAATCAAATAACATTAAGGTTGCAGAATCAAGGACTCAGAGGGTAAAATGCCAGGTTTTCTTCTAGCTAGGTTTTGCCTCATGTTATATACACATACACTTATTACAAACACCTGTACCTGCTTTTTACCACTCAAAAGCCTCCCCTTTTCCATGCTGAGAGCCTTGTATGTTTATGCCCTAATCTGGGCCAATACAGAAATTGTAAGGTGCACAAGGCCAGGGCTTGAGGAAAGAGAAAGGAACTCATAGCTCATGAGTTGCCATGAGCCAATTTCTGCCTGGACATACCAGATGCTGTCACTGCACTAGCCCAGCACCCTCTCCTGAGGCCCTGCAAGTCACCTGTACAAACCCTGCCAGTGCCTGACGCAGAATCCCAGGCTCTCATTTGCTGAGGTGATCAAAACAATCACCATATTGAGTATGATAGGCATATATACACAGCCCTATGCGTGTGTGTATTTAATAACTTTCCAGAGCACAGCAGCTCACATCTGAACTAATGTAGCAAATTTATAGGATCTGGTTTTATAGGTCACTTTAATGGACCTGAAACAGATGGACTGAATACTTGAAGTATCATGAATACTAAAACTGAATCCAAGAGCTGTGCCTTCTTAATAAAAAACTCTAGATTCTTTTACTTTGTGTAACATTGCAGTTTCTCTGAAAAAGGCTAAAATATATAACAGCAGTGAGACTTCTAGGTCTTTCAGCCCAGTCTTTTTTTTAAAAAAAAGAAGAAATCCAATGTATCCACTTCTCTCCAGTTACTATTTAGTTTCTGCCATAAGGAGATACTGCTCCTGGACATTCTTATTTTGTTTTACTTTATAATCAATGCCAGTTTGTTTAGGAAAGAACATGTCACTGAAGCGATCCCGTTTGAGGGTGAATTGCTTTCTAGCAACGCTCATCACCATGAGAGCTGAAGGCCTATCCTGCCCTCTCACACCAGCAACACCTCTAGCCCAAATACCTGCTCCTAAAACCAAGTGGCAGTCAACAGAGCTACTGAAGAGGCCCTTAAACACCAGGGTTTCTTTTACCTTGGTCTCAACTTCCACCCAACAGCTATGTTGCCTTTCCTAGCCAGATGACACAACTGCCAACAATCCTGAACCACAAGCCCCCTTTTCAAGCTGTTTATAATTGTCCACCTCATTCAATGAGAATTAAATCTCCATGATTTGTTTCTGTTATGCTCACTGCTCATTTTACATTTGCTGCTTCATAATTTCTCATCTATTCCATTCCAGGAGTTACCAGCCTTTATCTCCTGTAATCTCTTTGAAATAAAGTAGTATCCTGTCTTCTCTTATACTACCACCTATTTCTGAGCATCCCTATTTGTCCATCTGCTATTTTCTCCTAGTAACTCAAGTAGAATATATCAGGTATTTCCATATGAAAAATTAATAAATTGGAAACCAAAGTCAAGTTGCATACTATTTTACTAATTCTTTTTTTCCTCTCCTCCTCACCTTAGTTTGGAATGTCTGAATCTGCTGCAGTTGTAGAAAGACTGGGCATGAATGGATTCCAATTCCTGGTAAGCAAATCTCTCCCAAGACAGAGCAGTCTTTAGCATGCCAGCGAGAAGCTCATATTTCACACAGCAGCAGGGAATAGCCTCACATTTTCCTTCCTTATCAGCATATTAGACAATTGCTCTGATTTCACACATGCTAATACATGCCTGACTCAAGCAGCTCCTCCTCCCCAAGTCCTGGGCAGCCCTTCTGCCCATGCAGAGCACACACTGGTAGCTAGGAGCTTAGGCTAGCACATAGCAGTGGGCAGGAATGTCTCTTAAGAAAGAGAGCTTAGAGTTGAACTTCTTAAAAATATATAGTTGTACAGCTATTCTTCATGGAAAAACTTCTCCATAACACTTACATGACAGAAAATAGTAAAACAGAATCCTACATGAATTTTACACCAAGTTTACAGACACCAGAAGCACTGTCTTAAAAATGAGTTTTCTTTCCACAGAAGTCAAGAGTATTTTTGCATAAGGATGTGGTTAAGTTGACTTCAGCTTACCAGTAGAAAGAAATAGAACAACTCAATACCAGGGCAATTTTTACCCCTACTTCCACCCATGGATCTATTGAAGAAAGAAACCTCTGAGACATTTTACAGGTGAAATGGTTGTTGCAATGTATTCATGCCCTGCAGAGAAACTGTTTGCTTGGCACTGTTACTCCAAGGTGTTTGCCGGGAGCAGGAGGCTGGGGACATAACCATTATTGACTGGTTGTGTTCGCAGAGGCCCCCATCCTGCAAACTGGTTAATTAGGCCAGAGTTACACAGGTGTATTCAGGTTTGTCTAACACAGTAAATCCTAGTTTTATACTGGCTATGCAAACTGTTCATGCTGCCTAAAGATTTCACAAATACAGACCTGTTCATGCATCAAATTGCTAAAGATGCTGTAATCACAGCATCTTTAATGCTGGGTGAGAGAGGAAGAAGCTAAGGGTGCTAGTGTTGACTCTTTGCACCAGCTGCAAGTAGCACTGTACCACAGCCATAGAAAAGGGCATGAAACTCAGACATTGGTGGTGAGCTAATCAAAAAAAGGCAGAGGAAACAGGTGTCCTTTGTAAAATGCTCTGTGATAGAAGATATTTAAAAAACAGTCTGCTTAATGAAAGCATTGAAGAGAACACTATCAAAACTATGTATTCTCTTTAACATTAAAAATTACATTGCACAGCAGAAAACATGGCAATATATACAGCACTGAAACATCCATTTTTGATATTATTGTACAAAGACAGGTCTCATGGGTAGCAAAGTATCTTACAGCTTTCATACATTCTTTAATGAAATTGCTCAATACCACTATCAACATGCTAGACTAAGCTGTGCTAGAAACAGAATACTAAAAAGTATTCAAAAATGATTCATCCTATATGATCAGGATGATGTATAACAGCAACCTTTGAGTATCTGCAAGATACTGTTCTGTGCATAAGCCAACATAAAAGGTAACTTAAGTAATTAGAACACTAGCCCACCTTCTTACTCCTATCTCCTGGTCTAGTATTCCATAACATTGCCATTCCCAACAGCAAGGGTTCTACTGGTTTATATGCAAGCATCTACATCTGAGATTACTAAACAGGTACAAAGATAACAACTTAGGGTTTATTACCTTTAGCAGAACCTTAAGCTTTACACCTCAACTTAAGATTCAGTAACAATGACACTAGGCTATTCTTCTCTGCACATTGACATGTGGGTACAGAGACAGATGAATATCTTCTGCAATATAGGAACTGTGCACCCATGCAACGCTACATTGATGTTTAGTACCTAGTTGCAGGGATGTTTTATGAGCTCTGCTTGGATCTCTGCATAGAAGATTCCCCTCTAATTAGTCAGAAAGAGGACAACTACCCGTGGTGTCTTCCAGGTGACTTTAGTGATCTCCCTACTGCACAGGGGAACAGCCTTCTGTGTCTGTGCATGACTTGAGAAAAGTCATCCTCCCTCACAGAGTGCTATTGCAGGTGCTTATTAGAGTGCATGCAAAGGCTTAGGAGGGGTTGAGGGAAGAACACAAGAGCCTGCTGACTCAAGAGCTTCCCAAACACCTACCAGTAGCCCTGTACAATCCTCACAGGCCTTATCAGTGCCACAACAGGGAAGCAAAAGGATTGAGGCAGAGCAAAGGAGCTTAATAATGAGAACAAGGGCCTGATATCTTCAGCATCTTTTGCACAGGCTTTCTGCAGTGGTGGGATGTGCCAGGATCAGACAGCACTGTGGTGGTGGGGCTGCTACTGCACTGACCTCAGTGGCCTTGCTGAAGGTACAGTTGCTGGAAAGTGGTCTCATGCATGACATTTATCACAGCACATAACCCCTAACAGCTGTGCCACCATTCCCTGTGTGGCTACAGAGAACACAATCCTTTTTTTCAGGAAAAGAAAGCATTTCTTGAACTCCTTAAAGACACAATTAATAGTTACCCTAAAGCTTATCATATAACTAAACTTCCTAGAGAGAGTATTTCCTGGGCAACAAGCACTTCCCAATAAAGTAATTTGCATTTGATAACATATCCATCTGGCATTAATACTAAGGTCTTTTTGAAGTTTAAAGTGTTCAGTCAAGACACACACAGCATGTCTATAATGCCATATAACATGGTAAGATGGACAACAGTTTCAATCAACTTCGATTGATTTCAGAATAGGAATTGAGTAATCAGCATTTAGATGGCTCTTTCTTTGAAGATTTCTTGTCTGTGGTTAAGAGACAAACACTTTACAGCAACATTACATTTTGTTTTATAAACACACTGAATTTCAGACTGATCTTTTTCCCTATAAGAAGATTACATGCATTTTACATGAACATCTAAATTCTTCCTTTTTACTTCTAAAGGAGCTAAAGATGCAAAAGTGCATTAGATCTAATGCATACCATGCAGCTTCATTTTCCTTTCCTATCAATAGTACTCTACTTGTGATAGTTATTCCATATGCAGGTCACATTTGAATGATGCTAATCTGGTCCTAATGTGCAAATCAGCATTTAGCCACAGCTGCACTGCACAGAACATATTATATTCTCTGGGGATTTGAGGCCTGAATTTGCTGTGCTGTCTCCCCTTTTCTGTTCTCTCCAAGCTGCTTGTTTTAAGTTAATTTTAATTCATTTTCTGACACTAAAAATTTGAATTTTGATCCTAACTTGAGAACAGTAGACTCCTTTTTGGATATGTACATTAAAATGTTAAATCATAGCAAGAAATACAAAATACATAAAGGCTGTTTAGAACCAGTGTCCAATGATCTCGCTATTGTTTCAAAAGGTGTTTTGAATGTCATGGCTGGAATATGGGGATCACCAGGCCCAATTTCTTTACCAACATATTAGCTATGTGGGGTTTTAGGGAGAATAACCTTTAGAGGACTGAAATGGGTGTCCCATAAGAGATTTGCACCTTGCTGCCCAGGCCAAACACTTCCAGAGCTTCCCAGGTTGAGCTCATGGAGACTGTTCTGATATCTACCTATGCACACATAAACCCTGAGAAGGGGCAAATACTGCCTCACTTGGAGGCTTTCCCTTCCCTGCAGGGAAGCTGCAGCAAACAAAGGGGGCGAGAAGAAGGATACCTCCTCCTCCTGGCCTAAGCAATTGAAATACCAGACCTGCAGCTCCTCTGCAGGCACCTGAATGCTGGAGCCCCAGAAGTCCTAAACCACTTCAGCCTAAACAAGTCTCAGCAAAGATGAGATCCCCTTCCTGTGGCACAGTACCCAAGGGATATTTTGCTGGCAGTGGGAAGGGATAGACAAGAGGACAGACTAAGTGGCATTGGGCAGCTCCAATATCTCTGAGAAAAGATCTAACCAGCATAAAGTACTGGTCAACTGAGCCCGATATCCACCCCAGCCCTCTCAGCTCTGGAAATAAAGTATGGATCATGAGTCTCCTGAGGAAAGCAATGCTTTTTACAGTCCCACCTAAGATCTAAGCAGCCAAAACACAAAGCCTGTTAGAAACTTGCCAACTTTAGTCAAGACCTAATGTCCTGGGAGAGAGTCAAGAAATCCTTGCTGCATTGTCCACAGGCACCAAGCCTGCTGGAAGTCACTGCCAAGGCTGAGAGCCTTCACTGAGGGACAAGGGCTGCAGCACAGGGAGCTTGAATGTAAGTGAGGTCTAGAGAAACATAAGTTTTCACAGGATCTTCAACTTTTACACTACTGATAAGCCAATTGCTTAGGCTGACTTGCAACAGTTAAACACTAATTCTAAAGCCAGTGTTTAACTGCATTTTGCTTATTTCAGAAAACCATAAAAATGCTTTTTTCCCCAATCTCACAAAGTTTAGGGGTACTCAAGTATTTAGTGCAAATAAGAGTGATCCCAGCACTCTCAGCACTGTCTTTAGCAAGCATGCAAGGTCCAAGGCAAAAAACTGTTCATACATAAGTAACCATTGCAAGATACCTATTTCCAGCTGCCAAACATGAGGCCATCTGAGTGCATTAAGTTCATCACCTTCTTGCAGTTCATGTTTCTCCAGCACTTTTCCCCATCCACACATCAGATGCGCCACCTCACACATCAGCCCTCCCCTTCCCCAGGACGCCTGGCCTGTGCCGAGCCCTTCTCTCCTCTGCTCTCAGGCTTTCCAACCATCTAGAGCTTTACTTCTACTTTGGGTCAGGCCTGAGCCCCCCTTCCCTTTTCTTCAAGGGCTGCTATAGAGCAGGGAGCTCCTGGTGATCTTGCTGTTATTTGTGGCCCTTGTCTTTCCTTCCTTTCTGTCCTTCTTAGCTCTAGATGGTCTCCCATTAGAGCCAAAGCCAGTTCATAAAAAAAAGTTTTGGAAATGCCCCCATTTCCAGGAATTTCTACATCCCCAGGGCTCACCTTTTGAAGGAAAAGCCCAGAATTTGGTAGGACCTAAGACCCCAAAAAGAGCTTGAACTCAGGCTGCTCTCTAGGTCATTTTAAACTTCACAACCCAGCGTGCAAGGAGAGGGTTGTTTCTGCTTTAGCTAAATAGGAAGCTAAAAAGCAGAATCATGGTCATTTCAAGAAGGAAACAGTAAGAAAAATCCCTATAGAAAGTGTTGCTAAACATGAAGCATTCAGAAAAAGAATATGATCTTAAAACCAGGGCTGAAAGGGACACATTTTACAGCTGAGTACATCTGCCACTATCAGTCATCTCCAGTTAAATGGGCAGGTATAAGGGCAATACATATTTATGCACTTTCAGAAAACATAAGGCATCTGCTAAGCAAAAGCAAAAACTGCATACATCCAAAAGGATGACTATGAAAATAGGTTACTGACTGTAGATATGATTTCTGAAGTGTATGGCACCATGCTTCATTATCTCAGCCACATAATATAATTTTAGCCATCACTTTATTGTATATTAGTCTAATAGCTTATTGGTTTAATAAGATATTAAGCTAATATTAGTAAAGAAAGCACCCAATTTCAGGCTCAGGTGCCAAGTCTACAAACACTGTTATCCCCACTAGTTTAGAAACAGAATTCTTATGCACCCATTTTGATTCATTTTCCTGTTAAGTATTTTCAAACATCTCAGGAGTAATTTATAACTGCCTAATGCCATGATCTAGAAATGCAATCCTGCCCTAAAAAAATCCTGAGCCAATACAAAAATACTCATTGCAGGACTAGGTCCTTAATTTTTAGGCAGACAGAAGCACATTTCTATTCACATTCCAAATGCTGCTGCCAGAAGCAATTTGAACATAAATTTGTTTATTTTGTGGTAGCTGCAAGTGTGCTTGCCTGCTTTCCAGTCCTTAAAACTGTCACAAAAACCAATTAAATTCTAAATGTCAAATTATTCATAATTATATTAAATATACATTAAAGGAATCTTTTGATGCAAATTTCTTTGTTCTTAAGAGTTCACTGGTAACTTTAAATGCTATGGGGAAAAAACTTCAAGTTTTGTGGACCTTACAGATTCCAAGAATATAAAAAGGAATATAAGCAGCTGTAGAAGTTTAATCCATTCTGTCAGTTTCCAACCTTGGCTTCACAAGCTCTGAGCTGATTAAAACAAGACAGTCCACACAGTCTCAGGATTTCCAGCTTTGAACTTCCTTCTCTGCCTCACTCAGACATGCCAGTTACACAAGTGTACCCACTCAGAGCTCATTTTCAGGAAAAAACAGTTTGTCTTTAGCAATAATGAGATTTGAAGAATTTTCATTTTTGGTGGTTTCATACTCCTTCCTGAAAGAAATCAGGAACTTTTACAATGCAGGCAAGTTGAAACTTCATCATACTGATGTCTGCTGTCACTTAAAAATCTAACCAGAAACAATAGTCACTCTCTCATTGTCAAATACCAGCTGCTAAGCATTTCAGAAATTTCCTCATAGAGTCTCTGAAATGTTACAGTTCCATCCTACTTTCCTTTAGCTGTTTCCAACACAGGGCTATAAATTCCTAATTATCTCCTCCTTCTGTGCTCAGAGGCAGATGAATGTGTGAAGCTGATACTACAATGACAAACTCCTTTTTTTCCATAATTTATCTCTGTACAGGACTGATCTTGCATTTAAAAAGAGACAGAAAGACATCAGTAGGCAATGACAATGTAAGGGGCATAAGGATTACTTAATGAATTAAGTTTAAACTTCAGTGAGCAAGTTCCACAGAAAGTCTGCAACACATCATGCAGAGCAGACAGCGGGGTTCTTTTTCTCCCAATACATACTTCTCATATATGTGCAGATGCATGAATGGACCAAATGCATCATTATACATTGACTGTTCTGTATCTTTAGCACTGCTAATCTACCAAACTGGGTAACTAAACCATGCTTATGGCTGTCCAAAACTCCCTCAGGAGACAGGAATTGGAAAGCATGAGCCAATTGTGGCTTGCTATAGAAGACTAAGGAAGTGATACTTTATGCTTATCAACTAATGAAAAACTAGCTGGCTGTTCAATCAAGAGCTTCACAAAGATACATAGTTAGATGGAGACACATGTACAAGACAAATATTCAAATCTTCTGCCAGAGCAGGGGAAAATATAGAGCTCATGAACACAAGCTTTGCAGAAGCAACTGACATTTAGAATATTTTTACAGAAGAATGAGAAAAGTGAACAGGAGGAAATACTGACTTCACTTATATCTCCATCTGTATATATTGCTTTCTGTCAACCTAAAGTGACTGGAAGCAAATCAAAACATCCCCCTGCTACTCACACTGCACATCCCCAGCAGTTAGGTATACAAGCTGTTTAAGCAACAAAGCATATTCTACTTCTGTGAAAGGGTATATTGCAGAAGTAATTGCAAGAACTAGAGAACTGAAGGAAAAGCTGAAGATAAATCAGTTGTTAACAGGTGTCTGCATAGAAAAAGAACCCATTTGATTTTGAATCTCACAAATTCTTTAATACAGACATGGAAAGGTAATTGTATTCATTTGGGATCTAATTTGTCAGATTTTATTAGAAATTCTGGTATATTAAAAAGTTTAATTTATTCTCTCAGTATCAATCTATGATAAGGGGAGAGTTTCCCTAAGTAGTACTTTAAGATGAAAAAGAAATACTGAAAGCCTAGTAACTGTGCAGAAGAACAGCAAGGGCATCAAGCTATACACATAGTCACCACCTCCCAGGCCAAATGAAGCTCATAACTCTGTGGCTCCTTGGCATCCTGAAAAGGAAAGAAAGTCAAGCAACACAGTTCAAGTACAGAGTGCTCAATCTAATCAAACACTTAGCAGCCCAAGGATAATGCAGTCACAGTGATTTAATTGCCTCATTGAAAGGGAAACATAGGACTCTCAGCCTGGAAGACATTTTTAAAGGTCTCTAGTGAAATACAGTATCAAAGGTTAAAGCCAACAGAATATTATTGATTCATATGAAAAAGGTATGAGCAAGGTTAAACCACTGTTGTAAAGTGATTTTTCCTTAGACAAGGGTAGCTCTCATGGCTCTGCTTTGCTGGGAAAGATGCATGCATGCAGTTCCACTAAGAGCTAGAAATCATGAAAAACAGACAGTGTAGCAGTGTGGGATGGCTCAGCAGGAACAGAGCAAGGAGACTGAAGTTACAGGTTTTTCCAGTAGGTCTAGAAAAAGATGGTTTCATGATTTTTCTAAGTACAAAATTTCATCAAATATTATACACAAGGGAACCTTGAAAGGCCCCTAATACTTATGGTACATAATGCTTAAGCTTCTAGCAGTAGCATAACTAGTAGGAGATGAAAAATTTCCAAGACACATTTTCTGTTGCTTGCCTGTTCAAGCAGCATAGGACTAACTGAAGGCCAAGCTGCAGGAGTCAGAGATACCCATGAAGAGTTAAAGAACACCACATACATCAGCTTCACTTCAGCCACAAGAGACATAAGTACATTTTTGCTAGAACATTTCCAGTGTGCCTAGATACTGCCTGCTCCAACAAAACTGCTAAATGCAAAGTGACATTAAGCAAGAGCTACAGTGTTATGCCCAGGACAACTGTTACACAGTAGTTATGTGAGGATGATCATGCCAGTACAGTTCTGCCACTGAGTTTCTCACATGGACACTTGCAGCTGGAAAGCTGGATGTAAGCACAGGAACCCAGGCTCATTTTGCTAATGCTGACTGAGCTTTTACAGCTAGATTGAAGTGTTTAACATCGCTCAACTGAAAACTTGCAAAGCAAAACTACAAGAAAGCCACAGAAAACTTACAAATGCAAAGACAGACTAGGTTTCCTAATGCCATGGGGTTTCCCTTAGCAGGGGGAAGCCATCCTGGGTTCTTCCCCCAGTAGTACCTCCTCTGCTCTGATTAAGCATACAGCCAGAAGACGACACATGGAAAACAGGAACTTTTGAGAGATTGCTACAAGTTTAGTGACCACTTAGTTTCATTATCATTTTCTTCAACTGAAACAATCAGCAGGAGTTGGCTTGAACAGCCTGTTAATTATCAACATACTGCAGTCCAAGCCTGCAGCCATTCCTCAAACAGCTCAGGGGAGTTGATTAAAATATTTATCAACCTCTCCATAACTAAAAATTCAGTGTTTGCCCACATTAAAATATATACAAAAACAAATGGGGAGATCTTGCATTGGCAAGTGTTCCCCATGTGTAAACAGACATCAGTATTGGAGGCTTTACTTGGAATATTGGTTATGTTGCTAAAAAACCACGTCATACACTGAAACCCAGAGAGATATGCTGGAAGGATATTAGAATTCCCAGAGTACCAACTAAGCCAGACCTTAGAAAACAAGATTTGAATCATTTTATGCATTTTAGGACCCTGGAATACTGAAGGATAAAAATCTACACAAAACTCCCATTATTGTAGCAAATAAAGAAACATATCTTACACTAATAGAGTACCTTGGTTTCCTCTAGGTAATACTACCTGCTGTGCTTGAGTTTAACTTGGAAAAAACTCAAAATTCCCACTGGAAGTATTTTAAATTGTTAATGGAATCCATGAAACCTGCTGCAAAATACTTTAGTTACTGCTTTTCTTTCTATTTCCACCACAGTTTCCATGCAGTTGGGTTTTTGGCCTGCCAGTTTAACTGTTTTGCCCCTGATATTTGAAGGCAATCTATCTTTCTTTAAAGGATGTCATTGTCTGCACCCATTGCAACATAGGTATGGCAGGTATTTCAAAAAGGATGGCTTTCAAATTTGATGGCTGTTAGAAATACCCAGGGCCTGGCAGTTATCCTGGGTTGATTTGTTATGGTATGACCCTAATCAGATTAAAAATTCAATTTTCCATTAAACTTCCCATATACCAAGAAAAGATTTATTAATATAAGTATCCAGTATTAACCACCTGAATGTATAAAAATTACAGTAAATAACTAAACAGATGGCACAGATTAGTTGCTAAAGAAGTGTTAATTACACTAGATTACAAATGTGTATTTGAAGCTGACAACCTACTTTACTCATTTATACCCATGAAATGTTGGCATCAGCACCATTTTCAGTGACCTATCCTGAATCTCTAGTTCCCTGTGAAGGAGAAAGGATAATGTGCAAATGAACTGTGCTATATAGACTGCTCAGCTCTCACAATATAAGCAGCAGAAGGGTCTACACATGCCAGCATCTCATTGTGAACAAGGGAGACTCTTGACTGTTCTTCCAAAGCCAAAATAAAGAAGGCAATAAGAGGGGCACCTTACAAAGTCTGCAGGCAAAAGGGTATTGTGCCCAAAACCTTGAGTTGTGCTCAGTCTTGACAAAGGCAATTCCCAAACAAGTGCTCTACCAAACTTTCCATATCTTGTCTACACCTTTGTCCTCCATTATTTATGGCATGCTCATTTTTCCTTTTCCCTGTCCAATTAAAAATTCTTGATCTTTACAGGGTAGTGCTACATTTTCTATCAGGTCTTGAAGGATTTTTTGTGACTGTGCTCATGAATAAATTCAGGAGCAGAAGAAACTGAAAACCTCAGAAATCAGGTCATTATAGGAAAACTCTTAAAAATCTCCAGTTTACACCATAACCCAAAACAGTACATTCCCCTAAATGAGAAATATTCATTTTGGCAGCCCAGATAACAGGTAAAAAATCTGATATTTACAGACAGTAACTGTATTTCCATAACAGCAGCATAAAACATGTCTCTGAAGACAAGAATTTCTGGAATGTTTTTGCCTGTGTTGAGTTTCAGCTTAAAGCAAGCCATAGTCAAGAAAAAAAATCAGAAATTACTTTCAGTTAGAGCCAAAGAGACACTTTTGTCATGTTCAATTAAATTGAAGTCCACAGACACTTCCTGCAAACATGGCCATACAGTCAACATCCACATGTAAGCACAGTCATAGGCATGTGTTGGATATTAGCTCTCCTTCATATGTAAGGGTGGGAAGCAATGATCATTTTACAAACATAAAATACCATGATCTTTTATCTGGCAGATGGAATAGGGAAAAAAGTGACACATTTAATTACTCTAGGTAGCATCGCATCTTAATGAACAGCTGTTACACAGCCAGGGAATTAGGGTTTTAAGGTACTAAAGGGATTTAATTTTGAACTTTTTACTTTTTTCTGGAAAAGAAACATAAGTTTTGTTTAGCTTTACATAGAAGGTAAACACAGTTATGTTTTCTTTAAATTATTTAAAGAGAAACCTGAAATAGATTTACTTAAGTATGCACATATGAAGATAAAACCTGAAGTCCCCCCCTCCCATCCCCAATACTCAAAAGACTGAATATAAAATAACTAACAATACCAATCTATGGCCAGCTTAATTTCTCAGTGAGATAGGCTTACTTACAGATTTAAAAAGTTGTGCCACTAGAAAATACATACTCTCCTAGGTTGTTTGTTTAGACTTTTATATTTTTATTGTACCAGAAAGAGCTCCAAGTAGTAGAGTTCTATAACTGGAGCAATTTGTTTCAGGAAAGCTTGTTGGCAAAGAAAGTTTGTCAACATCTGATTAACTGAACCACATCAAGAGTCAAACTGCTCTTTCCTCTTCCTCCCCCCCTATTTTACAAGTCTATATGCCTGGTCATACAGACAGATATTGCATAACATAAGGTCATACATTTTCCTTTATTGCCTCAATTTTCATGAGATCCATAAAGTCACTGAGAATGCTGCATATGATTTTTATATTAATGCTCAATTCTCATCCAATTTTTAGTTTGCTTTTACATGTGGATAATAAAAACCACAGTCAATCTGCACTTTTAAGTTGCTTTAAACTCTTGACTGAAGGATTTATAATGTCACATAAGCAAAAACAAAGATATTCACTGTAAATTAAATTTCGGTATTAGTCAGAAGTTGGCAGGCAAGAAAGGCAGAGATAAGTCAACAAGCAATTACTCTACCCCCACCCTCCCCAAAGGAATTGCTCCCAAGGGACAGCTGAGGCTGGGGACTAATCTAAAATGGACCTGCAAACAGCCTCTTTTGTTCTAGCATAAATATCACCAGCTTTCAGATACCCTCAAAACAAAATATAATATTTAAACTATTTCAAGCATGCATATTCTATGCCTGGCATGAGCTTTTTGCCATGTGAATCTTGAAAAAAAGCTACTGCCACATGAAAGGACATTTCTTCTCTTGCTCTTTGCCATTAATCTCAGCTGGTTTGTCTCTTAGCATTCCAAACTTTTCACATCTTTCAAAGCTCAAAAAAGTTTCTTCTCCCCCCATTCCCCACCCCCTACCAAACTCAAACTCTACATGAGCTGGATAACAGATTTACAGATGCAGTGCTATTAAAAGGTCAGGTGCTACCTGACTGAAATTTAAACTTACATTGCATGAACTGTCATGACAAGACAACTTCTGTACATCACTGGAAGTCTGGGGGCTAATCTTGACTGTCAGCATTTTGTTTGATCATCTACTTCCAAATGCACATAACCTTAGATATTTAAAAATATAAACTACTGTTTCTTTCATAGCACAAAGCACACTTGCTAACTATGGCCAGCTGGGCTGTAGAACACAAATGATAGGATAAGTTTTCAGATTGCTCAAAACAGTTTTTATAAGAGAGATTCATATATATTTATATAAGAAACCTCTTTATTTTATATAATACAAATAACACAGGTTACTTCAAAAAAGGGAAAAGAACTCTACGTGCCTTGGCAAACAGTATCTAATGCTGTGAAAACCACCACAGAGCACAACAGGAATAGGCTTATATAGTCCAGGCACTCTAGATCTCAAAGGAACTGTTACAGCAGGTCAGCGAGTTGAGATGGTTCTCACACACTTTCTGTGCAGATTTTTCAAGTCAAGTAATTTCCCAGCATTTTTTTGTTATAATTGTTATTATTGCCCAGATGCAGGAAGGCAGCTGCTTTGGAGCAGTGTCAGCAGGGAGTATTTCCACACAGTTCCCAGGCTCTTGGCCAGTAGGAACCAGCTACATGAGAGGAACCCAACATCCCCCACTTACTGCAGTTCTCTAAGCTTGGAGCAAGGAGCCTTGAGACACCTATGGAGGCTCTGCATTCAGTTATGTGTCCTGGAGAGCAGCATTTAAGTAGGATTACAGCTTAGCCTCCTCCAAGGAGGAAGGGGCCCCACTGGTCTCACCTATCTGTGACCTCAGTTGATTCCTGCCGTGCTATTTCCTGTTGCCATTTTCAGCCTCCTTCAAGAGAGGAGGATAGAAAGTATTAATGCCCCAAGAATAGAGAAGACTTTTGTTTTATATAAACACAACATCTTCCACAGAGACGTGACTCTACAGACTTTCCCCAGGATGATACTGTTCCAGCTAAGCCAATATTCAAATTGTCAAAAACCAACACCACAGCCACCTTAACATGGTTTCCTCTACTGAGGAAGAGGAAGGTTAGCTGAAGTGCACATTCACAGCTGCTTACAGGGTCAATATCTCCCCAACACTTCCACCCTGAGCTCCCATTCACCTCCTTCCCTCATCCCCCCCTAAGACTCACCTGATCACAGAGGAGCTACATTCTTTCCAAGGGTTATTTTCAGCTTCCGTAACCCAGTTTGCCACATGATTGCTAGCAGCAGCATGAAGGAGATAGAGGAAGTACACTGCCCAAAAAATATACCTCTTTAGTGGGAGTTAAAACAACAGCCAAAAAAAAAAAAGTCTCAGAATGAGACTGCACAGAAACCAGGACACCATAAGCAACCACAGCAAGAGCACTAGCTTTATCACACACTTTCCTTCTCTTCTTCCCCCAGTCTTTTTATAACCAGAGCACTCTTGGTGCCCACCTGAACTAATGTCAAGCAGCTGCAACTCATTGAGCCATCAGAGAAACAGCCCACAAAAAGTCCTAATAAGTGGCAGCTGGGTCAGTTCACAAACAGGTCAGAGAGCTCTGGAGTTGGTATAAGGATGGGAGGCTTAACTTCAGCCTAGGTGTGAGGAGGAAAAGGGTGGAGGGGCTCCTTCCAAGCTGCTAGTCCAGTCTAGCTGCTTCATAAAGCTTCCTCTTGGTCTTCCATTCATGAGTCCAGCTGGGTTGGAGAATAAATAACTAAAGAGTTTAACACTAGCTGTGTTGGCAAGCACCTGCCCAAGTGTAGAGTTGAGGTAATCAAAAACAATCTAATTCAGATTATGGGCAAGAGACTCTCACAGAGGGTGGATGGTCCCTAGATAGGTAGGTTTAGCTGTGGCAAAGAGGCTTGCTAACTCAAGGAAATACCAAAGAGCAAAAATAGATTGTTTAACAAGGAAAAGGAGCTGCTCATACCACATGGTGGAGGGAAAGCCTTGTTTTCACAACTCCACTGTCATATTGCTTGTGTATGCTAGACCCAAAGAAGACAGCACCGCTTGGCTCAGATAAATCTGGGTGAAGTTATTAGAAAGAGACTTAGGGGGGTGGAGGCTTCAGCTGGCCTCAGATGTGGCCCTGCTGAAGGGTAAGATTAGGAGAGGAAAAAAAAAAAGAAAAAAAGTTAATACTGTAAATTCTGTGTTGCTGCAGTGTGTCCTGCTTCTTGGAGTCACAGCCATTTTGACTACTGGCTAGAAATATTTTTCCAAGGCCTTTAATTCTTAGAGCTGTCCCAAAATGGAACTTCTGTTCTTTGGAAAATCCTGGCATTTCAATATTTCCCTTTGTCCTGAATCAGAACGAATGGCTGAAAACTTCCCATAAAAGAAAAAATAAAATGTTTTGGTAGCACTGACATGCTTCATTTTGGCCTTTTACCTTACATTATCAAAACAAATAGTTTGACTTTTTAATTTAATTGATGCAATGTTTTTAGAGATAATAGCTTTGCTAGAAGAATTGAATAATTTCAGCTGGCTCTTCTCAAGTCCTTTCCTAAAAAATAGGACTTCCTAATCTTGCAGCGCACATCAGCAGCAGGCTCTGCTTTTTTTTTTTTTTTTTTTTTTTTTTTTGTGCTGAGGCTGCATTCCTATTGGTCATAGTTGCTATTTCTATATGTGGTGACTTATTTCCTTTTTCAAATACTCCTTTCAATTTGTTTAAGCACACAGCAAGCAGCGTGTTACCATAAAGACATGGGAAGTGGTTTTATTTTCTGTGTTCCAGTAAGTGTCCCTACAATAAGGACATGCAAATACAGAGCTCAGTCCACAGAACATCACGCTGTCAGGGAGGGTAACATCTTGAGAGAACCTTGGAATCTCTCTCTCCCATCTCTCTGGCAGGGCAGCAAGGACAAATGAGGGCACCCCTGTTCTAGGAAAAACTGCATGAACTTTCCAGCATGGGTTCATCAAGGGAAAATCATGCTTAACCAATCTGTTAGCCTGCTATGGTGGGATGACTGGATGGGGAAAGCAGTGAGTGTTGTCTACCTTGGCTTCAGGAAGGCTTTTGACACTCTTTCCCATAACATCCTCATGGGCAAGCACAGGAAGGGCAAGATAGTGAGGTGGATTGAGAACTGGCAGAAAGGCAGAGCTCAGGGGGCTGTGCTTAGTGACACAAAGTCTACTTGGAGGACTGTAGCTAGTGGTGTCCCCCAAGGTTAGTACTGGGTCCAGTCTTGTTCAACTTATTGATCAGTGACGTGGGTGGACAGAGCACCTCCTCAACAAGCTCCCGGGAGGAGTGACCTGTGGGCCCACAGGAGCCCCGGAGGACTACGCTGCCATTCAGAGGGACCTCAACAGGCTGGAGACATGGGTGGAGAGGAAACTTATGAAGTTCAACAGAGGCTACTGCAGGGTCCTTCACCTAGGGAGGAATAACCCCATGCACCCTACAGACTGGGGGTTGACCTGCAGGAGAGCAGCTTTGCAGAGAAGGACCTGGGCATCCTGGTGGACAACAAGTTGACCATGAGACAGCTATGTGTCCGTGTGACCAAGAAGGCCAATGGTATCCTGGGCTGCATTAGGAAGAGCATTGTCAGCAGGTTGAGGTGGTGACCCCTCTACTCAGCCCTGGTGAAGCCACATCTGCAGCACTGTGTCCAGTGCTGGGCTTCCCAGGACAAGACAGACATGGAGCTCCTGGAACAATTATCTCTCTCTCCTTGGAGATGTTCACAAGAAATCTGGACGTGATCCTGAGCAATGTGTTCTACGTAACTCTGTTTGAGTAGGCAGTTTGGACTAAATGATCTCCAGAGGTACCTTCCAATCTTGACCATTCTGTGATAGTGTGATTTTGTGATTTCCATTTCAGGCAGATAAAAGATTTATGCAGACCAGGCTTTCCTGCCTTAGACCTAGGCTCTTTCTACAGCCAGGTTTCTGGAAGGGGAGCACTCATTCAGTGCGTGAGATTAGATAGGACAGATTCAAAATAGGTTTGGATAGCCAGGTGGGAGCTTGCAAATTCTGGGGGATTGAACAGGGAGGAAATCCAAGGTAGCAGATAACAGAATAAAGGATAAACTAGTTTAAACTTTCATTGGAGCTCTCTCTAAAGCAAAAACAGCTGACTTCAAGTGTGTGCAGTGTAAGTAGCATTGCAGAAGGAAGTTCCCAAAATAAGATAAACCACAGGTTTCATAGAGGTACTACTGCAGAAAAAAATCTTCTCTTGAAGAAACCGGTCAGCCTTGAGTTCAGCAACACAATACATCAATTGCATGTTTAACCTAATCAAATTGTTCAGAAAAAAAAGCTTGAATTTCACTTAAAATGATTTTTAAAAAAAAGTTAAGCAATGCTATTGCTGAACAGACCCTCTGTCACCAGTGCTGTAATAACTGTTTTTGTCCTAAACACCCAAAACACTGTACTGCTCTACCCAGCAAAAGAGAAATCTTGCCCTCATATTCCTGTCATGCTTTAAGGACAGTCCTTAGACGTTACCACAATATTAGATAAAAAGTTTTGTTTAAATAAAGCCGTGCTTGAGGACAAAATATGAGCAGCAGCTCCTGATGACTGACAGGTGCACAGGGAGCGCAGGATGCCCACCCTCAACAGTCCTATTCATACCAAGCCCTACCTGAATATCTTCCCTTTCTCTAATCGTAGCTTGGTAGCAACTTCCCTTGTACTACACAAATTCTTATATAAGCCAAACACAGAGAAGACTAGCACGTATTCTGTAATATTCCATGTATATGATAGAGCTGTGACACTACTAACGTGACCTATCCTTATTCCCACTGTTGAAGGGGGACCAGTCATGGGACAGAGCCTGGGTGACTCAGCCCATAACAATTAGCCTCACACCATTGCAGCCGCTTCCACAAATAGTTTTGAGAGGTCAAAACTGTATTAGGACTGTTAAACACTTGCACTGGATTACAGCTCTGGAATAGATAAGGGTGCGTTGCCCAGTCCTGGCTGACAGAACTGCTAACATGGGATCTCCTCCTTACACGGCAGCTCTGATACAAACACAAGTGTTGCTTCTGAAATAACAGTAGCTGTTTCTTATAGAACTTCTGTAACTGTGACTTCAGATTCATTGTGGAATACCAACATTTGTCTTCAGCAAATCTGATTTACCACATTTTCAAAGTACCAGACTGATAGCAGCAGCATAATGTGATTCCCCTCTGCCCTGCAACCAAGCAGAACCATACTTCACTAGAGTTTTGCTAAATTAAAGCCTCTTGGGGTGGGCATTTTGGAGTGCAAAAGTTTGTTTTTTTTTTTTAGAGACAGTAAAATCTAAATGATAAGCCAGACAAAATATAAGAAGAAAATATAAAAGGAAAATGCTATTACAGTAATATTATGCATGGAAAATGTAGACTGAGATAATATCAACCATGTCTCAGCACAACACTTAAACACAGACCTTTGCAAGTGCACATTTCCTACTGTCTGTCTTCAGTGGGAACGATTTAAGCACATGCCCGAATGCTCTGCAGATTCAGACCCCGTACATCTTGTCTGAATTCCTGTGAGACCTGAGTCCTGCTTCCCAGTTCGGAGCATCTTACACACTTGGGTAATGCCACACTTGAGAAATGCATCACAGCTTCGAAGCCTCCATTTCCCTGGTTATTCATAACAGCTCTAAAATTGGTAGCTGCACTGCAAGCTCCCCTGGCTTCACTGCTGATATTCCTCGGTTCTTATTTCACTCTTTCGGGTGGGAATATTTTAGTCTTAACAGCTCTTCCAACCTTTTCCTCTCTAAAAAAACTGTCCATTAAGATAACAAAACTTACAGGATACAACTCTGCGTATGTGAAAATGAACAGACACCACCAACTTGCTTCACATAAGTCCTATATTACTAAAGGAGGCAGATTTAATTTGAAAGGCTCGGTAACAAAAAGAAACACAATTAGAATTAGGCTAACTGAGACTGCAATTTCCTGTGCCAGTTACAGCTGGTTAATCTCCTATACAAACTCATATTGCTATAAAGATATGTTGCACACAAAATGCTCTTGCTACCACTAGATGTCAGTTTTATACACTTTAAAATGGATAAATACTCTGAAAATAGTAATTCTCCTTATGTTCACAATGTGAACATAATTCTTATGTTCATGTCATGCTTTATTTTTAAGGATGATGCTTTTTTCCCCTTCTCTTTGCTGTTTTTCCTGTGTTGCACCAGTTTTCCCTTACTTAATGAAAAAGACCTAAGGAATTTCCACTTTACACTTTCTTCCATGATTTATTCAGTATAAGATATCCTGATAGTTTTTGCCAGATATCACTGGCAAAACTCTGTAGTTCAGATTGTATTCCTAGAGGAGAGCACGGAGATCTTATTCACATTCGATGAAGATATTTTTATATAAAGAGAGTTTTACTAAGAATTGCAAAATCTCCTTTGACTAACTATAGACAATCCACACTGCCAGTCAATAGGGGAGATCATTAACATGATCTCTTGTAATTTTATGATTTTTGGATTTTTACTCGGTGTGGTTGCTTGAATATAGATCAGTTCAATTTACACTGTTCTTACCCCTCAGAAAATAAAAATATAGGTATTCAACAAATACATTCCTCCTGATTCTGGATACTTGCAGCTCTTTTTATCAATATAAAGAAGTTTTCATCATGGTCTTAACATAAACAAGTTCATCATGCTGATTACAGAGCCTTTATAAAATATTTCACATTTATTTTGCCAAAATAAGAACAAATTGGTTTACATCTAACCAATATGGGGCTTTACCTCCCTAGAAGAAATGAAAAAAATAAGGAAGAAATTCGTTACACTATAGTATATTCACATACATGATATAGATGAATTATATAGAAGAAAAAAATTACAAGCATATTTCACAGCAAACCTCTCCAAACTAATTCACATATAGAACTAGTATTGCTGCAGAATGTAACTTCTTGTTCTTTTAAGACTATAAGACAAAAAAAAAAATCATACAATCATCTGTACCAAAAGCCTTCTTAAAAGACAACTTCTTTTGAGACAATGACTACATTAAAAATATCTCTCAGCACAGTCTCAGCTAGGAACCGTGGCAAAAGCTCTGGAACAAATGTGGAGGCCAAAACTTGCTGGGTCCCATGACTTCTGACTAGATTTACCAGTTTGAAGCCTTCCTTAGAAATTAAGTGTATTCCTGTTTCCAACAAGTAGAGGGAGCACGTGTCAAGCCTGGGGAGGGTAAATCTCCCATATGCTACCACCGTGTTAGCATTTTCTCATGTCCAAGAGCTGCATCCGCCTTACTGTCCGACCACGCTTCCCTTTTCCTCAAACCAGGAGCCGGCTAACTATTCCCATGCTGACTATTCCCTGGCCGCGCACAGGGCCTGCCCAGCAGCGCGGCCGCCTCGCCTGCCTCCGCTCGCAGGGCACGGGCCCTGCGGCAGGAGACGATCCCAGCCTTCCCTGAGCCACACACGCCCCGCCGGCTTACGGCTCCTGACTCTGCAGCTCTGCATGGGCCGGAAATTTTGCTGCTCTTTGCTTTTGGTGTAAAGCTTCCCATTGCTCAGCTTCTGTGCTGATGAGCAGGATAGGCTCAGCTCCAAGATGTGTCTCTGCAAGCTGGGGAGCGAACACACCTCGAACACCTGCAGCGCCGCAGCCCTTCTCCTGAGCCCTGATGCTATCTGCCAAAGACAGCCGGCTGCCTCCATCTGCAAGGAGTTTTGGTTGCATCAGCTACGTCAGCTACTAAGAAAGTTGGTGTCAGGAGTATGAAGTGGCCGCTAAAGGACAGGAAATCCACAGGAGGTCTGAAGAGACTGTAACTTTTATATGCGGACTGAATTGCACTCTAACACGAAACTTTAAATGCAAAAAGAGACTCCGATCTCTCCCTTTAGTTACTCATTTTATGTTCTGCAATTCAGATCCTTCCAGGAAAGAAGCTACGTTAACTTCTTTATCATATACGTTCATTTGTAATATACACCACTTGCCAATAGGAATCACTAACCATGTATATCATAAGCAACAACAGAAATAGTGGATAATGAAAACTTGGAGAATTACTCATCTTCTCCCAGAAGCTACCATGTAATTTCATAAATGTTGAGTTTGCATGATATAATTGTACTGTTTCCTGAGACCAGAATTTTGTTGCTTAAAAGCAGCAGCAGCTCAACAGTACAATTTTTTTGCAAAAAATTGAACAAACTAAATAAGAAAATATGCATTTCAGCTGGACCCAGTCATGCTAATCTCCTCAAATTTCAGGAAGACTCAGTTTAATCCTACTATTAAATACTATCTCTAAAAAAAAGGGAAGAAAGATAAAACTCTGGATCTAGAACACTCCTAAGATTACTGCCAGTAAAAAAAAAGGTCTCTAATGTGGCATAGCACATGCCTGTGCTGAAGGGATCCCTATGGAAGAGACTGCTCAGGAAATGCATGCCAGGGACTACCAGTGGGATGGCAGTGACAACTACATAAGTTATTTTACTGCTATTACTGAGCAATTTCAGCTTTGCAGTCACAGATTCTAGTTTGCAAAGAAATGGGAGTGAACAGGAATCAAGTCCTTACAATAAAAGGCATAACTTCTTCCTCTTATTTAGAAGATAGAGGTGGAAATAGTCCTAATACTTATTGCAGTGGAAACCTGGTGACACTGAACAAGCCCAGATGCTGAGCAAGTCTGAACAAGCCCAGAAAGCTGTGTATCAATCAGATAGTTCAATATAGTTCTTAAAGTTCCTCAGGAGATTGGTGATTTCTAGGTCTGCCAGATGAGCTGCTAACTATCAGACACATGGCATGTAGATATGCAGCTGCTTTTTGTGACGGTATAATGACAGGGGGCTCTCTAGTGTCAGAAATCACGTATTTTCACAACAAAAAATATAGAAGAATTTAAATACATGCAAAGATTCACTTGAATTTAAATACTTTCTGAGGAAGTGTTTTTTTCTGAGGTATTACATGTTCTCCACTTGACCTGCTCATCTCACACCCGTGTTGTTAGCGTCTCATTTTGCATGCCTGAGACAAACTCACCTATTGCATTGGTGAGAGGGTGACAGAAAAGGCAAAATAGTTTGGAAAGGGACTGATGCACGGAGTGGTATTCAGAAAAACAGACAAAACTGAAGTAAAGATGACCATATTACAATTAACTCGTTATGGCTTAAATCGTAGGAAAATACCAGTTTCAGAGCTTTCACATCCATTTCTTAGCTGTACCTAGGAAGTCTTAGGAAATGAGAAGAATAATTTCTTTCTCCTGACAGAAAACTAGAAAGAAGGTGAGAACTGAGTCTATTACACGGATGTACTTTCAGCCTAACCTGTTCTGTTGCAATCTGTGGTGACAAAGTAGGCATTTAGGTTTCTGGACATGCAATTACCTGTATAGATACATCCTCGGTCTGCGTACACACCCTTGGCCTCTGATCTGCAGAAATTTTCCTGGAAATTTTGCACTGAAAGAAAATCCCATGGCAAACAACAAATCCAACTTTAACAAGACTAGTCTAAAAGACTGACTTCAGAAATTATATACTAGTTTAAACACCCTAAGTGTTATTTCTGCTGCTTTAGTGTAGTGCAAGGACTAATTCGACACATGGTGATGAAAGGTACATTGAGCTACTCAGATTTTTGGGATGGTTTGGCTAAATTTTTTCCAGTGGCAGAGTTAATTTGCTTGGCACAATAATATGTTTTCTCATAGCTTTAAGATTTATACAAAAGCCTAGCACAGTAACAGTCTTAACTGTGACTCAATATTATTAGTCCCCTGACCACTGTTAAACTGACCTTCCACTCAACCACTGCTACACTGATCTGCCAATTTTGGTAAAAAAAAAAAAAAAAAAAAGAAAAAGAAAAAAGAAGAAGAAATTCTGTGGTGAGCTGGTGAGCTGGAAAGAGCCCATGTCTTGCTTGTCGCTTTTTGAACGATTCATTAACCAGCATAATTTAATATGTCACATGCCAGGTTAAATTCCAGTTTAACAAAGCAGTGTGCGCTCCTTGCTTTCCAGAAATGTTGCAAAACACCAGTAGTAACAAGTTAAGCATTAACCAAGATGAGACACCATGGAGCTACAAAAATAAAAACCGGTTTTAGGTCTTTGCTTAGTTCGCTGTTAAAAATGTCATGTGTAATTTACTTGATACATTGGTTTCAATTTAACTGATCTTAACTTAAAATAACACACCCTGTTTTCTCTCGTTCCAGAATATGTCAGAGTACGAGCTGAACCGTTTCAAAATAATGCACCAGCCGTAAGTGTCTCTCTCTTTTTTGCATCCCCGCGAAATGACTAATGCTCTGTTGTACGCTGCGAGTTTCTCTGATAGAAAATAAGGACTAATGGGATTTGTAGCCTGTTTGCATTAAGGACATTGACTGATTGGGGTGGGACTTTCCCAGGACAGAGACCCTGGCAGGTTTACAAGAACCATGCTGGGGAGCAGGAGACAAGCAAGTCTGTTCCGTAGCAGCTCCAGCACAGTGGGCTCTCTCGGAACAGTCAGGGACAACCTTGACACCCGGAAAAGCACAAGCTCCTTTTTCTGGAATTCAAAAGCCATTCTGCTGGACAACACATGGGGCCATATTTTCAGAATTGGTTCATCTGCTGTGCAGGGGCACATTTAAGCAATCAGATTATCAATGTGCTATGTTGAATATCTGAATGCAAATGTTATTGCGAAAACAATGGAAGTTGAGGCTTTTGAGAGGTAAAAATCAGCACAGTGAAGTGACAAGGATATTGCAGAAAGGGCATCACAGATTGCCAAAACTCAGACTGTTCACCCCATCGCCTTCAGACCCCATGCACTTAAGAAAGACCGGGGTCTAACCCCAAACCACTGAAGTCTCTGCTGTCAATTCAGAATATCTTCTCTAATATTACCTGACTCAAAACTTCAGTAATAAAGTTTAAAAAGTTAAAAAGTCTAAGTTACTAATCATCCTGAAGGCAATTCTGTGAGGCAATAAAATCAGGAAGAATTCAGTTTAGTATGAGGTGAATTTCTCTCTGTTTCACCCGACAGCTTATATTCCATGTAAGAGTTTTTTTCCTAATTGGAAAAATATGAAATCTATTTGCCACAACATTTTTTTTTCACATTCCACTCAATTTGTAAAAAGTTGAAGGAACTTGAGGGTCATTTTACACATCAAAATCATATTCCTATTGATAATAATTTGATCAGGGTGTAATATTCTCCTAGGTTCATTTTAATAATTAACTAGATGAATAAGTCAAATGCCAAAGGAGTTTCCTGCAAAGTAATTAAGTCTAATGGGACCTCATTTTGACAGGAATTATACAGAGCATGAATATGAAGTTAAGCAGGGATGTGACCTTTCTTTCTATGATATATATGAATCTGACCTAGTACACACAGTTAGGTCCAATAGAAGTCTACTGATTTGAGACCGAGAGCTGAGCTTCTACTGATGGGAACATTTAGTCCTTGAATTCTCACGTGGTAGTTTGGACCAGCGAAAGACATTTTCTAATAGGAATTCTGCAATTCTGTAATATGAACTCTGTAATTTTGTAATACAAATTTTGCTGTCAAGTAGAAACAAAAGGACAAACTAGAGCCAGTCCAAAAAAATAAACTCAAAAAATGCATGGTGTGTATGTCATCTCCCCAGCACCAACTGTGTCTCTCTAAGGTCTGTTTCTATTATATCTTACTGCTTGTTATTGCAAAAGTTTCCCAAAATTCCCCAAATTCCCCAAAACGGTTTGCACGGCTTAACTGGAGAAGGTCTACACTGATCCACCCAGGCCAGATGATTAGGCCTGTTCCAGCCTGTATGCGCAGCAGGTTGTCCGTGCTGGATCAGAGCCCTAGGAACAGATAAAAAGGAATATGGCAATTGCCAGACAAGGTGAGAGCAACTGTCAAAGTCTTTCTAGTGGTTAGGTAGAACATGCTGTGTTTTGTGAGTAGGAACCAGAATAGGAAAGGCAAAGAGCTTTTGAGGGAGATGCCTCAGGGTAACCAACTTCTAAGGGGATGCATGAAGCAACTTCTACAACACGCAGGGAACTTGCCAGCAGAAAATATAGGATTAGTCAGTAGGATGTAGGATTACACAGTGTACAAGGCTATAATACTTCGTGAACTAAAAACATGTGGTTGCCCTACCTTCTGCTGAAAGATCTCACAGGCGCAGGCACGGGTATGCCACCTTGCCTCCTGCACCAAAGAGGCTCAGCCACTCTGTGGACAACACCTCTCTTTCACTCTGCTCCTCGGACTCGGTTAAAACACTCTTCCCTGATATCCACACAAAACTCAGGAGCACTCAGGAGGCAGATATCCAAATCAGCCTCATACCACAGCTATTTCAAATACTGGAACGTAGGCACTTTCCAGACATGCTGTCTTGGTATCTTAATTTAATATTGTACTAAGCTGTGCAAATAAGACTGGAATTTATAACTATATGCAGCAAACCTGACATATAAGCTATAATCGAATGATATGCGCTCATAATTTGGAAGCACATCTCGAGAAAGAGACATAATTACAGCTCAGTCTCCTCTGCATAAGTAGTTCAAGACTTCAGTATCAGATGTTTATGCAGAAATTATTTCACAATACTTTCAGCTTACTCAAGTTTTACTTTCCCAGGGACCATGAAATTAAAAGGCCGTCTTTATAGCTAATGCAATTAGAAATGCCTCACAAACCAAACTTGAAATAAATTTACCTCTCAGCCTATGTGCTTTAGGGACAAAATCAAAACTGGAATCTTTCACTACCAAATATGTTCTTTTCATTACATGTGTGACGTCAGAAACCTGTTCTAGCTGTGACAGATTATCAGGTAATGAGGAAATCTACACCCACAGATAAGATACCAAGTGTCAGGTCTTGCATCTATCATTTGTCTGTGGTGACATGCACTTATGGAAGATGCTAGATAATAGGTGAATTGTGACAGCATAATTACAAGTAGGCAGTGTTTTAATTCCTTGTCTTGAAATAAACATCTACCACTTCCTGCTGCTGTGAAAAATACCACATTTATTTTGTCAAGAATTTATAGTGCAGAAAAATATAGTGAATTTATGTATGCAGAAAAAAAATGCTTTTTATAAATCAAGTAAATGTTGTGTAGTTAAGATTGATTTCTAGATTACTTTCTAACATTTATTTGTCACTTGTTCATAATTTTTTAATAAGCTAACCCTAGGCTGAAATTTTTCAAGCAACAGAGTTTGCTTTTCCAGAGACATATGAATAAATTCTGAATTGTAAGAGCCATTCATATGAGAAAAGTATCTTTGTAATGCTGAGATGTTCCACTTGAAATGTATGCACTCGCATAGTTCAAACTGCTAGGGCTAGAAACATTGTGCATTAACTTATTTTTCATCTTTCTCCCTCCACTCACCTTTTTCTTTTATTCCTTCATTAAGGAAGGTAACCTTAAAAAAGAGAGTGGAAAATTCACTCTTCAGCATTTGTACAGCTATCAAAATTTAAATGCCACTCTTATTCTAGGCCAATATACCAGGTGTTAAAACTGGAACTGCCTTTGTAGCTGGCCAGGGGGGAGTTCTTAAGGCAAAATATTATGGAGTGAAGGTTGATTGATACCTTGATTTGCTAAAGAGCTTGCTCTGCTGCAGACTTGCAGTAAACAAGTAAACTTGGGCAAATTATTGTAGCATGCCATTCTTCCTTTCCTCCCTTTCATCTGCAGAATAGAACTATTAGTATTTCTCCACCATCACAGAAGATATGAAGTTCTTTTTCCAAATAGTACAGAAAGCCATAAAACTGCACTTTGATTAAAGCCACAAAGCTGCTTTCCAAGATCCCACTTGGGAGCTTTGAGGCCACAGGGACATGGGAGATACGTTGAGGAGAGCAGAGTATCATGGTGATTATTGGCCAAGTAACAGCCCATGGCACCACTGCCAGCAGCTGCCACAGGCTTGGAGGGCACCAGAATGACACCAGTTCAAAGGGCAGAGAGGTGGCCACTGGCAGAATCAATTCTATCCTCGTCCTGACTGAGATTTATACACAGCCTTTCATGTGTTTTTAACTCATTCTCCAGGTATCTAGATGGAATGATTGTTCCAGTTATTTGCAAGCATGACCCACCGTCTCCTGTTGTATTTAAATAGACCACAAAATTAAGTGCATAAGCATTAAAGCAATAGTTCAACTGAAGAATCATACCAAGGAAAAGTCAGGAAATAAAATAACAGGCTGAGATACTTTAATGTCATTCAGATTTCATATGTTGAGAGTTTTCTAATCCTGTTTTGGTGAGGGGGATTTGTGGAGATACTATTAGAGATGCTCTTAGTTAATAAATGTAGGGTATGCAATGTGACATTTTCAGTTTCACTATAAGTTATTTTAATTCCTGGCTTCTCTGCTTAATGTGTGTGCACTATTTTCTCTAACCAAAGAGTTTAATATCATGGGCTAGTACTACGAAAAGCAGTGTGGTTTCCGTGAGGACTGGCCCCTTAGCAAGCAAGACAACTGTTCTAGAGCCTTTGCTGTCTCTCAGGGAGGTGCAGCAGCACCGACCTCTTGTGCCATTTTACCCCAGCAGAGGTTTCAAGGTAATAGTAGCATATGTCTTCTGTCCAAACATTTAGCAAGCAGGAAAGGTTTGCCCCTCTCATTAGGATATTCCATAATGGATTTTAAATTATCCTGCTACCTTTAAATATCAGTGCTGACTCAGGAAAATGGTTTTATAAATCAAAATTTGCTGATTTTTCTCCTTGCTTTTCTTAGGTCTTTGTATAGCTGAAATGCCATTTTAAAAATCTCAGCTTGTTCAGAAACTTGAAAAAGGCCAGCACAGCAAGTTTAGAAGAACTCACTTGATACAGCAACCTCCCAAGAATAGAAATGATACCTTATAGAGACCAAAAGAGGTTTCCAGTACATAAGCACTCTAGTGGTATAGAAACATATGATGGGGCACTTTTTTTGGCAGCAATGTACACTCCAAAAAAAAAATATTTATATATTAATTTAACTTTAAAACACTTTCTTATATATTATTTAATCATTTTTAGCATGAGAAGGCAAAATATCCCACCTGTGAGAAAAATCTACTCAGGCATCAAATATTTACAGAGGTAGTCATTGCCTGCGGATTAGAATTAATTTGGGACTTTGAGCAGTTCACCAGAAAATCTAGGAAATATCTGCTTGGCACCGTCTTGCCTCCTGTAACAGCAGCAGAGAAATTATACTCCTCCTGCAGCAGAAAGGGGGCAACAGACACTGTCTTTATAGCATCTTCCTTCATACCCTGCCATTAGCAACTGAGATTTTTTTATATGAGTTGCTTGAGGAGGAAAGACCTACTCACAACTTAAGCACATACTGTGTCCCTGATGCAATGATTTTGAAAGTGTCTTGCCAAAACCTAGCGCTGAAAGAAAGTAAAGAGGAAGGTCTTGGCCGAAGAGCCTCATGGCATTATTGCAGACAGCATGGATTTGAACTTGGACCATAGTCATTGCAACTTTCTTATCAAAGGTCCCTAGTTAATGTCAAGAAGAGTATCTGGTCAGGAGAACACACTGACACACAGACAGAGATGCATTCCAATTCTGTGAATTTGTAACTGGGTATTTATCATAGCACAGATAAAATAAAATCCTCTTCAGCAACACTTTAACACCTTTTTTGAGATTTGCCAAAAATCTATGATAGTCCATCTTAGCCAAATATGTTCTCCAGGATTTAAGTCCAGACATATGTGATCCTTTTCCACAGATGAAGAGTGAATTTGTATTTTATTATTTTTTTTTTTTAAATATGGAAGAAACTATTTCTGTACATCACATTTTCCTATGACTGCAACCCAACAGAAGATATCTCAGAAAAACTGTTTTCTTTCCTAGTGATGCTTTGAGAACCAAGTGGAATTACCCAGATGGTGTTCTGGGCAGGACAAAACCCAAACCCAATACAGACACCATTCGAGCTTGGTTAGCATGGTGCTAACCTGGTAGAAATGAGTCCAGCTGAGGAGCAATGTATGTTGCCTTAGGTTCAGTCCTCTGCTGTAGAGCTTTTAGATAATGACAGAGTCTCATCCTTCCAGCTCAGCGTCTGTTATAGCTCACCATGAAGACAAACTCTGAAAGATGAGTGATCAGGCAACAGCCTTACCTTTCATGTTTCCTTGTAGCATCACTTCAAAAATTTAAATGAAGAACTTTTTAAGCAAACACAACAACTAGTAAGCCCCTACTTCAGTGGTCTTTCTTACTACACAGTTTCATCATCTGCAGTTGCATAAAGATATTTTTATAAGTGGACAGGAAATGACTATGATTACAAGCCTTTTTTTGTTACCAAAATAAATACATAGCTAAAACGGCAGACGTAAAAGAGGTATCTATCTACATGAATCGTTGGGAGTCACAAGGGATTTACAAAGTCTGTTTGTAAACAAAACAGTGATTCAGCCTTTGAGAAACAGGTACAATCAGTTGCAATACAGCTTTTCCAAAAGTTGAGAATATACAGGTTTGTACTTTCTGAGTCCTGTTATCCAAATATTTTCTGGGATATCAATACTTTCCAAAAAGCAATGGAAGCAAATCAAATGTTAGCATGCTTCAGCACTCAAGCAGTGGTTAACGTGGAAACTACCTTGGCAAAGTTTGAGTTTTTGTTGTTCCGGGTGGTTTTGACAGCATAATTGTAGAAGTTTTTCTTTAATTTTGGAAACCACATTCTCATTTTTAGGCACATTAAGAAAGCTAAATCACAGATGCGACAGACTAGCGCTAAGCTATACTATATATATATGTATATATGTATAAAAACTCCTTCAGGAATAAATGGAGATCAGCCACTAAGGAAAAACCATATGGTGGCTCAAACCATAGGGAAAGTCCAGGTCAATGACAATGAGCTTAATCTTACTAAATTTAATGAAAACAGAAACATCTATCTTTAGTGTTCTAGACCAGCCTAGATATCAACAGAAAGTCATGAGTGACTCAAGTACTGAAAAGCAAAGAAAAAATAGAGGTCAGCTTTTTAAGACACGGTCTCAGATGGGCTGTGTACGTTTGCACACAGAGCCAGAAGCAGAATCGGGCATGGAAGCTGCTGCCTGACTCACAAACCAGTTCTTCACTCTCATCATGTATCTTGACAGGATCTTCTTCCTCCACCCTGCCAGTTGATTTGCTTTGCCTTTCTCTATTACAAGGCTGTAGGCATACCACAGAGAACAGGTTGTTGTAGTTTCAATTCACTGGTCTCTCTTCCCTTTTAGAGAATCACATTTGGTAGTCAGAGAGCGCTGCACCTGGGACTCAAAAATCAGAAGAAAATAACTTTTGGCTCATTCAAGCAATGAAGTGTGAAGAACTATTAATTTATAAGCTCGCTTTAGCTGAATCCCACACGTGCCCCAGCTCACTGTGCAGAAAACAGAACAGATCATTCTTCTCCAGATCTCCTAACTGGAGTCCTCTCATTTTTTTGAGAGAATTACACTATTTAATTTACTGTATGTTATCAACACATACTTCCGCTCTCTGAAGGAGAGGCATTTCACTCCTCTCACTTTAGACTGGGCTCTGCGATAAGGAGTAGAAACATCACCCTTTTCTGCTTTGATTTCATTTCATTCATTCATAGTTCATTTGCTCTGGCTGCCATGCCAGGCCGTCTACTCAGTATTTCTAAGACAATAAAAAAGTATTAAACTTTCATCTCTTCATTCATCTCTTTTTGAACTCTGAAAGGAGAAGAAAATAGGTAAAAAGTAGAGATAAGGTATGTGGAAGAGCAAGAAGTATCTAAGCCATGATATGCCAATAATCCTTAACGCTGGGGTCACACAGCCAGGTGGGCTAGGGAAAACCCATGAAGAGGAGACGCAGCAGGAGTGGCGGGGCTGCAGCAGGAGGCCTCGCTGCAGCTGCCGGCGCGGCGGTTGGTGCCGCCGCAGCGCGTCGCTTGCAGCAGCTCGGGGCGAGCTGGCCCGGCGCAGGTGGCCCCGCGAGCGCGGGCGCAGGGGAGGCCCCCGCGGCTGCCCCAGCACCCCAGAGCTGAAACCCAACGGCCTGCCCAGCTGTACCAACCCGGAGGACTGGTGCATCGGCCCAAAACACAGGTCTGAAAGCCCGGCCCAAGCCAGGGTAGAAGTTGCATTAATCACGCAGAGGAATACCTGCTGGTAGCGCCTCCCTCCTAAGCCTGCGCAGGGGACGGCAGTAAAGCTCCTGCAACACCTGATTCAGAGCATCAGAGAGCCGCTGTGGAGAGTTTGCAAGCACTTGAATTAATGCACATATTTATGGTGGTCCAATCAAGATTCCCAGGCACCTCCTGTGCGCGCTTGCTCCGGCTTTCAGGGGCTGAGCTCCCTCTGCACGCGCTGGGGGCACAGGCAGAGGCAAGGGCAGCTCCAGCGCCCCGTCCTCGGAGCAGAGCCGCTCGCTCGCTGCCGTCCCGCGGCACCACGCTCCGCTGCGCTGCCAACGTGGTGACTTTCCAAACTTGACATTTGTTTAGAGATCTTAGAAGTAAAAAATCCAGATATGCTGAAAACTCTTGAAGAGGGTCTGGTGTTGAGGCCGGAGCATGGCCAACATCTGGCCCTCTGGACAGCAGCATGGGCCTCCGTGCCGCATGTGGCAGCTCAGGGCTGCTCAGACCCTCTCCTGCAGGTTACCTAGAAGCCAGAAGGCTGAAAGGCCACGGGCCAGCACGGGGAGGCAGCTCAACCCCTGCCCAAAGCTGCCTTGGTCTGAGGTGCCTTCTAAAATGACACCAGAGCTGTACTGCCTGAATCTGCTTTTTAAAACATTTTATTTTGTCCTTCAACAACCCATGCTTGATTCAACAACCTCCTGCTGTTCCTAATAGTCAAAAGCTGGGGAAAATTTTACGTTTTTTACAGTTTCTACACTAGCTTTCTCACTTTCTGTTCTCCTCCACCCTGCCCTACTGCCGCATTTAAGTGGCCGCCGGCGATATCCTTGATGGAGCTTTGAGTATCAGTTTCCTCTTCACATTTCTGATGTTTCAGCCTCCTCAAGCACCTGCTACCACAGCTCTGTCATTTCTCCTATTTAGGTTCTTACTCTCCAGTTTCACTGCTTTTTATTATTTTATGGCACTATCTCATAGTATTGTGAATAACCTAAAAACACTGCACCATTTCATCGCCTTACTGTGCGTTTCGTAGAAGTCATCAGATAGAGTTAATTACTTTAATCACAGTATTATCTTCCTTCTCTCATTCCCCTGCCTTCAAACGATAACATTCCGAAGAAAAGCAAGGAAGTACAAGGCCAAACCCATCCACTGCTTTAATGAATAGATCTTACAGTTCAAGATCGCAGACGTTAAGAGGATTATTTGTAGTGCCCAAAATGTCATCATGAACCATCAGATACCCTGCTTTTAGATTACAGGTACCAAGTAACACCTAGCAAATGATTCATAACTAGGTATTTACCCAGCACATACATCTCTTCCATGTTTACACGCAGCCCACAAATAGATAGGTTTAAATATACTTAGAAAAAAATGGCAAAGTCAAATAATTCCTATCATTATTTTATCTTTTTAATAAAATACAAGTTCAATGCACATGGACAGGCATCCAGTTATTCTCTTCTAATCTCTTTGCAGTTGCTACAGATGAAATCAAATTTCAACTCTTACCACTTTTAACCAAAACCAGTACTAAATACGTACGATAGAGCACCATCACAGCGGTGCTAATGTACCGCTTTAGCTTTCTTCAAGGGAAAGAAATTGAGTCTAAGAAAGCACTGAAAACTATCAAATGTAGCCAGTTTCAAATCATGGGCCAGAGCCCTTGATGATGCCTTTCCAGCAATACTTCTCCATCGTCAGCAAGGTGGATACAGTATTAGATCCTTCATTAATAATAATGAAAAATAGGAATAAAAAGGTTTAAAGATCTAAATGGCCCCAAAACACTCTATGTAAAAATACAGCATATTAACATATACCTATATCTATTACGCATCTTGCGGAGTCCACAGGATGGAAAAGTAGTTTCTGTGAAAGCCCCATTTTCTGGGCAGACGTGAAACGCTGCTCAGCCACAACCCAGCACCACGATCACCATGAAACCCCTCCATGGTTCAGCTCCGGGCTACTGCGCAGCCTCACCGCGCAGCCTCCACCGCTCCAAGTATGATGCTGTTCTGATAGCTGATATTCTACCCTATTCTACCCTATTCTACCTATCTACCCTGATATTCTTCAGTATTGTTTTACCTGGATTTAAAGTAAAGCAGCGCTGTGTGAGATTAAGGTCTATAAAGGTCATCTGGAGCAGGGAAGCACATAAGAAGAAGGAAGAAGGTCCCTACTGCATTTGCATAGGGACAACCAGGGGTATGAACCTCAGCAGCTGAACTGGGTTGTAAAATCCCTTTGGACAGTGCTGGAAAAAATAAATTGACCCTCAGAACAAATATTCAGGGAAAAAGCAGTGGTATCAGTTCCACCAATAATAAAAAAAAAAAAAATTCTAAAACTTCTTTCGAAGCTCATGATACTCTGAAGGCTGTTTTCAGCCTTTCATAAAAATGGAAACTCACCAGAGAGATGAGGGATGAAGCAGGCCAAGAGTTAGGCTCGAAGGAAACTGTGACCCTTAAGGAAAATATACCTTAAAAATCTGCAATTTCCATCTAGAGCATTCAACAGAATGTTCAACCTTAGAAAATACTTGCTAATCAACACAAACGTTTTATGGCAAAATCTGTACAAAATACATATACCTTTTCAACATTTTCACATTACAAACATGTACAAAATTCCTAGGAATCTACTGTTCAGTCATGGGTCTGTTTATAAACATAGGACTTAAAACTCAAAAATATTGTGGCAATAACAAACTGGACAACTTCATGCGTATAATATTCCTAAACCCCAATAAGACCTCTACAATACAGAGAAGGTTTAAATGCCCAAGACCCTGCTGCAGATGTATAGGAAAAAATATATAGATATATATAATCTGTTTATTTCTTTATATATTACTGTATATTGAATTTTCTTTAATCTCCAAACTTTTTATATTGTAACTTCCTCAAGGAAGTCTCCTTGTTCTCCATTAGAACAATATATAATGAAAAAGGCATCATCGTTTATGAATGAGACTATTGTGTGCTACTGCAATGCAGTGAATATTAAAATTCACAGATATGTCCCTCCATAAACGTAGGCTTCTATCAGATTTTCTTACTTCCTTCACTTCTCTCTAGGTACATTTTATATTTTAAATCTGAAGGGATGACCAAAAAGCTGAGCTAGTTATTCTGGATCCCAGGGTTTTTGCTATTAAATGTAGATTTTTCTTCTCCTACTAAATCCTGGGAGTATAAAGATATGGGCTTTTATGGCCATAAGAAATAACTCTTTTAAATACTGTACTACAACCATGAAAGCTTCAGAATAAGATATATAAAAAATAATAACACACTCAGTTATAGTATGGCATTCCTGTTCATTCGCTACAGTTTGGTGGTCTTAATGCAGTTAAAGCTGGCAACTGTAATCATAATGTTTGCAACCATTCACAAGTTTGCAGCCTGAGATAACAAACAAATTTCATGGCTATAGTTATGTCTGAAATATTTTTCTCCACGGAAGAAATTATTACATGTATTTATTTTATGTCAGCCACATCAATATAGAACTTTCATTTATTAGACTCTTACTATACTTTACTATTACTGGTTTGCTACTTTTAGTTGTAATGAGAAGTTGTGATGAGATGTTTTTCTCTCAAAATACCCTCATCTCCCTCGTCACTAAATTGTCTTCTCAGGGCAATATTTCAAAATCACTTTACTTTTAGGTGAGAAGGGATGTTTGGAGCATCTTTGCAGTGCTATTGCCCCTTCCAAAACCCAGAGTCAGGCGATTCCCTTTACCCAGGAAACAGAACAGCACAGGCTGAAGAAGGCAGAAATATCTGAAGGCAAGAAAGACCACAGACAAAAGTAGTTTTACTCTTCCTAAGCATGTTCAGACAGGAATTATTATGGTCACAAAAGCAGTTCAGATTACCAAGTCATTCTAGAGAAAAGACAGACTAACCACTTTCCTTGGCTATATTACAGACCAGTGCAAGAGAGAAGGGCTTTAATTTCTGTTGGTTTTCTGACTGCCACGTGTGAACAGTAGCAGCGCTGCACAAAAAAAAAAGCTCATTTTAGAACATGCCTTCCATTTTGAAATTTTGAAACGGTGCAATCTTTTCGAGTGTGATTATACGCCAGCAGCAGAGATACAGCCCTGCTTAGAGGGGGGTTAAATATATATGTCTGAATTCAGAGTGATGCCTGAGTGGGCCCACACAGAACTGAAGGACTGAAGACACTTTCCCCTCCCACATCCTCCTCCGTCCCTCTGCAGGTCTTATTCTCGGGGCTGGGGCCAAATAACACGCTCTGCTGTCCCCTTCTGCTAAGTCTTTTGGGGTCCCCTCCAGGCTGGGTTGCACCACAGCCAGATTGCAGCACAGAGAGACAAATTTCTCCAAGATTGAACCCAGCAGACTCTGGCAATACGGGATGGAGGTGTAAAGCTCCAGGGAAAAGTCAGAAGCCAGACTGCCCTGCCAGGCTGCAAAGAAACCAGTGCCTCCATGTCTTCAGTTTCGCTGCTTCGTTTGCTACCTAGATGAAGTTGGCCACTATGAATCTCCGCGTTGCTGTCCCTCTGTCCTGCTGGAAGAGGCAGGACTTGCCCATGGAGCAGCAGCGCGGCAGCAGCCAGGTCCTGACTGCTGGCTCCAGCCCAGAGCACTCCCTCCAAGACAAGCTGGCCTCAAACACTCTCAGCTTAAGCATTAACTAATTACGCTGTCTGAAAGAGCAAATTTTGTGTTTCCATGTGGAACAGATGACGGCAAAACTGAAAAGCAGAAGTGCAGCTTTTTACACAATGGGTTTGTCCCCAGGGAAATAAAGCACATTTTCTGTGCAGGTGCTAAAATGAATTTGTTCAGAAGCCCCTTCATGAGAAAATCCTACTAAATTTGCTGCTTTCACATTTCTGCCTACCCCGTAGCTTAGTTTTCTGCCTACATGTGCTGCCTGTTTCCTGCAGTGAGCTAGAGACAAAACCAAATCCCATTCGAATAAATCCAGAGTTGTATTTTCAAATGCATCTTCTGTCTACTACTACTATCACTGTTCAAACAACTTCGAGTAAGATATTAAGTGCCTGAAGTGATATCAAACTAAAGCTTAAAGATTTCCAGGGAGGTTGCTAGGAATCTTCCAAAATTAACACTGTGGCATTAAGCATTTGACAGGTCTCAATGATGAGACTAAAATGTATGAGATTATTTTAAAATACTTAGCAAGTTCAAAATACTGAACAAGAAGGTACCTTTCTCTAATCTGCTGAGACACAGCCAAGTGCCCACATGTAACTTTTTCTACACAAGAAGCAGTGTTTTCTAGTTTAAAATAACCTATATGCGCTCCGGAAATGGAAAGACCCATTCAAGTAGACTAATTAATGAGAATCTAAGAAAGATGTCTGGGAAAAAAAAAGTGTTATTTTAAACAACATATATAGCACTGTTTATAGCAATCAGTAAGTAATAAATACATATATGTCATGAGGAGTCATGTTCCATAAACTCATGGTTTCCAAATACCAGTAAAGAGACATTGAGCAGTAAGTTAAGAAGCAGTGCATCAACTGAAACAAAAATAGAGGGGAAACAGAACTATGTCTAAACTGACGTTGTTTGAAACAATTGAGTTCAAGCTGTTTTTTGCCATGGCACCAAGCACCACAAATTTGCATTCTGAGCCACAGCACCATGCTCTAAACCCATCCAGGCAGCATGTGACAGGCTAGCGGTAACTAATCCATTTCCCCCGCTCTCTTCATCACCACGGCATATTGCTGACATGTCTTCCTGAGGACCTTCTGAAAGCAGAAGAGATCAAATAAACACAGCATATTTTGAAATATCAGACTTTAGCCAAAATTAAGTCCTGCAACGCTCTTACAGAGCCCAGTTCCGATTCAGGCGGTGTTGTTCTTTTGCTATTTTCAACACTTCACTTCCACTTTCTTGAGAAACAGAACTGTAGCAACTACTTTTTGGCCTTCATGTGAACACAGAGTGATCAAGCCAAGTTACTTCTACAGACTGGGTACATCTGCATTCACAATACGCTATCTCAGTGGCTGAAGCTCTCACCTTTAGTGCTATCCCTATAGCAGTACAGAGTCAGAACACAAGCAGTAGGTTCAAATTTTAGAGACTTTACCCAGGAATAAATACCTTTTTGAAGCAATTGTTGGAGTCAGAGAGAGAATTAAGACTGCATATAAAGACAGGTAGTACCTCTGAGTTAGGTAAAATAGGTGTTTTACCAAATTACCCATTTTAGGTATTACTCAAGAAAACTTATTTTCTGCTCTTTTGTCATGTCTTGGAAGGAAAAGACAAGCAATAGCTCATGAAGCTGTCCTTTGCAAAGTAAAATGTTCATCTTCAGTTTCCCCAAATTCCCCAGAAGTGGAGAAGTTAAAATGAGTAAATATGTTAGCTACTCAGCAAGATAGGATTTACCTGAAATCTATTTCAAGAATTCTTGCCTATAAAGGACAATTGCCTTCTTCACTCTTGGGTATTTCTGAAAATATTTTTGGCACAATTTTCTCTGTTAATGTTAAAGACAAAATTTTAGTAATCGATAAGGAGTTAAGAATTGGGTTTTCTAACATGACTGAGAAAAAAAAGCAAGCCTTACATTTCAGAAATGAAATTGAAATCTTGTTATCAAAATGATTGCTTACTTCAAAGCAAGTTTCTCAGCTGTTTTATGTATATTAAAGGCACTAGATTGAATCTATGAGCATTAATGTAACATGTAAAAAACAGCTTCCTCCTGAAACAGCCATGCATAGTTCATTGAGACTCTTTGATGCAGCACTGTCTCCTCAAGTCATTAAAAATAAAACACTAAAGAGATTTAGTGTAAAATGATAATGTTTTAAATTAATCAATTTACAGTTATTTTTATTCACCTCCTTATTGTTACGTTTTTATGCTACATGATTTGGTCTACAATTCTCAGCTTTTTATTTTAGCTGTGCAAAATCTTAGATGTTCAGAAATGACAATCGAAAGCCCAGGCTGCACCAACGTACTGGCTTGGACTTATCACAGTATCTACTGCAGCCTGGCTCCCCAGTTACCCTGTTTCTATGGCCCGGGACGTGTCCCCAGGCTTTCTCAGCAGCGGATGGGCTACGGGATGATGCTGATGCCTCACTGAGCCTCCTCGATATGTGGCTGGGACGTGGCTTGGGCTGCAGAGCCAGAGCAGGAACTCACACATCTCTCGGGTTCCCTAGAATAAACACAGCTCACACCCATAATCTACATTAAAACACGAACAGTCTCCATAAAAGGCTGCTAACATTAAGTTTTGTGGGTTTAAAAGGAAAACAGGTACTATTGCTATTTTATGTAACATTTAACACTGTAATATGAATATTAGTACTATTAGCAGCTTCGGCAGGAGGATCTGACAAACCCCAAATCATCACACAAACTCTTCACTGTAAGCCATTAAACTATACACAAAGCAGTCCCTGGAAAAAGCAGTCATCAAAGGCATCAAACAGAAACCTGTAGCTAAAAAAAAAATGAGAATTGTCGCTGAGAGTAAGCAAGTTCTGGATTTTGCCTAATAGTTTCTCTATAACGATGTCTCTACATGAAGAAATTTGTTCAGATCTGGGGACACCATTTAGCAGGGACTAAATTGCTTCAGACAAGTTTTCTGATACCTTGTTTGTGTGTTACAAGAGCTGTCCATTTACTACGGGAAGCAAAGTCAAATCATATATGATCTTAAAAATAGGATATAGTAAACAGGAAATATTTGGCAATAATTCACAACAAATTTTGACCTAATAAAGGTGAGTTGCTAACAGCCTCGGACAAGAGTTCATTGCACAGAGTCTTGTTTTGACCACACCTTGACTATTTCACAACTTTTAAGCCACCAGAGTGAGGAAGGCTGTACAAGGAATGAGCCAATGGGAAAGAAACAATAGATAATACCAGAGGGGTAACAATAATTTTAGTTTCTGAATATGCAAGATAAAGAAAAATCTTTTCAAAAAAAAAAAAAGGGCTTAAGAGTAGAACTGCTCAGACATACTCAGAGAGGATTGGGGCGACAACCCAGACTAAGCCACAGTACAGACAGTGATGAGAAAATGATGTGGCAAAATTCAACAGTATTTAGATAATCTGTCAAAGAATTAATAAGGCTAAAATTCTCAATGGCATTTTGAGCAGCAAAAATACAAAAGCATGAATATTCTGTGAACCCTCCCGGACAAAGTGGCAAACCCCCCATCACCTGCATTAGGTAGTGGGGCCAGGAATTTATCTTTCATAGCCAAACAGCAAAATAAAGTTGCCTAATCACAAAAGCCAGCAGACCCCACGTTTCTTAAAAGGTTAGATGAGCAAATACTCTTTAGCTAACGAGCTTGCGTGGTGCTGCTCCAGCAAACCCGTACTACAGGAACGTCCCTGCATGAAGCCTCGTTCCAGGCGCGCAAACATCTTCCCCTGGGGCACCGCCTTGTGCGACGTGCCAGCCCCTGCGTGGTGGCCACCAAGGCGTCCCCGTGGTGTCCAGCACGCTCACCTCGGTGCTGCAGGTATCTGCTAGGCCACAGCAGCCATGGGGCAGAGGGCTCAGGTGCCTGCAGGACATGCCAGGGGTGCAGGGGTGGCACAGGGGACACGTTCCTCGAAACCAGTCCCCCCAGGTGTTCTTGAATGGGAACAAGTTTCGCATGAGCTCATGGCTGGGAAAGAGTTTTGGATGATCCGAGGTTGCAGCCAAGATGCCGCCCACTCGCTAAACTGGGTCCCAGTTCCTCTTTGCCATTCTCCATATAAGCACATGAAGTCAAAGAGGGGCAGTTGCTGGGGTGACGACTACAAAAATAGGATGACATTGAATACTGCCTCCAGACCTTCCCAGGCCTCCTGAAGAGGAAGGAAGGCCCTTCATGGGAGCTTAGTGATGCCCGGTCCCATCTCCCCTGCCCAGGGCCCGGACCCACCACCTCTGTGGTCCAGGAGAGGCAACAGGGAGGAAGTTCTGTGCCCTACCTGCTCCTTCCATGGTCTGCAGGGCTCCTTCTCCCTGGAAACTGCAGCTGCCCCTTTCTACCTTCATACGCTCTAGTTCGCTGCGTCAGCTGGATGCCCAGCATGGCTCAGCTTTCTCCTTTCCTCACAAATGTTTTGAGTAAAGGCTTTTACAGACCAATTCTGGACTACACAAAAACCTTCTTGACCACAGATAGGTTCAGTCCCAATGTGTGCCCGAAGTTTAATTCTGAAACCATCTGCTAGGAAAAGTAGAGGCCTCGAGCCACTTGAAAGGACTTGGGTGTATATTTAAGGCTAAGTGGCTGATCTATCCTCGGCTACCCAGATAAATTTGGTCATTCTGGGACAGATGGCCTTGCATGCAGATTTGGAGGCAAAATGGAAAACGTTAGGGAGGCTGTAGTTTTCTTTGTTGTTGTTGAATCTATGTTGTTTAGCTCCAGAAGTTCCAGGTGCAGGCACACATTTAAACCGGGGGAGAGGAGAGAAGTCACTGCGGGATCGTAACCAAAGAGGCGTTGGCTGACATCATCTGGCTTGGCAATCTGGTTTGGGAGATGAAGCATCTTTTTCTTAATTTCAAAACTTGGACACCCTGCATATGCTACAGTGGCCAAGAGATAACATGCTTTAGATTTAAGACAACAAAGAGACAGTGAGCTCTGCATGTGCTAGTCTATCTGGGGGACTTACTCCTTGCCTGTGTGGTGCATGAGCAGAGAGAGCCAAGCCCTGTGCTAGTGACCTCTGCTAATTGTAGCCCAGGCCTCTTTTCCCCTCCAAAAAAGAATAAGAGAGGCTTAATGGGATGGAAATAAGATGTATTCTGTGTAAGCATTCAGAGTATGTAAGCTGTAAGGACAGTGCTTTTACATCCTTTCCCTGTACAGCTTTCCAGGGTCAGGTGGAAACAAGCCCTGCAGGAATAGTGGGAAAAGTTTTTTTTGCTTCATTACACTAGTGGATATTGAAGTGAGGAAGGGCTGTGTGTTGGGCCACACAGAAGAAGCAGGGGGGTTGAGATACGACCAGCGGCAGCCTTGGGGCAAGTGCCAGAAGATCCCGAGCCAACCTTGCGCAAGGGGAACTTTCCCAGGAGTGACCTTTGGGCAGGAGCCAGCGTCAGCAGCCACACATCCATCCCGCCCACTCCCGGGGCCGCCTCTCACGGGCACTGAACCAGATCCAAGAACCCTGCTGAGCTAAAGCTTCCGTTTTTGTTGCTTCTGGTTACTCGGTGCTAGATCATCTGGAGTGGATTCCTCCGCCAGCCAGGCAAGAGCCAGGTTTTGTGTAAGGGAAACCACTGCATGGGCCTGCAGAGCAAATCCCAAGCTCTGATATAAATTTAGATATTACAAAATTACACAGGCAGAAAGTAAAGTGACACTGCAAGTTATTCATACCCACCTCTTCATGCTGCAGGAGCGCAACCTTAATCTTCAAAATAACTTGTATAGAATAAACTTGCAAAGATGTCCAGTTCATATATCAAGCTGGAATTCCATAAATGTGTGTGGTAAAGGATATTATTATGTTATTCCTTAAATCCAAGAACTTTGTAAGATACACCAGATCGTATAATTTGTTCAGTAGTTGCCATCCCTTTAGGAATGCTGTAAGGAAACACACAGCGACTTCCATGTTGACAGCCCGGAGACACAAATGGCAAGACATGCCAAAATCACAGCAATACTGTCATTAAAGACACAAATCTTGTGGCATCCTCTGTGTCTCCCCACTTGACAGTCTTCTGCTCTAACCAGGAAAGTCTGTTTTGCCACTACGTTTTCAGAAAGAAGCAGCTATAACCAGCACACCCTAGGGAGGAAACACATCCAGGTGGAAGTCTAGTCTAAGCAGCTGGAGAATCTCCCCAAGAAATACCTTCTGATGATATACATCATATATTTTAAAAAAAAAAAAAAAGTATATTTAAGTATATAGACATATATAGAGCAGCCTTAGCTACAGACTAGTCAAAGATACAGAGAGACACAACAGAAGCTACGTAACTCAAAAAGCCTGCTAGTGCACCAGGATAAAGACCGAACAGGAATACCTGCTCATTCACCCCTCAGAAACAGCCAGCTACCTAAGGGATCAACCTAAAAAAGAAACAAACAGCTGGGTCCCAGACCACAGGAAAGAATCCCAGGCTCAGACATAAGACAGAGCCATCAAATGAGGAGCAGATCCCTGCACCTTGGGTGGGAATGGCCTGGGCTGGATCAGTGTTTCCTCCTGCCTTAGTTTAAGAGGATGAGGAAACATTTCTGTTTGTGAGAGCACCATTCAAAAGGCTGGTGACAGTGGGGCAGTTTTCTCTGCTTTTGCTGGAGACCCTTTGGGAAGGGAGAAGTGCCCACGGCAGCAGGCTGGGAGCTGGCACAGCCTGAATGTGGGAGCACCAAGGAGCCCGGGCAGAAGGAGAGCAGGAGCCCAGCATCTGCAGCCGCCCCGGCAAGCCCTGGGGCCGCGGGCACCCGGGCTGGGCTTTACACTTCGGCTGCGCGAAAGCAGGGAGCCCCATCCCCCGGGAACACCGTCTCCGCGGGGCTGCACGGGGCACGGAGAGGGCTCTGCAGGAGGTAGCGGGGGCTGCCCCGTTTCCCCATTAACCACGACATTTCCAGCACCAACCG
>VZSV01000048.1:1463342-1491549 GCA_013398735.1 Nothocercus julius
GAATTAGCAGCTCGCTGGTTTGATGTCCCGGGAAAAGGGCTTCCCGAGCTCTTCAGGATCCTCTTCTGATCTTTAATGCTTCCCTGTCTTAGAAAGACCTGGCAGAATGTAGGGAACTGGAAAAGGGGAAATGTCCCGAAGTGAAGGAGAACAATTTTTAAGTATAGTGTTTAAGAAGCAAAAAAAGTAGAAGCTGATGATTACTGGAGTATTTTTAGTGCCTGGTATACTGGAATTGTCATTCAAAGGTTTTTTTTCATCATATGATTTTGGATTTTTTCCTTATGTGTTGAAAAGAAGCATCAATCCAGATTACGGTGAAGTAGCAACTCTGCACATGTGCAAAAATAATAAGGAAATACTCAAAATTCTAAAAAAACCTGTATTTGAATACTCACCACTAATGTATAAACTTTTCTTCACAATATTCCCCTGTAAAGCTTGGGCAGCCTTTCCTCACACCTACCCCTTCCCTACTGTTGAACTGCTGGAGCATGAGGGGAGGGCAGCCGAAGAGCTGGTGGCCCCTCCATCCATCAGCTCAGCCCTGGGAAGGCCTCTCTGGAGGGATCCATGGAGAGGGGATGCATGACAAAGTAGTTAGTCAATAAATTCTAATGTATCACCTGGTAATTTCTAAATGGTGTCAAGACTCCATATTGGGATAAACTAGTTATCTTAAGATGATGAGCAAGTGATGTGGTGGAAAACTTGATGCTTGCAAGACAGTTATCGATATATAAAGAAACCCACTGTCCTCTGTGATTAAAATGGTAGCCAGGATGCAGCTGAGGCACCACCACAAGTAGTTAGAAGATGATTAGTTTCTGATACTTAGAGGAGGCCCTATATGTCAAGGTTGTAACGGTCTGCAGTTCATGTGCTGATTCTGAACCCCTAAATGGGAAAGGGATAACGGTGCATCCCTACTGCGTCTTTAGGCTGGCTGGCACTTCCTGAATGAAATTTTGCAAGGGATGTAGAAGTAAATTTATTGCTCAGTGCTGTGCACGTTCCCCTTGCGCACAGTGGAGCTGCTGTGCATGCTCCAACTTGTGAAGGGTTGCCTTAGAATCTAACCTTCTCCATATGCTAAGATATACAAAACAAAATTTCACTTGGTATCATTCTAGTTCAATTATTTCTCTAAAGAGTAGCATTGCTGTTGGTGCATGAGCCCAGGAGCTTTTTTGTTTTGTTTTTCAAATGTAGATCTGAAAAAAAACGGGCACTAAGTGGTTCTGATAATCTCGGCATCCTCTGTGGGCATATTTGAATACACCAGACCTAGCTTTCTGTTGCATTAGCAGGTCTTGTATCAGATCTCAACTACTAACATATTCAACTCTTTTGTTTTTCACAACAATAAGAACTAAACTTGGTCTTAGGTGCGTCTAACTACCGTATTGTGGTTATGGATGATGTTTGCAGTTGCAATTAAGTCACACAATTAACTTGGATATTAGATAGGAATGCTGGGACTTCAGGGAATTCCAGAATTATTTTTAGGTAGTGATAAGGTAAGCATGGTATTATACAAGTATGTACACTGTGTATTCTCCTTGCTTTCATGTAGAGCATGAATTACAAGGCTAGGCTAATTAAATAGGAGTTAAATTAACTTGTGATGTATACAAAGTATTTGCAGGTACTACTTAAAGAATAGCTTTAAGTGTGGAGTAAAATACACAAGCCAGAGCATTGCTAACATGGCAGGCTTTGGTGTGCCTTGATTTCAGCCTGAACTTTCAGAAAATAATTTTATGCTTCAGAGGAATGTATACATAAATAGAGGCACTCAGTCAAGGAGGACAGTTGGCAAAGGTAACGTGAAGTTAGCAATTCAAACGATATAGCAGCAAACTTGCAGAGTCTTCTGTGGTTCAGCTTCCTCAAACTAAGGTTCTAAGATTCCTGCTTCTTAAATAATTTCCAGCTGCAGAATATGACTGTAGTAGCATCTCTTCAGACTTACTGCATGCTTTGCTCCGACCTCAAACCTCAATAATGACCCTTCGCTGGGAGCTGTTTTGGGCTGTGCATCACAAAGCCATTTTCCAAGGCGTCATTAGCACTGCCACCGCAGAGACAAGGCCTGGCATGAGCCGGGCGTTCACCACAAGCTTTCATTTGTCTAAGGTCAGGAAGACAACAACTTCCAGACTGCAAAAAGGTCACTTTGCCAGCTCTAAAGAGCACAGTTTAATGTGCACTTCAGGTGACTTCATTAACCTGTTCCAAATCTATGAAAAAAGCAACCATTTTATTTTTTCCCCCCAAGTTGGACAAGTGTGTGAGTTTATCTGCAGTACAATGTCAATCCTCTTGTTTTAATATTCCTTGCTAAACAGGAGGGCTTAAATCCTTATTCTGTTAAAATCCAATGGAGATTTCCTAAGGCCCTGAATGTCTGCTAGATGTCTATTAAATTTGAAGGTATTTCAGGTCCTCACTAATTTTCTGGTGATACAGATAGCTTGACTGTAACTGTTAGGTCTTTTCTTGCATCTTGTATCAGATCTGAATTATAAACATATTCAACTCCTTTGCTAATCTCAACAATAAGAACAAAAATTGGTCTTAGGTGCTTCTTTAACTACCATGTTGTGGTTATGGACATTGCTTGCAATTGCAATTAGGGCACTTTGACAACATATCCTCCCTAACTTTAACCAATATAACTTTGATGTTCTTCATGAAAGCGCATAAGCAGAAAATGAGTTCATTTAACTCTAAACTGGTGACTTCTATGTATGAGATATTCTATTATAGGGAATACTTTCTCTTTGAGAAAATTAATTGGGAGAATTTGAACTTTAGTTTTGTACTGTATTTTTTTATTACACTAAACCTATTTTTCCTTTAATAGTTAATTTTTTCCTATTACACTAACCTATTTTTTCCTGTTAATAGTAAATAGTAGCCATTTAATCTATTTTTTAAACTCAAATTTTAACACACTGTACTTCAGAATCAGAATAAAAACACAATCAACAAGACTTTTCAAAAAGAAAAAAAAAAAAAGAGTTTCAGAGTCAGGTAGAGAATGCTCCCCATTATAGAATCGGGTATCATAATTGATCTCCAATTGACCTCCAGCTTTAACATTTTTCCCCCTTTTACTTGCAGCCGTCAGCAAAGGACATGCAAACCCCCGCAGTGGCTCTCTGCTCTGTGGCCTCCGGGCCCACACCAGAGGAAATGTTCTGCCACGAGATTAGCAGTGCGACCCCTTCTAGTTGCTCATCGCTGCCTCTTTGGCCAAGTCCCAGTCTGTTTTCTAGTGAAAGCCTCAACTTCCTCTATTTGTATGCACCATATAAATTAATTTATCTCCGTTAAATTAGCCTCGCCTTGGGAGTGAATGTCTTTGGCAAACCACAGGGCTTCCACCTCCATCCCCACTTGCCTCAGCTTCCAGCTTCTCCTGACACCTTTCCACTGCGCAGTGATATTCAGTCGTGACAGCAGCTGCTCTGGCACACCAGCATTTTTACCCTGCACAGTGTGAGATGAATGTAAAGTCACGGTGCTGCTTGTGTTGCTTTTGCACACTGGAAAGGGACAGAGGAATGGGGAAAAGGAGGTCTCTGGCCAAATTTGCTGTGCTGATAAGTACAAATACGGTTCTTTCTACGGGGTTATTAGGTCCAGTTTGCCACACAAAACATGGAGCTGTGATTAAATGTTGAAGCTGTATAAATCTGTTTCCTCTAGCTTTCTGTTAGTTTAGTTAGTTCATGAATCTTTCTTTCCCCTGGACTTCGCACTTATTCCATTCCAACCTTCCCAAAATATAAAGCAGCTAGCACTTATTTACCTAAAAGCTATTCCATTTGTTCCAATGTCAGTGACTTGCAAATATTTGGTAGCAGTAAGTTATCTGGGCTTTTTCTGTCTCTAGAAACAGGTTAATGGGAATATTTAATGCCGTATCTGGAAGCTCTACCGTCATTTATTCAGTTGTCAGAGCACTAAGAGTTGAGCAAATGCAGTCCATTATGCATATAGATGAACTTTTGGCTTAAGGAAAAAGAGTGAGATGTTGATTATAAAAAACAAAACAAACAAACAAACAAAAAAAAACAAAAAAAAAAAACAGGACCTTTCTTTCTTTAGTGCAGTCTTGCCCTCATACTACTGAGGCCACAAAGTTTTCCAGCCCCATGACAAAGCACACCATTTTGTATTCCTCAAAGTCTATGAAGTCAGTGGATTAAACCCATCCTTTTAGAACAAACTTAAAAGACACATAGACACTGCTGAATTCTGCATTCAGATCGTAAAGTGAACTTATGGATGTCAGCTTCTATGCACCTACACCAGCATGACTTCACCACAAAATTTCAGTACATTATTTGAAGGCAGCTGAAGTTAGCCAGATGTTTAAGCATATGCCTAGATCTGTCATATCATTGCATAACTTAACATAGAATTTTTCAGTTGTCTTTCAATAGGTGGCCAGAACTAAAATGGCAAATCTGAGATGTGTAGAAGAGGTCAAACAGGAGGAAAAACAAATTAACTCGCTCTATTCCAACCCCAAATCAAAGATAAGGTTTCCTGTTACTATATTCTGTTCACTTATGTTTTTAGGTGTTATTTTCCTCAGTTTTCTTACTATTCCATTCACCTTCATTTCCTTTACGCAACGGTGCCACGCTTTCAACCTACATGCCTGCAGGAGTGTTATCTCACCTTTCAAAATTGCTGGTAGAGTTGTGACTAGAAGTAAAATTACAACTGATAGATGGAAATTTTCTGTGTCCATGCCAAGTTCTGTCTTTATTCACTTCCCTGCAGTGACTTTGTGCTTCCTCTTTTTGGTGAAACTCTCCCCAGTTCTGTCCTTGCTCTGCAATAAGCTACAGGACGGTAGAGTACTCGTCACTCAGGGAGGCCTGGAGCTCAGGGTGTTTTAATTTGAATAGTATTTTAGATTAACTTAATTAGTTCTTAGTACTTAGTGCACTTATTTCCAGTGCACTTAGTACACTTAGTTTCCCTCTGCTGCTTGCAAGCCTTTCGGGAGAATGGAGCGGGTTTTGTGAATATAGCTTCTGTGGGGAGATTTGTTTATATGTCAGCTGATATCTAGACAACTAGTGTGTACAAGGGGACATTTAATCAAGAAACAGCATAGCAGAGCACGTCAGTTGCAGAACACAAGATACCTCCAAGTGACCTGGAATATTGTATTGCTTGCAGTGTTACTGTTATCCAGTTAAGGATAAAGGCATTTTTGGCATCTCCTTTATGACCTAAATGGGAGAACAAGTTGGATTAAGAAAAGAAGAGGTGCACATACCTGAAATGTCCTCAGAGCTTCATTAAATATTTCTATTTTAAAAGACTATACTGAAAAGCACCCAGCAATCACAGGTCTTTGAATATGCGAAAATATCTGTGAAGGCTCCACACACAAGTAAAGATAACAGGAACCATATCTATTATGCTTGTTAAATCAGAGAAAAAATATTCAAAATTTCAACAGATGAGTCTGTTATTAATATACTGCTCGTACATATTCAGAATGAGCCTCTGCCAGCCTCTAAAATGCAGGAGCAGTTGCACTACACAGTGTCACTGATAGAGCTTCAGTTGTCTAACCCTACTGATAAATCTGCATATGCCTATACAGGTCATAAAATTAATTATTCATATTCCTTACAAGTCCTTCCCAAGGATAAGGATTTCCTGGTCAAGTCAAGATCACTTTAAAATGAAAGTATATTTCAACTTGCAGATTTCCCAGTCTCCTCAAATTAAGTCCCTTTTTAGTTTTATGTTTTGCCAAGGATATCATAAGTCTTGCACATGCTACATACTTTGATTTAGTCTGTCTGTGTTAATACTTACTAGTAAAAGAGTGGTTGTTTGTCAAGATTATCTAGAGGGCATATGAGGATGAAAAATATAATCAATATTGATCCCTTCTGTGCCTCTGTGTATACCATGTAAACACACACCTGCTCCAGGTTTTGCCTCTAGACGGAATAATGGATGATTGAGAAGCAAGTGGAATAGGATGCTGTTTGGACTTTAAGGAAGCAGTCAACTTTCTTGACAAAACTGTAATATTTATAGCTGCCTCCTCTTGTATATCTCATGATTGCAGGTGACAGCAATGTGTTGGGCCTGCTTCCTCTGAGATAGGTATCTGCAATTTATTTCTTCCCATAAGCAAGCCTCTTTCAACTTCTTTCTTCACAGCTTTGAGATAGCCTTTACAGATAAAGATCAAAGGCTCTGCTATGAACTGATGGTTTGGTGCCACCAGTTACCACCTCAACCTCCAAACTTCCTCCCTTCCCACTACAAAAAGCCTTGCAGGGGGTTGGCTGCCATAAGCCTGCGGAGATCGTGGCGGGCAGTAGCCTCTGACTGCAAATCAACAGCAACTAGAGCAGTTTGCCTGCCTGCTCTCCAAGCATCTAACTTTGCACGTCTGCGTTAGCGGTCGCAGAAACTCACCACCACGCTGCCAGTTGGCAGGGAGAACGCAGCGCAGCAGTGCACACGTGGGGAGCTCGGAAGCTCTTGCCGTAGGCCCCAAAGAAGGAATTAGATGCCATCGGTATTTGAGAATTTCCTTTTGCAACTGGAACAGGGGAAAAAAAAAAAAAGTATTAATTAGATTGTTCTAGATGCACAAGTACCACAAAACTACATCTTATAAAGATACTCTCGCACAGTTGGCTGAAATTAGTATTCTCGCACAAAGAGTGAGTCAGGGTGACTGTGTTGGTGGCAGCCGGTTGCACCTATGGTAGTGATCTTGTTCAGTAACCTAGTTGGAGAAGATCGTGCAAGGCTGGAGCTTCAAGCTTTTCAAAATCTCAAGTGGTGCTTTTACAAGTCCCGTTCTTTATGAGCACATTTTTTCCTCACCAAGCAAGCAGGACTCTTCCTCTTTGTCCAGAAACAGTAAGCTTCCTTCTTAATTTTGTCACCTGCACTCCTGTTTATAAAACTAAAAGCTAACAGAAACACAAAATAAAGGCCAGCTGTGAGTAAGACCAGCTGGAATAACTGCTATGTGAGGAGCAGTGGAAGGAGGGGCTGGACATGCTGTCTTCTTTGCAGTTTCACTTCTATAAGAACAGAAGCAACTTCGTTATCTTTAGCTTTCTATTCTTTAATTTTTGTTTTTATTTCAGGTTTTATTCTCCAAATTCCATTATATTTTACCTTGTTTACTTGTTTACTTATTTTTTTAAAGATTCGTTTTGGGGGGGCAAAGAGTAGTGCAAAAAAGTGGAGGGTGTTCTGGGGGGCACCTTCTAAACACAGAAGCAAGCAGTGCCTTGTCGCTGAGCGAAAGCTGTATCTGAAAAGGTGCAAGAACTGAGCGCAGAGCGCAGTCCATTTTGGGGAATGTTTTCAAGTTTATCAGTTGATGTAAAGATGTAACTAAACTTTACAGTAGCACAGAGAATATGCAGGTCATATTCTTCATACTGAACATGTATGGATTCATAATTCAGAGTTTCCCTTATAGGCTTCAGTATGGCTGAGCGTATCCTGTTCTTTCTTTCTTTACAAAAATCTGGATGCCAGAGCACAGATTTGGATTTTTTCAAAAGGCACAACAGCTAAGTCAGGCTGTGGTAAGTGCTGGAATTTTTAAAGAGTTTTGATTTTAGGTGGCCCAGCTAAACAGAAATAAGTGGGTCTGGCTTATTCACCTCACTGGCTTACTCACTGGGGAGGCTCTTCCAGAGCACACGGCACCCCAGGGCCCACAGGACCCTCCTGTCAAAGGGAGAGCACGAAGCCGGCTTCGGATTCTGTGGATGATCTTGGCACTCTAAATGGGATATGGGTACCAATCCTGTTGTCTTTCTAGCTATATTATGCTTATCAGTGTCTTTACAGATTTATGATAGTAACAGATACATTTTCTCTGTAGCTCATTTAACTGGTGAGGGAAATCCTTGCTACAGAAAACTGTCTGAAAATAGGACAGACCTTTCCCCATTCTGTGGACTCTGTACCTCGACTTCACATAGGAGTGGAAAGCTCATTGCATAGTCTCATCTTTTCTTGGTACTTGTATTTTCCTTTTTAGTATTTTAACTGTGGAAACCTTTAACAAACAAGTTGGAGGCTTCCAGCTCTAATCTTTGAGCGCATATAGATGTGTGATGGGCCAAACTTTTCCCTAGGTAACCATTCTCCTTCACTTTACCTTCATACCTCATATGCTGAGCTGTGACCAGATCAGAGAGAAGGTGGTTTGTTTCATTTTGTTTTATCTCAAGACAACTCTGTCAGTCCTTGAGCACAGCTGGCTATTTTATGACACAGCAAGTCCTCCTTCCAAGCTGTATTGTATTTGCAGTGGTAAAACTTCGCAACTTTATTTACATACGTATCACAGCTAGTGGCCTCTTCTTCCAATCTATCAGATAATCCTGAATTGCTAGAGCTCAAAAGTGAAGATATGGAAAACAGGTAGCACAGAACAAAAAGGTATTATAGAAATAGCTGAACCTCAAAGGAAAATGTCCTTCTTTCTCTTTTCCCAAATACACTTTCGAGTAAACTAGACTTGTTCTTTACCAGTTTGATCTCCAAGCTGGATCACTGTCTGGTCACATAATCTTTCTTCCTCAGCATTTTTGTTGCTTTAGATAGGTAGGATAAAATCACACATGTAGCAGTTAGATTGGTAGGGAATTCAGAAACAAGAAACCTGGATCTAATCTCCCTAAGGCTGTCTTTAACTTAGCTCTCATGTTAATCGGCAGCTATCTCAATTTTCTTCTCGAATATGGGAATTGTGTTGGCCAATGTCAGAAGAGCACAGTTAAGTCTAAAGTAGTATGTTGGTAAAGTTCTCTGAACACTTAAAGCACATTTTTCAGCTAGTAGAAAAGCCCTTTCCTAGAAGTGGCTAAATATTTGTTGGGGATTTGTGGCCTGCTAACTGCTTCGCAAATACCTATCGTTTCGCTTGACTATTAACCCTTCTTGTTGGGCTCCAGCAAAGAACAAAGATCTCTGTCTTGGGGTGCCAATAGGCAAAGGCAGCACAGAGCTGTTTTAAGGGATAAGCTAAAACTTGAGAGTCACTATCCAGTAGCTGTAATGGAAACTTTCACTCATCAGGGAATTATTACCTATATAACAGTCCTGACCAGTTCACTGAACTAACTGGTCGTCTGCTGCTGTGGAGCTGTAAAATGAAGCACTGAGTGCAGGGTGGAGAGATTCATTTAACAGTCTGTGTTGTTTCCTCTAACTTGTGGAATTCCTACCATATTTGTTAGAAATTATAACCTTGTGGAAGCATCACTTACAGCCAGGATTTCCAAGCGTCTCTTTTGCATGTCTGCTACCTGCAATGAAGGCAGCAGTTTGAAAACCTGCTTGCTGCCAGTCCCTGATCTGAGGGTCGTAACCAGACCCAAACTAGTCCCATAGTTGAAATGGATTCCAAAATATCTATCTTGCAGAGAAATGTTTTCTGAGATGAACCCAAGCTCTATCAGCAAGTCTGATTTTAGACTATGAAAACAAACAAAAACTCTCAAAGTTGAAAGAAGAATTGGTGCTTAAGATACAGCTCCCAAGTTTGACCTCTTAATTATTTTTAACTGCAATGCAAGATAAAACTAGCAGTACTTCGATTATTTTCATTTGCAGTATTAGTGGATTGAAGACCCTGAATATTTTAATATCTCTTCATTCCAAGAGAATAAGCAGTAGTGAGCAGCCAGGTCCTTCACAAGGCTGCAGAGTCAGGAGGAAGGTTGTAGTTAAGGATCTGAAGCAAGGTGTCCACATGGACCATGGCAGACCCCAGCTCCCAGGTACTCTCAAGGCAGCTGCTCTGGTTAGTTCATCCCACAAACTCCTCTCTGCTTAGAAGGTCTGAGGAGGTTGTCTTAAATCAAGGAAACTATTTTGGTGGCTGCAGACCGCAGTAGTCTGTCTGCTGCATGACACATTGGTTACCTGCCCACTCGCACAGGCTTGCTGCAAGCGAAGCAGGTCCTGTGCAGCTTTCAGACCTAAATCCAAGGTCAGTTTTAGTTTTGGGCCCCATCTCTAACAATAAATCAATACTGGAGCAAAAATAAATACAGCCGACATGCAATTTTAATTAATGGCTGGCAAGCCTTTTTGAAGAGGACGCAACTGCTTACTAACAGCCATTCTTCCCAAACTACAACTAAACAATTTAATTCTCCTGATTCTTTTGATTCCTCATTCCTTTTCATTATACCTACTGCCAGGTGCCAGCTGGGGCACAAAACAGAAACAGTAAAGTGCAAAAGATGGCTATTTTTGATCCTGCAAGCACAACTGGAAACTGAATGTTGTTTTAGGGGGAAAAAAATCACAAAAGCAGAAGTTCTTTTGAGACTTCACCCCAAATGTGTAGGTTTAATGGATCTGGTTAGTTTAGATAACAAAACTTTTTTCATAGATGTGGTGCACAATTGCAGCAAGTCTCTAAGCGTTTCTTTTCACTTACTTCTCACGTCTATAAAGAAGTCTTCTTTATTTAGTATCAGCAGTTTCCGTTATTTTGCTCTTTTGCTGTAAATTAATGGTATGAGGTTTGAGCAAAAGTTAAAAAGCGGCCTGTGAATTATTTCTCAGAGAGTTGTTTTCATGATTTCTTTGCTTAGTGGAGAACCTAAAAAAGATAGATTTTTAAGGAAAGCTGGGCGAAGATTTAGGCTCTAGGAATAGACCTTACATATCAGACCCATGATCTGCTTTGACAGAGCAGAAATGATGCATGACAGGGTTGCTGAAAGTGAGAAATACCCTTCAATTCCTGCTGACATAATGAAAAAAGTTACTAAGATGATTAAGGGACTGGAGCATCTCTCACATGAGAAACGCTGAAAGCTGGGCCTGTTCTCCTGGGAGAAGGGAAGACTGAGGGGGAATATTGGCAGTATAGAGAAGTATCTGAAGGGTGGGGTGTAGAGTGAATGGGGCCAGACTCTTAACAGTGGGGCCCAGGGATAAGACAAGAGGCATCAGGCCCAAACTGAAACACAGGAAGGTTTGTCTGAACATGAGGCAAAACTTCTCTACCATGAGAGCGACTGGGCACTGGTTGTCCTGAGCAGCCTTCATTGGAGATGCTCAAAAGCTTCCTGGACAACATCTTCCAGATGACCCTGCTTGAGCAGGGAGGTTGGGCTAAATTGTCCACAGGTCCCATCTAACCTCAACCATTCTGTGATTCTGTAAAAAAGACCGGATTGCTCTGCCTACATATAGTGTTAAGATGAAAAATAAGCTTTGTTCTTTACTTCAGGATACCAGAAACTTAGCTTTACTCAGCTATCTAAATGCTGTTTTTTAGAAAAGTCCCCAAATAAGGATTAGTTGCCTTTACCAAAGAAAAGCTTTGAAAATCCTATTGGTGATCAGATCTTGCTTCAGTGATAAGATAGCCAAGACTAAAACATAAAATGACATGGACGATTTATAATGACAAATGCAAGGAATTTTTTTTTCTTTTTTTTTTTTTTTAAAGCCCACTTTGAAAAATCACTTCCTCTATTGGTTTAGATAAAATCTTCAGCTCAGGTCTAATACAGGATGCGTCACTTAAGTGTATAGAAAATAAACTGTGAGAAAAAACTAAAAATACATGCAATTTCTATTAAGCTCAAACTTCTAACAGTATTTGTTATAAAATGATATTTTTTGCAATGTTGCACTTTTGTGTCTGAAAATAATTTGATTTTTGTGTTTTTTTTTCAAATGGGAAGGGAAGTAGAATTCTAAAATGATAGTTATCTATTTAAAAAGAATGAGTTATTAACTTAAAGAGCTTTGACAAGTGTATTTTCTATGAAGTCGGGGCAACTAACTGAAAAGTAAGAGCAAGCTTTGGTTTCGGCTGTCAGTGCATGTGACTGGAGCCCTGAAATGATGAGTTTTTACAGCTCAAGGTCACAGATCCTCTAATGGTTTCTCTGATGGCCTGGGCATGGTAGGACAGGAACGTGTCCTTCCTGCCTCCCCGCGCCCCCATAATAACTGCAGACACTCTGGGAAGGAGGGTCACTGTCCACCGATGGAATGACTCGCACAAAACCCATTCTGAATAAAATGTTAATATTAAAATCTTGTATAAAATGTTAATATTAAAATATTGTGGACTGTTAATTCAGGCAACGAAGCTCTTTCCTGATGCTCTGGAACTTCACTAAATTGTTTAAACTGACTTGTGGTACAGAGAAGGATAAAAGATCATGCCAAAGAGCCCTGTTTAAAAGGGAAGGAAACGTCATACATGAATGCTTTTAGCAATTTAACTGCTTATTAAAAAATCTTATTTTTTGTTGATTACTATAAAAGCAAAACAACTATTTTTCCTATATTTTTCTTAATTTATATGAGTGCACAATCACATGGCAATTTTAATCCTGCTCTAATATCTTATAGGAAACTTCAAAAGATGGTGCACGACATCAAGAAGAATGAAACTGGGATAATAAACAAGTTCAAAAAGTAAGTCTGAAATATCAATCCTAGCTTTTTTTTTTCCTTTTAAAAAAAAAAAAAAAAAGAGATGATTAACGTAATGTATAGCGCTTTAAAGATAGAACCATGTCATTCTAGGAGGATGTACTTCAATGTATATTAAGAGATGCTTTCATACATATTCTCTGGCAATGATCATCACCTGCTGTTTGAGTGTTTGCCTTTTTCCTCAAGCTGCTGTTTAGACTACCTATTGCAATTGAAATTTAATTTGAACCCCACCTTGAACCAACTGGTCAGGCATCATAGTCAGAACTCCCACAGAAATGCTAAATCCTCCAGTGTTTGAGCCCCATAAAACAAAAGCTGTCATTACCTAACATGCTTATTCCTGTAAGTGCAAAATAGCATAAACATTGATTTCACATGCACACGAGCATCACAAAATATTCATAATATACATTGATACATGGAGTGAAGCTTCAGTAATTCCACATCCCTCTCAAATGAATACACCATTTGCTGTTACCAGTCAAATGCCTATTTAAAGTGATTAGCTATTTAGTGCACTACTTTTTTTTTTTTTTTTTTTAAATGAAATAGCTCATTTGCATTGAATTTCCATTTGGATGCGATTCCCTCATTTAGATCTCTTTCTTTACATGTGGGTCATTGACTACTAAAGTACTAAGTATTCTTGAAAGTTAATTAGTAGACAGCATCTACCATGTTTCCAGAATGAATGCTTTGAAGGACTTTAAAATAAAGCCCTCATACATAAAAGATGTATGTAAACATTTAAAAAAAAAAAAAAAAAAAAAATTTAAACAAGTGTGTTATTGTGTGTGTTTGTTTTCGCTCTGTTTTGGCTTTCTGCTTCAGAGTAATTTAAGTGTAGTTAATGTTAATAATATTAATGGGTCCAGTGCAAACACCTCCAAGGGGGAACCAGATGGCAGAAAGAGAGGCATTTCAAGCTTATAGCTTGAGGCAGCAAACTGTCTTCCTGGACACGAGGTCTGCTGCTAATCAGCATTGCCCTGCCGTGGGCCCTTCCCTGAGAGTGAAGGGAGACAGCCTTAATTCCTGTTATTTTTGCCCTGTCTAAAGCTGGCAAGGTCAGAGGTGCCATCATTAAATGTCAGGTATAAGATAGGTCTTACACTGCAACTATTTCAATCTCTCCAAGATTAAACAAAATACAAATCAACAAAAAAAAACAGGCTAAAAACTAAAAAACTTTCCTAATGTGTGACTGCAGCACAAAGCTCATGTTCTACCTCCCCCAGCTTTGAAGTCAGAGTACAAATTAGGAGATGAAGAGTTAAAAAAACTCAATCTTTACTCAAAACATCATGAGTCTTTCAATAAAAACAGGAGTTGGCAACCTAAAATAGTAAGCTAAAGAGTATGGCTGGAGGGTCAACCTGAAGATTTTTGTTAGGAGAACAGTATTTCATTAAAGTAAACCAAAAGCAAACCAAGAAAAATCAACTCTCTGCTACTTCAGTGCTACAGCACTTTGTTTAAAAAAAAAAATGGATAAAAGGATAGCAAGAATATTAAAAACAACTGCAAATTTATTTCAAGCAATCACTAATTTCTTTTTTTCCCCAAAATCATCAATTTCATACAATTCCAAAGCTATAACAACCTGTTCCACTGAGTCATGAGAAGACAGCTCAAAAAGTGTCTCCACCAGCTAGCTTCCTTGTGTCTGGAATTCTGACAAGCTCTTGGACAAAGTTCAATTACTTCATCTTTTAATCACAAGTGTGATGATCTAATGTACTTAGGAGTAATATGTACTGTAAATATTCATCTCAGTGAGGATGTCAACATAACTTTTGTAAATCCTATCAAGTAAAATCTTTTTTTAAGAAGATGATGGGCTCTTGAAAATGAAGGTATTTCGGGCACATCTTAAAAGCTGGGGGAAGGTAGCAAAAACACTAGTGAGGAAAAGCACCTGAGCACAATTAAAGGGTCGCTACTACAGAAGCACGGAAGTGTGCTTGCCTTTCTGGGTACACTTTGTTTAAAAACAAGTGTTGCTACAACAGAAAACCCAGATTTCTGCTGCAGTTCATTGCAACTTCTCCATGCAGTTCAGGAAAACACATATATATGATATTGATTTCAAGCGTAACTTTAAGAATACTTGTAATTCCTCTAGGACTTGTTAGTTGGCCAAAGTTAAGCCCATGCCTAAAAAAGCTTTGCTGGATCAACTGCAGCAGCCTGTACAGGGGAAATGGTAGAATGTATGTTTTTCTTTGTTTTCTTTATGAAACTTATTCTCCTAAAGGTTATTTTGTGTTTGTGTGATGCACTGTGTTCCTGTGTGAGCAGCATGAGGCCTCGTTACATGAAATGCCTCAAGTATTAATGGGTTATTTACCAAAGCTAATGATGTAGTAAGATGTGTTACATTGCTTCTAAAAATCTGTAAATATGCTCTCAGAATACACATGGATTTTATGGATGAGTCCTTTAGAACTGAAATTTCCCTGAGATATTTGAAAATCTCCAGATAATACATATTNGAAACTTGATTTATTTGATTGTAGTTTTTTTTTTGTGTCCGTCCCCCCCATTAGAGCTAAAACAGAGGTATTTTACCAGCTTTAAGTCCAGGACTGAGTACTACTAGAATATTTTACTTGGAAGTTGCATTTGTTTATAATTTTATGTAACTGAGTTAAAAGATAAGTTACAAAACCATTCTACTTAAATACGTATCCTGAGTTGAGATTTGATCTTTCAGTCCCCGTCATTAATGTCAGGGGAACAGGAATGAGTCAGTTGTCACACTGCAAGCACCTGTGCATATATCTGAAATAGCTGGAAAAAAGCTCCTTGGCACTGGGAGCCGGTGTCTAGAGCTTGTACTGCAGTTTGCACTGCAGGTAAAATTCTGGCTCTCTATAGTGAAAAGCAAAGCTGCAACTGAATTCAAAAGATCTGGAATTTCAGTTCTGGCACTCAGTACATCATGCCGGTACAGTAAGATCTTCTTTAGGTGGACTTGAGGAAATATAGATGTGGCTTTGAACAGTTTCAGCAGCTCTGTGACGGAAACGTGATTTCTTTTCTTCTATTGATATTCAGGTTCCAAAATGAACAAGTGGCCTTAATTTGCAAAACTGGGAAAGATACTTGGGATCGGTATGCTACCTCGGAGCGGCACAGTGGCACGACAGGCTGCGTGGACACGGAGCTCTGTTCTGTGCTTTGTGTGCTTCTTGCTGTAACGCACTTACACTTGCTGTCAGGGCCACTGCCAGGATTTACAGGGCCTGGGGCAAAGTGTTGAAATCTTTGGCTTAGTACTTTGGATATGTGTAACGTGGACCACGGTGCCTGTTCTGCCCTGCGGCCTGGGGGCCTCTTGCCTCATCCTGCTGTTTTCCAACAGAGCCGGTCCCTGCTGTCTCTGAGCATCTTGGGACACGTGTGGCAAAGAACATGGATGGATTTTGGTCCACCCTCTCTGTGCTACTGTGTAAGGCTGCTCTCTGTCCTGGCAGCGGCCCTGGGTTTTTCTTTCTAACCCACCTGTGCTAACCTGGGCTGAACACAACAGCGGCGCTGTTGATGCTTATTAATTTAATGTTAACTACGCTGCGTTTACGCTAAACAATATTCCTGCTGCAGGAAGTAAAAGACTAGGAAGATGCAGTTCTCCTTCATTAGTGTTGCTACTGATGAACAAAGCGGGATAAATATTTTCTAACAACGCACCTGATTTTTCTTTGAACTTTAGCAGTGCCTTTACTGGACACTACATTATTCATGCATGTTCATATTCTGTGAATATCTGAGCAATTGAATTCTATGAAATCAATTCAAAAGCAGCCAAAGTGGTTTTCAAAACAGGCTTGAAAAACTTGTATGTGGATGTGTTCGTGCCGGAGTGCCCCCACCCGGAGTTGCCTTGCGATCCGAACAGCAGCAGCTCAGCAGGGTGCTCACGGCTTAAATATTGTCAAATTTGTTCTGCAATATAAAATTTGTAGACTTCAGTGTTGCTCAGAGAATCACAAGAAAATATTTTTAATTCTCAATGAACAGTATTCTTTGTAAATAATTTGGTCATTTCTGCAAATGAATAACATCAAGAAATTCCATGGCTGAAGAATGACTGAAGTCATCAGGCAGGTGGGCAAGGGCTCAGATCCATCGTGAGGTCCCATCAGTGCTACAGGGAAACAGGTTATTTTAGAGATTCATTTTAAGGTAAATTGTTTTAGTATTTTATATTGCTACAAAAAGCAAAATTTTCTTCAGATAACTGTCATGTAATGTCACCATTTGGTTTGACTTTACACGCAAATATGTTCTTTTTCTATACAGTAATGTTAGAACACTAATGAAATAATGTCAAGTGACTGTAATTCAGTATGTTCTCTCGACAGTTGGAGTTTAGCAAGCAGTGTGTGTGTATATATATGTGTATATATATATGTGTTTGTGTGTGTGTGTGTGTATATATATATATATATATATATTCACAATCTAGTCATAGCACAGGAAGCTACATTTGAAGACAAATCCTGTCAGCGTTTCTACAAGTAACCTTTTGATTCACTCAGTACTAAAAAAGCTATTATAATAGTATTTGCTAGAAAGGGTATAACACCATAAAATGATAGCAGATAGAAACAGAGTTTCTGGTTTTGAGACACATTAAAACACATTTAAACATTTATTGAGAAATTGAAGTGCATGCAAAGCAGCAGTTATAAAATAGAACCAGAGTGCCATAGCCTTTTCCATAGCCTTTTCTCTTGCACTTGGGAAAACAGATTTTCTTATTAGATAGATGTATATTTATCTCTGACACCTATGTCATCCGATTCTGCATTGAAAGTGAAAAGGAGAGGGACAAGGAATCTGTTTTTCCAAAATATGTTCTGAGCAAAAAAAAAAAAAAAAAAAAAAAAAAAAAAAAAAAAAAAATCTCAGACTGGATTCTAATTTCCTGTTTCCAGCTTTTCAGAGTATTCTCTTGCAGCTGTCTGCTAAGCATCTGCACTGATAATCTGTGTTTGTTCAGCTGCAGATACCTTTTGTCATCCATGTTTTATGTGGCTAATATTTCCTTTTAGGTATTATTAAAATATTGGATTGTAAATTTAACAATTTTTGTTTACAGGCTAAAAAAAAAACCACCACCAAGTGTACCAAAACGGGATTATGCTTCAGGTAAGACTGGATTAATAGAAATTTAAACTGTGTATCTGTGCGTATTTGATGCCTATATGCCTAAGATTAGCTCAGCTATGCATTTCCTCACAATTTCCTGTTGACAAGTATGCTGTTACCAACAACTCTGAAGAAGTTGTCCCCCATGAAACGTGAAGCAAGACAACCATGGCAAGCTACCACACCATGAGCAAACAGCAGCTGCTCCTTCAGAATCAATATTAGCAGAATCAATATTTACCATTTGCTCTATGGAGGATTCACCTCTTTTCCCTTTCCAACAGAAACTGTGAAGCAAAAGTGAAAATAAATATGGGAAAAACTGAATAAATTCATAAGCATACCATAAAGGTCAGATTCACTTGACACAGTTAATTGACAAAATTAATTTTCTTAAAGTACAGGTCGAACTATATACAGCACTGCCCACAGACTTGTTCATGGCCATTTCCTTTTGTTAAGGAAACAGTACAAAATACTGCAGTAGGAGGGCCCTTTCTGGAAGTTATCAGCCAACCATTCAGTTGTTCTTGCTGCTGCTCGTCATTAGCCACCTACCCTGGAACTTTTAACAGAGAAAAAAGGAACTGAGGAGCTTGAAGTTCACAACTATCTGCTTTACATCAAATTGTTACCCCTATTTAAAACTGAGATGCATTAGCATGACACATTCTACTGTTCAGACCAGATGCAATTTGCCATTTCATACAGCTTTTACAACAGCTCTATATTGGTTTATGGAAAACAAATAAGCAGAGGAGTTTACAATTCTGTCAAAAACAAATGTGTTTGTCTCTTGTTGAAGAAAATTTCACTATTTTTATTTAACTGAATATGATAGAATTTCTTGAATCTGTGCTTAAAATACACATTTATGCTATTTTGTTTCCTAAAATAACTCTGCTCTTTGGTTTAGAACATGCAGACAATGAAGAGGAACAATGGTCAGATGATTTTGTAAGTATATTTTTGGGGGGTAGTAGGAAGTTACCATAGCAACAAGTTCAGCACAAACAATAATAATGACTGTTTATTTCTGAATTGCCTGCTTGTGGTTGAACTTATACCCCTGAAATCGTGTCTTGTTTGTGACATCAGCTTTATTTACAAGCAGCCACTGATTTTTAGGAACTTCAGTTTTTTTACATTCAACAGGAGAAGCCCTGTCAACAGCAGCCATGAATGTTGAGCCTTTAAGGCAAGTAAATAAATAAGTGACAGCAATTTGAGGGACTTCTTAAAATGAATAATTATTTCAGAAACAAGGAAGGCCTGTTTGGGGGAGAAAAAGACATTTCTTTTTAAAACTGATAAACTTATGGTCAGATTCTAGACAACATTATTAGCTGCCTTCCACAGTTAATTAATTGCCGCACTGTACAACCGATTTCCTTCAGGAAGTAGCCCTTCAGGAGTTCAGGAGTTAGCTCTTTAATAGGAAAGGAAGAAGTGGCTGGTCATATAAAGAGTTTTGGTTGGAGTGAGGAAGGACGTGTCCTGTTAAGAAAAACAAGCTGTTGGTCCATAATTTGAAGACATATCTCTTTGTATGACAAAGACTCTTTGGGGATGCCAAGCAGAAGGGGCCAGGAAAGGACCTGGAGCAGAAGTGAAGGGGGGAGAGGCCGAGTTCCTACATACTTGGAGAGGGAACACAGAGGAGGAGCATTATTTGTTTTTTCAGTGTGTTTTTGTAGTTTTGTCAATTGTCCTCCTGCGAGGATATTCAAATGTCATACCCCGCTATGAAGCCATAAGCGTGTTATGAAGTGAGAAATGAGAAATTCTGTCTTTCTAGGACAGCGATTATGAAAATCCAGATGACCACTCTGACTCTGAGATGTACATGGTCCCCAGCGAAGAAACAGCTGATGACAGCTACGAACCACCTCCAAGCGAACAGGAGAAGAAGAAGATTCCCTCGGCATTCCCTATCTCTAGGGGTGAATATGCAGGTAGATACAGAGTAGTCGGTGACATCAGCCTGATAATTGCTGATTTGTGAGTGCCAAGAGAAATGGCCTCAAGTGGACTGACCTGTCCCTTGCTCAAGAGTTTGCTTTTAATTCTGACAATCAGGTGCTCAGCTTTCTGGGGTATGGTTTGCTACTCTAACACAAAACAAGGTAGCGTTGCTACTAGCAACGCCTAGATTTTTAATGTAATTGTAAGGGACTGTTGACTATAGAATAGCCACTGAAATGCTATAGTGCCATGCATGCACTCACAGAAGTTTATAAACACGTTACCTACAAGTCTTTTGAATAGATGAGAAGTTTTTAAAATAACACCTGCCATAATTTCTATTTCAATTCCACACTTTATGCTCTAACAGTCATTTTTCCACATGACAGATATATTCTCTTTCACTTCCCGTTCCCAAAGGCTGCACAGGCACAGCACGTGGTAGCTAATGCGCTGCGCTACCTGGCCACCATCTCCTCCCAGAGGAGTTAGGAAACTGTTGTTCCTGCAAGTCAAGTGTCCAGGCAGCCTCTGTGGCCTGATAAAGAGGACTGGGTTGTTAGCCCCAGTGATGACATAGGACTAGTTTGCAGATATGTCTCCAAATCAGGACCTGCAGGCAGTCAGGTCTGCTGTTTGGTTTAAGTTGCTGCTACAGCAATTTGCTTGCATAGGTGGAAGAGTATCCAGAGGCTAATAAGTAATTTTTACCAAAATTGTTTTGTTGGTTTTTTTCTTCGTTAAAAGATAATCGCACTAGTCACCAGCAGCTTCCTCCCATCAACAAACCTCTCCCGACCATGCCCAGTCCTGCCGTGTCCAGACCAAAGAAACCATCCAAGCCATCGCTGCCAGTGCAATCTACTGCTGCAAAACCAAAACTACCACCAAAGCCTAAGGAGTGCCACGATGACGAGGTAACATTCATAGACAGACTTGTTTCGATGGTTTAAATGAATGATGGCCCTACAGCAATCGTGGGGTAGAGCACCCAGCAGTTCCACGTGCTGGTCTCCGTACCACCTCTCTTTCCACAGCTCAAATCATTTCTCGGTTCACAAGCAATGACCTGCAAGTATCAGGCTAATTCCTAGTTGATTTGTGCTTACTTCAAGTGTCTGCGGAAGTCATTTAGAGCACGGAATAGTTCCTGCTCATATCCATAGCAAGCTGCAGGCAACAGAGAGCAACCTTGAATCTTACTGCACAAAGGGAAGGGAGGGCTTCTACCCACCAGGCTGTAATTGGAGTTATTTAGTGAAGGGCTTTCAGTTTCAGAGAATCCCATCCATATAATGTGATAAATGTCTGAAATAGCAGTCACTGTGAAACGGCAGCTATTGTGAGCTGCTGCCCATACTTCATTCCCAACAGTTGCCTGAAGTGAGGCAGATTTAACCAGTTGACTTCTGTCCTGCGTTCCTCATAGGACAACTACATCGTGCCGGTGGACAATGACGACGATAACTATATCGAACCCACGGAAAGCAGCACGTCACTACCTACAAGGCGTGAGTTTTAATCATTTAAGCTGATAACCGTTTATTACTATGTTAGGAACAACAGTGCTAAAAACAGGTGGAATTGCTGCCTATTTCTAGGGTTCAAAGAGAGAAGTGCAGCTGCTGAAGAGAGTACAACCTGCAAGGGGAGTTGTCGCCTTTTGCCATGACAGGAGACAGGCCAGATTTTCTTTATATCAGAGCCATATTTAATTCCTACCTCTCTCATTCAGCTATTTCAAAGTTCAGCTCAGGTACATCCAAGATACTTTGCATGGCATGAGACCTCTCTCCTCATTCGAGAGCGCTGCAGAAATAGCATTCTGTTTTCTGAGCCTTTTTAGGCTTTCAGTAAAATAAAGACTTTGATCATTTTATTATTTTTTTTTAAACATCACTATTTGAAGTATTCAGCTAGAGAATGAAAATACAGTTCTACAGTGAAAAATAGAGAAGAGTATGTGGTTCTGCTCTCTGACATTACTGACAGCATTGGATCAAGTCAGCAAGGCAAGAACACTATGGATAGTTCCCCTTCTAAAATGAGAACATTTTTTCTGCTTTGGTTGAATTTCCAAGGTCACCCAAGGAGAGAGTAGGCTATCAGTAGGACCTTTTGATGTTTACTCTTATTGCATAAATGTTACTTAAAAAAAAAAAATGCACATATGTGTACCTACACAAGGATGGATGGGTATACACACATATGTATACGTATGCATATCTCTTTCTAGCTCCTGTGAACAGATTTGTGAAGCCAACCACAAAGTCAACCTTCCCCACTACCGCAAAGCCTTCTCTTCCTTCTGACACACAAGGTAGGTGGATTTTGTATCACCGTTAAAAGACCCAGTATGCTGTTAATCTCCTTACCCTGCAGGAACCAGGACTCAGTATTTTAAAATCACAGCAAGATTCAATCTTTATGAAATTTTATATAAAACTGCTGTTTTGCACACCCAGCATAACAGCGTTCCAGTTTCTGAAAGTTCTGTAAGAAGCAGTTATTTGGGAAAACGAACAAAAGCTTTTGAAAGTGCAGATCTAATTGCTTCATCCCTCTTAACTGCTGTGTTTCCTCATCATGGTGCTAATTTCTTGGAAAGTAACCTTTGCAAACAGTTAACTCAGTTCTTCAACAGGCTGTGTTTATTCGCCAGTAGTATGTTCAACTTTCAAGTCATAAACTAAAAGATCTTTTTCCTCATTGACTTAGTTATGTCACATACTTCTAAGACATTTTTAATACCCTTTCTATCTTCTGTAAATCAGATTTTGACCAACAACCATCTATCTCTTGACAGAATTGTCACTAAAAAAAATAAAGCACCTCCCCCTAGTGGGTGCTTAAGCACTTCTCAGTACAGGAAAAGTAATGAAGCCCGACATGAAATTTATTGAAGTGGAGTCCAGTTTTCATTGAAGAAAATAGACATAGATGAGGATGCTAGTGATTTTTGGCTTGCAAGATCCATTAATTAAAATATGTCTGTGAGACACAGCCCAGGGATGGACACCAGCAACACAAATGAGTCAGTTTGGATTTGATTCAATTAATGGGGCGGGGGGGGGGGGCCTTACTGAAAGAGTATGGGTGCAGCTCCCTTAGGGTTTAGGGTCTGTGAAATTTCACAGAGTGGGCAGAATCAAGCTTTGGGCGACTTCTCCAAATGATTTTTCCAGAAGTAAACGTGCAATTGATATAAATTCAAACTAGTTTTCCTGCTAAGGAAACCTGTGCTGCATTTTGTTAACCAAGGAATTTTTTTTCCTCCCTATCCTGTAGAAGTCTATGAGGTTCCTGAGGAAGAGGTAAGGCCACTATCCATTTTATGGCTCATGTTCCTCTCTGTCTATGAGGAAAATATAAATGTGATTGGAAAGGAGGGAGAAAAAGAAGATTACCAACCCTTCCAAGGAGAAAAATGGGGAAAAATCTCTATCTGCACCTAGAATTTTGTGGCAGAACAGAATAAATGGGGAAGGTTTGACTTTGCCTAGTCCTGTGTAACAGTGGTCAGTCTGGGAAGCAGCAGCCTAAGCGAATGCTTTCTAGAAGCACAAGGGTAGCAAAGGAACAATGACACTTCTGACACCGTCATTTTCTCCTGCTTGCACTGGTGACAAGACATGTGGTCCAGCAAAGCCCTTAAAGCTTCCCGTTTTGGGGTTGAGCTATAGACTTCTAAGCTCTGCCTAGTAATCGGCTGCAAGATGGGGTAGGCAGGAAGTCAGCTCTAGTAAACTTGAGTTATTGCTGCGATGACAAAAATTTGGTCATACGGACATATTTTATGAAATGTAAGGATAACCAAATAATGTGGTGTGCTTTCTCTTAAAGGAAAAACCATCACCATCACCAGTAAACAGGTAATTCATTGCTATGAATGTTTGTGCATTACTTGCAATGCCTTATTTTCATTACTTGAAATTTGTGAGAAAAACATTTTCTCATCTATAATAATGTGATATATAATGTGATATATAATGAAATAATGTAATTCATTTCTCTTAAATTTTAATAAAACCATAGTCATTCATATATATATGTGTATATATATATGTATATATAAAGAAATCTCTCTTAAGGGTATTTTGAGGGGATGGGGAAGATAATTTTTTTAAAAATCATTATTTTTTAATAAAATTTTCCTTTCTGAATTCATGTTTTCTTGCTAGGTTCACTAAGCCCCTTCCTTCTATGCCCGCTCAGAATACAGAGCACTCCCACGTGCTCAGCATGTCTCCGAAGCTGGACACTTGCAGGTGAATCAAAAGCAGCTCATGTCAATAACTAACCTGAACGGAGACAAACTTGTCTCTCTACTGGGCGCCCTTCAGACAACAAACGTTGTCAGGACTCGTCCGCAGAACAAGCTGGGAGTGGTGGGACAAGTTTAAAGTGGAAGTTTTGACTTCCTTGTCAACTTCCATACTTGAACCAGTTTGCCAAACTAGTACTATAATCTTGAATATAGCTTTAGGGATGCGGGGCTGGATTAAAATCTCCCTGCAAGCCAGTGTCAAGGCTTGTTGGTCTCTGCACTCCTGCAAACATCCCCTGTCCCTTGCAGATGAGGCACAGGAGGGCTGGTAAAGAAGCTGGACATGGCTGGTAAATTAACAGTTTATATTCCAACTTTCTGGAGGAAAAGAGGCAAAAGAAACTGGATAACGCAGCCAGTTTCACTCCAGGAGTGTAGCTGCTTGGTAATCTCCAGGACATCTCCTCCAAAATAGGTCACGTGCCCAGGAAGAGCAGGTGTCTCTGTAACGCTGCATCGCGTGGGGTGTTTGGGGAGGCCCTGGGCACAGACACGGGCGATCCAAGGCCCAGGCCAGAGGCTCCTCTACAAGAGCTCCACACTGCGGGCAGAGAGTGGTCACAAGCATATCTGGCTGTGCCTATGTCCAGTTACTGCAGACCTCATCTTCTCTAGATCTTGAAATACATATTGAGCCAAGCAATAATGGAGAAAGAGAGAGAGAGAAGAAGAAGAAGAAAAAAAAAAACTCAGTTTAACCTATTCTCTTTACTTTCCAGAAATATTGTGCCTCTTCCCAGAAATCGGCTTCATCCAAAAGCAGTGAGTACTAATGTGCTGCTATAGAAAACCTGCTAAGCTGTTCCAATATCTGTGTTATATCTGGATGTTTGTTGTTGTCTGGATTAGATAACAGGAACAGAGGACTACTTTGCTTTTCAGGTTGCCCCAACAGTGACATGGTGCTCTGTAATCTTTTGGGCAAAAGAAGCATACTTAATATCTGTATGAAAATGAAAAAAAAAATCAATGGTCTATGAAAAAAATTAAGTGAAGGAATAAGTCTAATTACCTTAATTTTTTGTACTAAAAAAGCCAATGATCCCAGTAGCAATGCATGATTTTGTCCAGCCTGAAGCACCTTCTTTTAGCCTCATTCATATTTGGATAATGATTTTATTTTTTTTTTTAAACTGAATCTTCCTATGACATCTCAGACTGAGTAGCCTGAGTAATCAATATCACTTGAAAATGCAGTCCACAAAGCAGTAATTATGAGTTTTGGATTCCTGTGGCTGTGTTGGTCATCTCTTTTGCCTCTATCCTTGTCTCCACTCTGTCCCCCTCAATACACAAGAACAAGGATTTTATGAAGGAAACTAGTTCAAAATGTACTTAGCTGACCAGAAAATGGGCAAAAGCAAATACAAAAAAGGTGGGGGTTATTTTTAGCCAGAATGGTTCCTTAAACTGTTCTGCATCACAGCTTCCCTAATGTGCACAAGAGCAAGTGCACATCAGGAGCAACTACAAGCATCGAGGTGATAGTAACTGCACAGGCATCAGTGCCAAAAGCTACGTGCATCAAACTCTGTCCCAGCCCAGCTCCAAATTCTGGGTCTTTTGCAAAATGTTTACATTCCAGATCAGAAGTTAAACATGCATCAAAAGATTCTGCTCCAAAATTCTGGGGCCACTTTTCTCTACATGAAATGCCAAGTTTATCATAACATCCAGAAATTTGCTAAAATGCTTTTAATTCCCTGATGAAAACTGGTTAAAAAAGATGATGAATATTTTTTGCATTCTCTACCAATATTTTTTAAAGATTAGAACAGTTTGCCAAGAACAGATTATTTAGGTACTCTCTATTATATAACTATTTATTTTTTAATTGCTCTGTATGAGAGCTAACTTTTTTTTTTCCCCCCCCCATTTCAGGACCGTGAAGCAAATGATAATGAGGAAAGTAAGTATCCTGTTATGAAGACGAGGTAACAGGAGAGGGATTTGTTATAGGAAGTGTGATGGGTGACCTTAATACAGCATGTAGTGGAGTGTGTCGGTTTAATTTCTGTCCTTACCGTCAGCAAAGAGGAAGGCTATTGAACTGTTCTCTAGTTTAACCACCATGAGAACATGTCAAGAGGAACTTTAACCAAAGGATACATTTTTGTACTTCTATTATTTTAATGCTGAAATGGCTATGCCATTGCAGCATGGGCCTTTAGAAAACACACTGTTTAGATACTGCTAATATTATATACTAAACATATCACGAATCTCTAGGTCATGGCTTCAGTAGCACTCAGGAGTCCAGATTTCGTGCTGGAGCAGCTCCTTCTCCATTACCTAGGGTCATGTGAGTAAAGAACATACAAGTACTACTTGGAGAGGGACGGGGTTAAACGCTCGCTGTACTAAAAGCAGGATCCTATCCTTGCCTGTGGCAACCAGAATTCAGGAGAAGTTTCTATTGCTTTTCATGAAACGTATCCCAGCTGGGTAAAAGCGAGCTGGGATCACTGCTGCCATGCCGTCCATGGTGACTCCTGCAGGAGTACTGCTGGCTGGCTTCATGTCGTCGCACGGGCAGCAGTGGCTCATAACTGCACAGAGCTGGGGTGTCTTCTCTTTCTTGAAACTCTTCCATCCCACCAAAGTTGCCTTCTTAGGCTTTGAATAGAGTGTTTGTTTTTTTTTGTTTGTTTGTTTGTTTGTTTGTTTGCTCTACTACTGCTACCAGTGTCCAATAAAGAGCTCTGCATCACCTTTGCCAAAAGCATCTTGTGTATCAATGAGCCTGATGCTTAGGTGCTAAATGAATTATATGCGTCTGTTAAGTAACTGGACTCTTTTTCTTTCCAATTTGCAGAAAGAAAACTTCTAATGCAGTAAGTCCAGCAGTAAGTTGATTTATAATTGCATAATTATGTCGTAATTTTACATGTAACTTTTAATTTTCTTGTAAGACTCAACTTGATCATAAATGTGGGTACAACATAAAAGCATGAAAAGAATAGGGAGAAAAGTAAAATAAAGAGTATAAACTAATTACAGGCATTTGGGTGTAATTATATGAAGGAGCACTAAGAAAGCTCAGGTAGAAGAATGTATAAATTAAAGAGATGTTTGGATATGATACTGCAGGATATAACAATAAATGCACAGTACAAAGACTGACTAAAAGGGAGCACGGGCTATTCAGAGGTATCAGCTGAAATCTCCAGGGTCTGCCTATAGAGACCATGGATATATTACAAGGATGATAGCTCAAGGGAGATGTAGTTTTTACCAGAATTAGTTGGAAGTTTTTTCAGTAAATATTTCATCATTTGAAAAACATCTCCAAAACCTCTTTTGGTGAGGGGGGGAAAAAAGTTGAATATTTTTGAATGAATTTATTTGAGGGAAAAAAAAAAGAAAAATCTTCTGAAACTGGAATTTTAATTGTTTCAAAATGAAAAGAAATGAAACTGAAAGGCTGGGACAGTTTCCTCTGTCAGCTAAACTGAATTTCACCTTCAGTGAAGTGCTGAGACACCTAGTGGGCACAGCTTGGCCAAGCTGACAATATTCCAATTTTGATTTCAAAGTATTTAGGATGGATTTTCCATCTTGTGGATGTCTTGAGACCAGAATGAGTCATTCGTGAAAACATAAACTTCTGGAGAGATTCCATTCATTTTACTAAGCACTTGTCACAAGATTTTACTCTTGTCCATCTTGTGCACACAAACAAACTGGGTTTCCTTCCAAATCTGATTTGCAAACTCCAGAGCTGTGTGATCATGCAGCTAGAGCCCAGAGGGGCCCTGTCCCCTAATGCCTAATGCCCCCCTAATGAGCTGCTCTCAATGCTAAATATAAACTGTTTAACCAAAACTATTACAACCAAAACTGTTCAAATTTATATGCCATTTAATATGTTGTTTCCTTTTGTTTTGTTGCAGAAACCAGTTTTACCATCCAGAGAGGCCTTAACTGTAAATGAAGGTAAATTATCTCCGCTACTGTGGGAAAACTTGACGTTCATGAGAATTTCATTTTCACTTACTAAAAACATGAACCACATCACATTCAGCTGATTCTTGGTTGTTGGAGGGCTTTGGGTTTTAGCAGCGCAGGAGCGGCTCTGGGCAGCCCTGGTTGTGCTGAGGATCGTTGTTCTCTAACAACACCGAGCCCGCGGAGGTTCCTGGCAGGGTAACGTCCGCCATAACCGCCAGCAAGGTGGCGAAAGGCGGCAAGGAGGAGGGGAGGGAAAGCGCCACAGCATCGTCCTGGTCGCGGCGGGAGGCG
>VZSV01000048.1:1513631-1548567 GCA_013398735.1 Nothocercus julius
GGAGTCTGCCCGGGGACGCGGCCGGCAGCGGCGCGGCCTCCTCCGCCCGGCCCGCGACGCCCACGGGCAGCCCACAGCGGGACTTGTTCCTCCTTGCTCACTATTTTCTCCTGTTTTCACACTTCCTGCTGCCCCAGCACACGTGGAAGCTGGGGCGGTTGTCACCGGGCGCGTTTATGGGCCCGTGTAGACCAAAGCTGGATGAAGCACACAAAATATGGTGGATGCCCATAAAAGACCACAGCACTGAAAGCCTTTGGGACATGAATTAGATTAGTTGGTGCCCATTCGGATGCTCAAACTAATACAGAAATCAAAACTGAAATCACTACAGAAAGAAATGTTTGCTTTCTCAGTAGCACATTATTATTATTGTTACTTAGAAGAAGGATAGACTACATATGACACTAACATAGTGCTGTTTAGATCTGCTGCTTTAAAGCCCATGGAAAGATAAAAATCATACAGAGTCTGAAGACACACGTGAAATAGCCAAAAGGAGCAAACCACCATGGCAGAAACAGGGAATAAAGATGACTTCTGAATGAAACGGGCATTGAAGAGCAAAATCTTCCTAAGCTTAGCCTCCAAAATCAAACCAAGGATTGGAAGGGTTTCTGCTCCCAAAGGAAGAAGCTCAAACCAACTCTTGAGCAGTCTGACTGAGCAATCAGCTAAATTTTCCTCCAGAAGTCTTGTCACATCTTTTAATTCCAATCATGTTTTAGAAAAACGCTGTTTAGTAAGGGTTGGACTTAGGAGCAAGAAGGCCTGTGGCTGTCTTTGAGCATGTGTGTGTGTGCGTGTATATATTAAGATATAATAGATATGTCTCAAAAAACATATTTTTCATTCCTCATTCACACTGACATCATTTGCTTCCCTTGTGTCCTTGACTGCAAGAGAAAATGAGTAGAAGCCACCCTGAATTTGTTTCTTGGCCCAAAAGAGTATCTTCACGAATCAAATTATATCACAGATTGTGCTACCCCCAAATGAAACAATTTGTACCAAAAGCAAGCAGAGAAATATACCGGTATTTTACATGCAAATCTTGAGATCATTCTTCTGGCCTTTAATTTATTACATTTGCATACATGGTCAAGTGATAAGTTCAAATCGTTCACGCAGTGTTTTGGATCTGCAAACTTGTTACAACTAAAGAACAGAATGAAAAACAGTATGCCTATCGCTCTGCCTGCAGCCTCACAGTCAGAAAAGATGTAAGAAAAGAATTATCCATAGAAATCATCAGAGTCCAGCTTACAGCTACAGTATGAAATTTGTGTTAGAGTACTTGTTTTCCTAATGCAGGCTTAAAAAATTACATTGCATTGTCGTCTATCTCAACAGATTAGCATGTAGACATAGAAGAAAGTATTTTACTTGTAGTGTATCACTTTATCACTCAAATGTAGAATACATATGAAAGTCAAGCGCAGGAGAAAAAAAGAAAACCTGAAAAGTTATGAGATTATTCCAACAAGAGGGGAAAAAAAGAAGAATTACTGTCCAATTTACCATATCCATTGAGATTTGTTGCAGTATGGGAGTAATCAGAAAAGATGTCATCAAGACAAACACAGCAATAAATTTATATTGGGATTAAGATATATATGGAAAAAAAAAAAAGTTGACTGTTTGATGAAAAATGATAAAAATGAGCAGACCCATCCAAAAAAATTCCATTATGCATTAGCTCCTTATCACTGAAGTCAGTGTCCTGCAAAACTCCCTCCCAAGTTCCCTATGTAGTAGCCTCTAGCCTTACCATTTTGCAGAAGTCCTGAGAATACCTGACAAACTACAACACCCAAGGCTGCCTCTTGAGATGTGCTTGAATGTACTCACTCATGGAAGTGGCAACCAATGAACACAACAACTGCCTTTGCACCACTCTAAGCTGAAACATGAAACTGGAAGTTATCAAGGAAATTGAAATGAGACCAAAGTCGTAGTGTGGGGTGTTGAAGTGCTTCAAAACGGAATGAAAGATCAGGAGAGCAGATGTATTTCTGAACCTACTGATGCTGCCAGCAGAACCTCAAGTGACATGAGGCACCCCTTGTGACTGAGTGCATGAATGCAGATTTGGATATTTTCTAAGTAGTTTTATGTTATCCTTAGAATCTGCTGTCTTTAAGGTAATATCAAGCCCTACCATGTCTTAAGGATGAATGAATACTGCATTAGAAAAAACAGAACATCTTCGTATTCTTTTGCACTAAGAGATCACTCATAGTGTATCTGGCTAGACATGATACATAAAGCATCACTGTTTCCCAAAGAATTCCCAGATTCTTAAAAATCAGGAGTTAAATCCATGTAAAACTGCTTCATTCTTTCTCTTTTTATTTTTTCCAAATTAAATTGAATTTGGTCCAATTTACAATGTGAGTCCCTGAGAAAGATTTTCATTTGCAAGACAGTCCATCATATTTAACCATGAATTATCCCATAGCAGTTCTTATTTTTCACCAAAAAAATTGCTGTGACATCTGCAATCAATTTTATTTTCTGAGCATTGGCTATTGTCTCCAGAATGTATACAACCACTGTAGGATACTGGCATTTTTTAAGATGTTTGTGCTGGAACTAGTCTCTAACAGAATAAATGTTTTCTTTGAACACTCCATTTATATTATTTTGTTTACACGTAAGATTACTCTTTTTATTTACAGGTCATTACAAGAATTAGAAACAACCATCTAGCAGTACGATTGCTCGTCTCGGACATTTTGTTGCTGTCACAACAGTTCTTATAGCTCCTATAAACCAGACATTTTTAAAAGAAATTGCAGACACATCTTGGCTCTTTTTTGCTCCAAGTTCAAAGATCTTCTTTCTAGGAAGCTGGCCCACTAATGTTAAGCAAAATCTGTCTATTCCTAGGCGTAATTTTCCTTCTCAATCGTGTTAGTCCATGACTCCTTCCACCAGGATTTCAGCCTTCTGCTTCCTGTGATATTGCCCACCCAGTTGTAGCCATGGAAAGAGACATATCCTTGCTATATTTTTCGTCAACATTTTCAAAACTTTCTGTCTTTTAGGAAAACAAATAGTCCTTAAGCTGCCCTGATGATACAAGATAGTAGCAGGTACTGCCAAGCACTACAGAAGAATGTGGTTTATGACCTCATTAGACACAACCCAGGAAAGAAATCTTAATGAATTAAATGTTGTTATTTAATAGGTATATCAAATGATGAAATAGGCAGATATACAAGATTAAGTTGTTGTTGCTGTTACTGAAAACAGCAAAGTGATTCCGAATTTTATCCATTATAAATAAAGAATGATTTAGTCCATGTCGTAAGAAAAATATCAGAAACAGGAAGTCCTCCAGAAAATCTGTACAGCCAGTACATGAATGATGTATGAAACGAGCGCTCAGAAGATCAAGCCACAGAATAAAAACAGAATGAATTGTTTGCATCTGTTTTTACAGATGCAAGCACAGAGTTTGTGGAGGTTTCTACACTAGAACTGTTCTTCGTGGAGTATGTGCAAGAGAATCTGTCTCAAATTAAGTGTCATTAAAAAAGGCTAAAGAACAAATCAACAACACAAACTAACAACGTGGCTAAGACCAGAATCAAGAGCTCTAAAGGAATGAAGAAGGAAAGAAGTAATGATCGTGTGTGATGTGAAACTCTTCAGTTAAAAGCAATTTGGAGCCAAAAGAATTGGAAGATAGTACATGGACAGGATTTGTGGGGACAGCAAAGAGCTATTATGTCCTAAGTCTGATGTGCGTACTGAACAAACTGACAGAAACTGTTAAACAAGCATAGGATCCATGGATTTATAAATATTTATAAAAACAGGACTTTTTTTTTTTTTGGAGTTCATTAAACACAGGTTTTGTGACATGTTCTGCAAGTATATAGGCTTTGAGATAGTCTCTATGCCTGAGGACTGGGAAGAGTTTGTTGACTAATGTTAATTAGATTTTTAAAAAACATTTAACAAGGCCTTTCCACAAAGGCTTCTAAAAGAGTTAGTTGCCTTGGTGGGGAAAAAAATTAGTTGATAGACAGAAAGCAAGTTATGGGAATTTAAATTCAATTTTCTTTGAAGTTTCCAAAGACTCCTACAAAAATTTCTGTTAAGGCCTGTGCTGTTCTGAATACTCATAAATAGACAGGAAGGATGAAATACCACAGTGAAAAAGCTGACAATAAGCTCTTCATAGTTTTCTGCAAAGAACCACAGAAATGGTTCACAGTGCTGAGGGGCTGGGCAAGAAACCAGAAGATATGATTCAATACTCATATAAAGGAATACACGTAGGGAAAAGCAATAGTAATTCTCTATTGAAAATGATGGGTGTAACAGACAGTGTAATAGACAGATATGAAAACCACATTGGGAACTCAGTAATAACCATAAGGGTAATTAACACAAATAGAAGTTAAGAATCGTTAGAAAAGGAATAGCTGTAGAAAAGGATAACTGGCAGCATCACGTAGCCCCTACCTAAGTCCTCATGATCACAGATCCTCCCCAACACACACGGTTCTGCTTTCCCTTCTCAGGCAGGATTCAACAGAACAGAGGGTTACAAAGCAGGAAGGCAAATGCATGGAATCACTTTAGTGCAAGAATGAAGGAACTCAGACCTTAAGGAAGGGTAACTTCAAGAGAATATGACAGAAGTGATATGAAGGTGAGCGAGGATGACTGCTCACAATTTCTCATAGTAAAAGAATTATAAGGATTAGAATTAAACTATTGAGAGGCAAGTTCAAAACAAATAAAAGGGGTGCTATGTGCATTTCATAGATAAAACAAGGGATGCATCCTTACATAAGCTACAGATACCAAAAACACACATGAGTTTGAAGAGCTGTGACACAAATTCACAGATGACCCAAGCTACCAAAAAAAATAAATAAATAAATAAATAAAGGTACCACAAAGGTACCACCTCTGACTCAGGATGTCCCTGTGTCTCAGACTGCTGTGCGCTGGAAAAGCAAACTGGGAAGAGGGCACAAAGCATTTGCTGTAGGCTCCTCCAGGCCTGCTGGAACCTGCTTTCAGCCAGATGATACTCAGCTAAATAGACTCAGTCCCCTTGTTAATTATATTAATTCACCCACCAGACAGACAGATCTGGTTAAGAGGCCCTATTATAACTGAATATCCCACATGCACTTACGTAGTTTTTTCAAAAACAATTCCTGATCTATTGAGCATGAAGATTCTGCAGTGAGGAAAAATTTCTTAGGAAGTTACTGAGTCTTCTAAAATTCAGGGGGAAACATCTCTCTGTCTTCCCATTTCTCAAATGAGTAAATGATTTTTTTTTATTATTTTATATTTACCATTTTCTTGTAGATAACAGATGGAAGATGCTTATGTTCTGATGTACATTCTTATGTATGTATACAACCTTTCTTAAATTTCCTGACGTATTTCTAGCTTACCATATGTGACTCCATCAGTAATAATGTACTCTAAGATGACATTCACCTCCCTGGATACCTTGCCTTGGTATCAGAACTATAATTTCCACATGACCTATTTCTTGATCAGGATAAACTAAACCCACTGAACCATATTCTATCCTCACCTAAATTTCAACCTCAGGAAAGCCAAAGAAATTGCAAAATAAAGTGAAGATGAAGTTTGACTCATTGTAATTTTAGTCTCCATGTATGTAAATGTCTTCAGGAGCAGGAAATGCTGAAATGAGGTCAGGAGAGCCAACTCAAAGCAGAAATCAGGGCTGGAAAAGAAAGAGGCAAGAGTGAGGAATCCAGGCAGGATTAGGAAACAGCATTAGGTAGGAAGAGGAACTAAGAACATGTTTAGAAAGGAGGAAAAAGAATTGGGACTTTAGGTGGGGAAAAGATCCAACATTCAAGACCAGTAGTTAAGAGCAAAATTCCAGCTAAAAGGTGCAATGCTACCCAGAGCCTCTCTTCCCATCTCCTATACATTGAGATGGGCTACACCACGCAGCTGGCTCAGAGGTGAGTCCATTAACCTTTGGATAACGAGTTAGAGCCAGGTAACTGAGGAAGAGATGCAGAGCTGACTGCGGGAGACACCTTGGCTGGCACAGTTTGTTGGGTGGCACAGGAGCACCTTCTCTAAGGCAGCTGCCCAAGGGACTGTCTACCAGTACTGAAGCCATATGTGAGTGGCAAGTTGGAGCTCAATTTCCCTGATGAGACATAAGAACAGGCAAAACCAGAAAAGTTGGAAGCAAAATGAATTGCATTAACCTGTTAATGCATAGAGACACTGAGGGAGCAGGGCAATCCTCAGTCCATTCTGAAAATGGGGAAGATTTTAGTCTTAGTGGGCAAGCTAGCCACAAACCACACACCATTGCACATACTACCTTTCTGATGCAACATTACAAAATACATCCTGCGTGCTCGTCTTGTTTTTTTTTAGCAAGGAGAGCTAATTTCTCCTTCTGGAAGTTACAGATACACAAACTGGACTGTTTAAAATCACCATATTGCTCTAAGCCATGGTATACCCCATGTCATTATATATTCCATAATGCCATAAATTTGCTGTATTTGTGCATTCCTATCAATTTTGACTGTATGTCAGTATTGTCAGTAGTGACGCCTTCTCTCTAGGCAGATACTAATGCACTAACACTAGGCACACGTGTCCATACCTGCATACCTCAGACCATGCTGTCTAACCAGTCTGCATCAATTTATCCTTCTGCTGGTGTCAAGGTGAGCACTCATGAGGGCGCTAAAAGAAGCAAATAATTCTACAATGAACACTACAATATTAGCTGAAAGTAATTTTTCTCTTACTCCACGAACCAATAGTTTTGCACCTTTCTTGGTGTTTATCAGGAACTTCTAGAATGTCTCTTTCAAGAACCGAATGACGTTCCTAATATAAAAAAGTTTTCACATAAATAACAACACATCTCCCTGTATTTTAACCTTAGCTACACACATACACTTCAAAACATGGAGTAGAAGCAAACGGGAGAGCTAAAAAATACTCAAGCTTGAGTGTCTGCTCCCTGTCATGCAAGTATTGCTGCTTTTTCATTTTTTTTTTTTTTCTTTCTTCTACTTGAACAATGATCACCGCTGATAAAACTCATCCAGTGAAATCCCTGCCATCCCTTAATCTAATGAGAAGACTGAGGGTCTAGATTCTTTTCCTTTACTCATATACCTTTCTCCTTTTTTTTGTACATTGGTTATATCTTCACATGCTGAATTTTAACTGAGTCTTCTAGAACTTCCTCTGAAAATGCATCCAGTTCTTCCTACTTCTTGTCAAGATATCACAGCAGAGTTAGACATTGACAGAAGTCTCTGCTTTCCTATTCTCTTCCCTTTCTATGTTTCATTCGCTCTCTAAAGAGTTTCAAATGGATTTTAAAGCATTATTCATAGACTAAAATCTATTAATCTGTTTTTTATATAGTCAACAACTCTGAGCCATTTTGCATTCTGAATCTTTAGCTAGATAATCCTCTATCTGCAATTTAAGCCTTACAAAGGCAGCAGCAGAATAAACTTTCCCTACATGGCCCAAAACCTCTGTAATTGCATTTAATCATATACATTCACACTGCAAGTGGGTCCCACTTCCATGTTCATTCATCTTTGGCACTTTTGCTAAGATTATTAATATCAAGCAGTAACTTTTGAACAGTGACAACAGAGATGAAGCTCCTTTTAGACAGGACCAAAACAAGGCTCACACAATGAATTCTGGGCCAATACCAGGCTAAATTTGAAGTAGGAACCTAGAATGGAAAACCCTTCATATACCAGTTTCGATCCCTTTATAAACCACATAGTCCTTTTCCACATATTTCGAAAGATTTATTAGAGACAGCAGGTGCCAGGTTGCCTCTTAATTGTGCCCTGTGGCTTTAGATTTCACTACCTAATGGCAGATCAGTTACACTATGTTGACTTAGTTTAATAACAGGCTAAAGACTTTTTTTAATGTTTTTCTCTATCCTTAATCCATGTGAGATGTTAGCTATTATTTTAGTTTTGTGCCTCACAGACTTTCCAAGCAGTTTTCCAGACATATGTATTATACCAATTCCTGTTTACAGGAACAGAGCTGACTGCTATGGTGTTAACATGTTTGTTGGTTTGTAATGAAGCAACTTTGCATTGGGGAAAATAAGCCTTTAATTAAAACCAGCTGGTACTGCAAACTGTTTCATGCTCCATAAAAGTGACCATGGTTTTCAGCTGAAGATACAGGGGGGGGAAGAGGTATTTCCTACTCCTAACTGGAAACTTTATTGCTGGTTTTTCTCTTAAACATGAAGGACCCAATCCCACATATGAGATGGCCACATGTAACAATCTTACAATCCTAAACATTTTAGTATACATAACAAGGAAATATATATACCTAAGGTCAAATAGTTAGCAAGTGACAGTTACTTTGTTACTTCTTTCTGCAGCGCTAATAGGTCAATTTATGTGAAATAAAATGAAGGTCAATAAAGACTTTGGAGAGTTCAGGAAACACCAATGGCACATATATTTAAAGGGAAAAGTGATGAGAGAGGATGGCCAAATGTGCACAGCTCTAGGAAATGAGAGCTCAAGAGAAGAAGCACAACACAACCATTAAAAGACAGCTCCCATAAACAACAACCAATCTTAATTATTTTTTATTTCAATTACAGGTTAGCTTTGCTAGCACTATCTCATTATCTGTCTTCTCATGAAATCTCTTCCCAAAACTTAGGTTAGCATTTTGCTTGTATGCCTACAAATATTAACTTACTAGGTATTTGTAGAAAGAGACTGCAGTGATTAGTAAGGTAAAAGATTAGGAGCAAGAAGAATCTGGGTCCTAATCCCAGCTGAGCCACTTACGGTGCAACCTTGGGGAAGTTACTTGACCTTCACGTTTCTAAGTAAACTGCTGCAAATTGGATGCCAGCTGGAGAATACCAGACATGTCTGTTGAACTTCTCTCAATTAAGAAATGCAGGAATCACGGCAAGCAGGCTCGCATTGTGACTGAAGGGAGTCATACACATAAATCTAGTAAAGGATTAATGAACGTCCACCTCTTTCCTGGCAGAGCTAAACCAATGTTGAAAGACGGACTAGGCACTACACTTCATGTCCAACTCTTGGCTATATCATGAAAGGAAATGATGGCACACAAGAGGCAATTAGACATGAAAAGGATTCCAGCTGTTCTTTTCCACCCAGCATTCTCTTGTACTTCCAGCAAGGACATTTATCAGATTATCTGCTTAGAAAGATTAGATTTATAAGGCCAGACTCACAGCTGCATCCATGCTGAACTGGCTGCAGTTCGCTAATACCAACTAGAAAGGGCAAGTCTGCCAGTTGGCAGCCCCAAGGATGACGTGTCATTCCAGCCATATTTACCCCAAACACACCTGGACATGATTCTATGCCAGTAGTTTTATATCATCAGAGGGATTACTCATATCAAGTTTATCCCAAAGTCCTTTTGTGTAGCTAGAGGATTTTGCTGAATCAGGTCTAGATAATCTTCTATTAACATTTGCTGTATAGTTTATCACAAAAAAAAAAGGCATAAATGGCACAGTGGAAAAATGCTGAACTTCTAGCCACTTTGGCAATAAAATAATAGAATCCTGTGTAATCCTTAGACCTCACAATTAATTGAGGGGAACACACTAAGTTCATACATTATTACCATTATAGGACTGACACGGTCTCATGAGAGTGTAAAAACATTAGGTGCCTAAAATATCACTACAGAAGCAATTTGAAAAACTGAAGATTGAAACAGCCCCATATTATCACATGAAATCTGCCTCATTTCCTACAAAGGAGAAAAGAGTTTTCTAAGTAATGAGAACTGTAGCTAAAATAGTAAAGAATATTTCATAATGATCAAATTGTGGAGAAGCTATGAGGTGCAAGATTAAGTCGAACATCCATTACTTTGTTTCTGCTGTGATCCTGATGAGCAGTCACTATTTTTATTTGCTAGATTATGGAGATGTACTTTCCAAAGGAAACATGAAATATTTTTCATACAAAAATTTCCTTGACACATGTTTGTGTGACAATCCAAGCTTCATTTGGCATTGCAGGGAGAGGTACAGTAGGGGTTTTAAAAGACAATTATTAATGTACTCTCAAAAATCTCTGCCCATTATTTATTATTCTACTTTTTTACAACCAGTTATTTTCCCAGCAGAACCATGTAGACACATTCACATGCTTCACATTCACATGAGTATAACCTTCTTGGTAGTGCTTATTTATTTGGGCTAAACACAAAGCTGTACAGTCTAAACACCTTTATAATTTCTTTTAGCTTAGAATATGGGCACAGAGGCCACCACGAAAGGATCACATAGGACCACATAGGGCCTCACCCTTTACCTCCCTGTGTGCTGGTCAGTTTAGCCAACACACAGAATGTCTAAATATGCTGCACATGTACAGCTGAAAATGGTACATCAACAAAGTAGGGAAGAAATTACATCCATCTTCTAAATGATCCTGTTCTTCAATTGCCCAACAGTCATGATGCAGTTCACAGCAAATTTCAAAATTAGCATGTACTACACTGTGTCAGAAAAGGTGCAAAAAATATCTATTAAGTTGTGAGTGTATTTATTCCATCTTTCAAATTCAAGTGTTTTCCACCTCATTCCATACCTGAATGAGAAAACCTCCAAATGAACTTGTGCTTTATTCATAATCAATGTCCCTGATTAAAACAAGGAAAAATTTAAACCTTTGAAAATATATCTAAAAAAAATTTTTTAAATGCTGAAATTTTGGATCTCATTAAAATCTAGAAATTTGTACCCGTTAAAGTCTAAGTGGGCAGAATTGAACTTCAGGTCACAACACAATTTAGAGAATTTAAAAATATTAAGTCATCATGCTACAGGATACCAAGGGTAGAATAAATCCAAAATAAGTGGGATGAGTCATCAACTGGAGATGCCTCTTTTTGTCCAATAATTACAGAAAGAATGTCAACTAATTTTTATTCTTTATTAGATAGCTAGGGATACCTGGGCTGAAGAGCATCGCTTGGTTACAAGCTACTTTCCATCGTACCAGATTTCAGTCATTTGCAGCTTGCCAATCCACATTCGATGCGAAGGCTTCAGCCCTTAACTAAGTATTTTGAGAAATGCAGATTAGGTTAGCGAACATCTGACCAGACTGAGCATGACACACAAGCCCAAAGGACCTGATGGGTCGCACCACAAGCGCTGAGGGACAGGATGGATGATGTCCAGCCAGAGTAATCAAGCTGCTTTATATTAACTTCTTTCCACACTGTAAATAAACAGCCCCCCATGTTTTACTATTCCACACTGGTCCCCACTTTGCTGGCTTTACACCATTACTTGGTAATTTTAGTCCCAGTCAGCACATACTGCCACTATCTGTAGCAATTTTCATCCAAGTTCTTCATGTTCTTCACGCTTCCCTTCCACATCTTTTATCAGGTAATTTCTCCCATTAGCACACAATTACTTTAGCCTTCAGATCGCCATTACTTTCTCCTTTTCTGCATCTGCAGCATCAACAGTTTCTTATACTGCTTCCCTGCTATTTTCACCTCAGGTCACTGTGACACAGCTGGGATTCCCCCATGTCAAAGGGTGTTTGCAGTGAGGTGAAATACAACCTCCTCTGGCTGCCTGGTGCCCCCAGATCTTGTCCCTCTCCCCGACTCTGGCGGGCAGTTCCATGGCAGGTCTGCACTGACTATTAATCTCTGTTACACACTCCTTGGGCCCTCAGTGCTTCTTTCTCCAGACAAGCTTTTCTTTACCTTCCCAACACATCCAATCGTTAGTGTAAACCCCTGTCCCTCTGCCTGCATACTCTAACAGAGATCACACAATTAAATAGAGGCTGTATCACAAAGGCTATACTAAAGCCATGGGAATATTGGAATAGCAATGAGACAGATGAAAGGGCCAACCACCCCAGCATCTCCAACAGCAGCCAAGCAAGTTCACAGGAAACAGCACAGGGTAAAGCAAGATACTTCCCAAGAAAATTCCCAGCATCTAAGGATTTGCAGCTTAATAACTTTCAAACTAATGGTGGTATCCTTGCACTGTAACAGATCTTTATTCCATTTTCTCCAATCACTGTTTGAAACTGGATAGTTTTAGCATCTAACATGGCATAAAATTTTACAGCCTAACTATATATTATCAGGAGAGAAAAAAAAAAAAAAAAAAGTGCCTCCTTGGGTTTGTTTTGAATGGACCATTTGCCAGTTTTATTCAATGTCAACTACCTGCTGGAGAAGAAGGTAGAGTGAATACTTGCTGTTCTCTGTGCCATTGACGTTGGTATCATATCCTCAGCCTATCTCTTACCTAACCAGAAAACTCACAGTCCATTTAACTGCTCCTCATTTATAAATTATCCCATGCTTGACCATTATCACTCCTTTTTGTTCTTCTTTAAAAGGGACAACTAAATTACATCCAGTAGTTAAGATGCAGGTGCCTCAAGAATTTCTACCAGAAAAACTATATCTTCCCCTTTTCTTCTTCAGTATTTCCCTAATAACTCTAATTCATTTTTAGTGGCTACTCAGTGCCAAGTCTACATTTTTATCAGCTTGCCTCTTGGACTTCCCAAGCAGTAATAGCCAGCCTGCTATCCATCACTTCCATCCATTTAAAGTTAAGATTTCTTTTTTACTCCATACATTAGTCTACAGGAATTTCAGCAATCATTTTATCATGTTGTCACCTGACAGCATGAGACCTTTGCGCAGACACTTCAGCACCCTTTAAGGGGCTTTAGTACGGGATCTTTTTGAATGCCTTTTGAAAATCCAGCTGGTATTTCATAACTTTTGAAGACTTGACTTCGCAACCTCACAGCCATTGTTTGTAGCATGTTAAGTGCATAAATACACACAAAGAAACAAATACAATTTTATTTTTAATAATATTGCTAAAAATACCCCAAATATTATCAGTACTTGTGGCATGCATTTACCCTACTCAGCTGAAGCTTTTTACTTTGGCCTGTACAAAGATTTCAAAGCCAAGCTCCTATTCTTTCACAGGAAATACAGCAGTAAATTTTGCCTGAATAAGAAGTGTCAGAATTGTCTTTGTTGTTCCAATCTTCAAGTATATCTCTTGCTCCTTCTCCTTCCATCACATCTCCATCACATCTTTTCTGCAAAATTTCCCCCCCTCCCCTCCTTCTTTTTTGTTAGTTCCCATCTGTTCTAGTTACTATTGTGCTCATGGATTTTTTTCCCCTTCTTTTCAGAGTGTCCATTCTCTATTTATTCTGGTTCTTGAGCTTTTACTTTTTGTTTATTTTTCAGGATCCTCTCTGGTTCTGTACTTTTCCATCATTATGATTGCTGCCATTCTGACATTCAACGTGTATTATTTCTCTGGCAGTATGGAATCAATAGGCATTGTCCTAAGTGCTTGTAGACCTAACAAAATGATGGCCCTTTTCCCTGAACACTTAGCCTAAGCCTATGACAAAACAAAGCAGGGGAAAATAGTGTATGGGAAAGCACAATGTAACAATGAGAGTTAGCAGGGGGAATGAGTTGTAGTCATAACATGCCTATTGCATAGCTCTATTGACTAGAGATGGTACCAAGACATTGTGCAAAAGACAAGGTGGAAGTTTTAAGAAGTTGTTAGATGTCCACCAATGTATAAAGGGCACCAAGGGAAAAGGTACTTGTAGAAAATTAGTAAATTGAAGAAACATAACACAGGAAAACTTGAGAGTGATGGTCGATGGATCACAAAAAATTCAAAGTTTCCTTCTCCTGATCCATGTGCCTGGTATTTCTTCTACTCTTTCTCCAGCACTAGAAATATCACCCCACAACTCCAGACAGTAAAAATCTTCATGCATTTTCATGAGCCACAATGCAGGTGCACAAAAGAACAGGAAACTGACTTAGCCAGTAAAGTGGGAATTCATGTTTCATAAGCATAATGCTTGGACAGGAAAAAACTCTCATACTGGCTCGGTACCTCTCGTGCTTACTGTGATATAAACGGAGAAAAGAGCCTTACGGTCCTCCAAGATTCCTCCAAGATCAGTTCCTAGCTGCCTTTAGGACTTATTATGGAAATGGATCCTGTCCCCTGATATTCAGACCTGGAAATCATCTGCTTCAAACCTGTCTTCAAACCTGGAAAGCAGACATTTTAATTATGACTAACATGCACTCCTTATCCTAGTTACTTTCTAATCCAGATACTCATGCCCTGAAGAACCTCAGTTCACTTCCATTTTTACCCCCTAATACAGGCTTTTCACCTTGAAGATTTGGACAATTACTTTGAAAGCAATGGCAAGAGAAAAGCTGAACTGGAACCTAAATGAAGTGGAGAATATGCAGGTAGCACAGGAGCACCCAGAACAGTGTGAAAACTGGGTCAGCACAAAACATCAAGTAAACCTATCTTCTTCCCTGGAAAATATATTTGCATTGATTTCTTTAGGGTTTTTTTTTTTTTTAAATAAGAAAAGGGGCAAATGTTAATCTCTAGGGTTCCTCTTTCACCTTGAAAAGTTTGCTTTTACAGACATTGGGCATTCTATATTTGTAAATATATAATTTGAATTTATGACAAGAATGAAGAATTAAATATATCACAACACTTCAAACCATCTTCTCAGCCTGTATCTAACAGTACCTTGCATAATGGCCTCCTGCTCCATACCTTACATGGCCCAGCATGGCAATGCCTGGTCACAAATAATAAACAACAATGAAATAGAGAAGTGGCTAGTGAGCCTGTCCAAAACATATATTAAAAATATAGGGTCATATTTTGCAATGCATGCAAGTGGCTCAAAAATTTAGGGGGATAGTTAGATTTCTTCTTGCAAAGTTAAGTGGGAGAGTTTAGGCCCACATTCCCTCTGCTGGAGTTATTGTCCCTATGGCTGAACAACTAAACCTGAAGAGTGACACTCGTCTGCATCAGGACGCTCTGGCACTTTGGTTTTGCAGGTGACACCCTCCAGGACAGAAACAGTAATGAAAAGCTGACAGCAGTAAGGCATGGCAGCAATTTCCAAAGTAAAGGCCTTAAGTCTGAATATCAAGTATTATTACAGTGCTTCAGACCATGAACCATTCATTTTACTTGCAATAAAACACGTGTGTATATATGTGTGTATATGTATATATATATATATACACACACACACACACACCTTTATAGTTGTGAACCTAAGCACCACAGTCACCAGACCTGGTTTTAAGTCCCAATCTACTTTTGCATTAGATAAAAAATGGACATGGATTTACCACAACTCACCCTAAATACTTTCCTCTGCAAAAAGGAAAACCAGCAACAAAATCTGACATTAGAGAGATTTGTGTTACGGGATACTAAACACACTAGATTACATTTATCCCTGGGCAAGTACAAAGAGTATAGAGTAGTTTTAACGTGTGGATGTAAATTGGTGAATTTTGATTACTAGTGTTAATGTCTGTAGAAGATGAAAAGCAGCGAAAATTCAGCATCACAGAAATACACTTCCCACTGACACAGCACTGCCTGTACCAGTGGATTTTTGTTTCTTACAGGTATAGTTCAGAGTGCCAAACAGATGGCCTCAGCCCTAGGAATGCCACACATTTAAATGTAATGGCAGTTTCACCAGTGATCTCATACAGCAATTAGAAAGGCTACAGACCTCCCATGTTATAGAGCATCAGTTGAGATCCATGAGACAAACCACTGCATTTCTGCAAGTCACCCAATAATTGATATTTACCATTTCACTTCAGACTAGAGTGCGCTACTTTCCCTTTATCCTGGAGCAGTCTGGATTGCACTTTCCAATCGGCCAGCTAAATCCTCTAGAAATCCTTCTTGCTCCCTTTTCCAAGTTTCATGGACAGGAAGAGCAGAAGAAATGGAAGGTGCTAAGAATATACAGTTTACCAGTAATTGAGATGTCAAGTGTTTGAGACTGGCAACATTCAGGTAAGTTCTAGACATAACTAACTTCTAAAAGCAGAAGCCTAGGAACAATTGAACTAAGTACATTGATTTGGCTCCATCTTGTAATATTTCTGCAGAGGAAGAAGGGCTCTGAGGCTAGTGATGTGCAATACAAGGCAGCTTGATAAACACTGCTCCCAGGTTCAGAGGCAGATCAAGTAAGGATCCTTTTGGAGGGTTAAAAGAGAAGCTAAAAAACAACCTGCTGGCAGACATTCCATTACATCCTTTGTACAAGAAGTAAAGCCAAACTTATTAGAACAAGAATAAATTATGAAAGACTTCATCCTGTGCAATAACAGAACACAAAAGGGCTTCTTCACAGTAGTAACAGATTTTATCTCAGATGGGAAGATGAGAAAATCAAGTTTTCGGGTACTTTGTATTCTGAATGTTTAAATATATATGTGTGTGTGTGTATACATATATATATATATATAATATACACACACACACACATATATTTTTGTACAGCAAAATTAAGTGAAGTATAGAAAGGAGGAGATAGGGGAGAAAAAAAAAAATGTTAAGAATTCCCTAATCCTTCTCATAACGTCCGCATATCCAGAGCAGAGAAACAGAAATACTAACAATGGAATATCAATATAAATTAGGTAGTTCTTGAGCAATGATTTTGGCAGTTTAGAGCTAAGAAACCCCAGCAGGAATATTAACCCCCATGCAGTGTTTTGTAGCAAGAATATTAAAGAAAAAGTCTGGACAATTTGCTTGCTAGATTACAAAATCATAACACTAAATATGAGAACAAATAAAATTCAAAGCAATTAGAAGTGACTACATGTTGTTCTTTTGCAGCTGCAATAAGAAATCATGTGTTTGTGAATGTATTTAGAACATATTTCAGCAGAAACTTATAGGAGTGTCCCTGACTCAGACAAGCCAAAGTATGCGTTGCATGTTCAGCAATGCAGGTATCAAATGCAGTGCATGATAATGAACCTCTCAGCCCTCCAGAGTGGTAAACAGGTTACTTAGGGAACCCTGATATCCATTCTATTTTGATGCATGTGCAGTGATGCCACTACACCACCTCTGTGAAGCTTCTGGGTGAGACCCCTGAATTGCACTCAGCCAGAGTATACCCGCTCCCTTGTTTAGAGCCTGTTGAAACAACGGAAAACCCAGCGGGGGTCACAGGGCAAACCTGGACAATTTTGCTGTCCGTGGGGTTTTCCGAGGGTCTGACAAATGTGAGAGAGGTGAAAGACTGGTTTATGTAAGAGGACATCACTGGGTGAGAAATAAAAACTGGAGATACATCCAAGGAGTACACAGACAGAACAGCAAAGCTATTACAAGAAGTTGTCCCCGGAATTTCCCTGCTGCTTTCTCTTTGCATCTTAAAAAAGGAGAAAGAGCATTTGAGCAAAGCATCAGCTCAAAACAGGCATGTAACTGTTGCCATGAAACTGCTTCCTGCTCTTTAGTTACTTTATATCTACAGGATGCAAGAATAGGACTGCACCATAACAAAACAGAACAAAAAAAAAAGACCAGCCCTTCGTCACCACTGCCTTCTTTTAAAAGCAGAGAGGACTTGCAACACTCTGACTACAAGTTAACTGTTAGAAAATGAGGAGGTAGTGTGAGGAAGGGATAAAGCAGTTTTCAGACAAGAAAATCTTGAGCTGTTACTATAAATGTGTGGCAGTATGTGATGGGGAAATATAGATGCTTGCAAAAATAAAAAGTCCCCAAAAGTAAAACGTCCCCCTTATGTCCAAAATAAATATAAAAGAGAGCCAAATAATTCATAGAATGAATTAACCAATTTTTGGAGGTTTCCTGGAAAATAAACCCCATACTCTTATGGCATGTTTCACTGGAGAGTAAGTGTAAACCACGCAGCCATGCAGAAGAGCCAAGTTGCATCACTCCCTGTTTGAAACAGTAAGACAGGCCAGCAACATGGGGTGTAAAGAACCCACACTGAGTGAAAGAATTTCTACAAAATAAATAAAAAAAAATAAAAAAAGTTCTGTCCAGTTTGAAACTTGCCAGCTGTTCTGAACTAGCTGGATGTGAAATTCCACTCACCAGAGAATTTCAGGAGTTTGATATTTCTCTACTCCATGCATACAGCACAGATACCTAAAGGGTCAAGGGCAGACTGTCCCTTGATGCAAAAGTCTAAAAGCTGCAAGTGAAAATCTTTTTTCTTTAGGTCCCCTTACAGGACAGTTTAAATACTACAGTCCAAAAGAACAGCTTTGGAAACAGACAGAAAATACACAGATTCTTTTGTGAAACCTCCCGTTCTTTGTTAATGCTGCAAAACATGTTGCCAGAAGACAGAAGGGTTCCCCAGATCTGATCAGAAGCAGCTCTCACTCTGAGTGAGCGAAGGCAGGAATGGGAAAGAGGAGGCTCTCCCCTTACTAGCAGAAGACACACAGAACCTTTTACTTTTTATAGATTGAGATACCAACAGAGATGCAAAGATAAACTGGCATCAGACCAACTACAGGCATGGGGCTTGGATTTGCAGATGAACAGAAACCATTGCAACCCTTCAGGAAGATTTTGCCATGAAAATGTATCTTTCATGGTAACTACGAACTGAAAGCAGCCATTACTGAAGATAGAAGTCAAACTGAAGAAAACAGATACGGAAACATTAATAATCTATTATGAAGAGCAGTAAAAATGAGCTATGAAACAAGCTACAAATGAAGCTTTCAATGTGGAAATTCCTCTCATCATCATCAAATAATCACTGAGCTGGATTTTCAGTCTCCAGCCTCTGCCTTGAGGAAAAGTAAGTGTTTCATGACCATGACAACTACTGCAGAAAGAACTCCAACAGACAGAAAACACAAAGGAGAGGTAATAACCAGGCAATTTTGTAAGTTCTACAGGGAGACAAAATGGCTGTTCAGCCTGGCTGGTTGAAGAGCAAACTGCTGAACCATTAGTTTAGTTTTCAGGAGTACTGCAAAACTACCAGCAGATTTCTGAAAAATAAGGCCACTGGAACACGCAAACTGCTTGCTCATTTCCCTGCTCAGAAAGGACCACCAGGCTGTGAACACGTACTGCCAGGCTGGACAGGACAGTGCTCAAACAGAAGAATCCAAGCAGGCAAGTGGTGGGAAGGTGAACCCCCTCCTGCAATGCAAGCCATCTCCTACCCTATGTAACTGTCCTCTCCCCCGCTTTTGCCCCTTGCCACTGAGGGCCGAGGAGGGTATGACAAGGCACAGGGAGACACAGCCTACTCCTCTAAAAGCCCCCCCACAACAGAGGGTTCAAAGCCAAGCTGGTGAGAGCACCCAAGTTTCATTGTCAGGAGACCCACAGACGCTAGAGCACTTGCTGGGCTTCGTTATTCACACAACAAAAACTGGAGAGCCTCCTAAATTTAATATGGTCTTTCATGGATGGTTTGTTTCTGATCATCCATTTTGTCACCAACTGGTAATCAGTGTCCTGCAGGCAGCCGCGTTAGGCTGTTGCTCCACAAATTTAGTTATCCAGTAAGGAAATGGGAATAAAAACATGCCAGAAAGTCACACACTCATGTCTTTCCATTCTCCTCCTCAGGCATAGCCAACGCACGTAACACAGGGCTGCCAAAGGGCCCAGCAATGCCTGCAAGACCACACCAGCTCAAGGTTTAACCATCCTCAGACAACCATACCCTGTAAGCCTGTCTAAGCAGACAAGGCAGAAATTAAGCGCTATCATTTCATTGCACAAATGGTGGTAAACAGAACTTCAGAGAGATTAAGTGACCTACCTGTAGTTAGATAAGTGATATTTTGCAAAACTAACAAATCATCAACTTACCAGTCCAGCTGCTAACATGCCTGTTCATCTGCGTGAACTGTACAAGGTTTCTTCACTCTTCCAGAATATCCATTTCTCCAGTCTGCTGCAGAGAGGCTGTGGTGAAAAGACTAATGTAAAAGCCCATAGATATAGCTTTCAGAATAAATTAAAAGAATAAATATATTTAACTCACACCTTCCACACGTAGATTTTCCTCTCCAAATATCAGTAACTCTAACATTCATCTGAGGTAGCATGCAGCTATGTCAGCAATCAGAACAGAACAATTTGCATTGCTTGGTCACCCAGCTGTGACCAGGAGCTCTGAGCTGACAAGGACGGACTCTGTTTATTGACCATTTCATTTGACTTAATCTTTTAACTACAAAATGTTTTAATGTGGATGTTTTATGCTTTGCATACCTAGATATTTTCTTCTCCATTATGGATTTTTAGAATCAAAAAAGCTGAAAATGAGACCTAAGCATTTCACTTTGAGTATTTATTAAAAGTATATAAATCAAGATTTTAATAAAGACACGTTTGGATACAAAGAAAAGGAAACTATGCACAACTTCACTTGGAGGAATGCAGTCGTGCTGAAGAGCAAGTTCAGACTGGCTTGGAGACATGGAATCAAGGCGATTGTATTGACCTTGTTTTATGCTGAACAAGAAGTCAGTCACTGATTTCTCATGTTTAGTGGAAATGCTGTTTTCTCCTCTAACTGATCATAGCAGCAATTTCATAGAACAACTGTTAAGCACAGAGACAAAAATTATACAGGAATGTCCAAACAACGTGTAATCCACAATTTTGAGGTCTTGCTCTCCTCTGGCTGGCAGAAATCAGACTGGAGAAGGGCAGTGGTTCAGAGTGGTTAAACTGCAGCAGCAAAATGATAAGCAGTAATAACCCTAAAGCAAGAGTTCAGTGTCTGCCTACACTTTCCTCTCGGAGCAGGGTAGAAGACCAGGGCCCACATGCAGAAGAGGACAGTGGGGAGGAACGTCTGATCACCTGGAGTGCAGCCCCTTGAGCACAGCTCCACAGAGCTGGCAGGCAGCAGGCTGCCTGTGTATTGCTAGCCAAAATTTCACTTCCAGCAATTCCTCTATGTCATTTTTATTCCCTTCACTGTGTCATTTTTATTGATCTAGTAAACCCTGGAGTCCTCTTTCTTCTGGCAGAACAGAAAAGAAGAGAAAGGAATGGCTAAGCTCCAATTTCCAAATACTGGCAGGCTTCATCTCTGATCCTGGTGGTCCCTCTAGAGGTCCCTCTAGAAAAGAGCAATTCAAGTTTCCAAACATACTTATTCCTAGGCATTCTTGCCAAACTAGCAAAGCTAAAACAGGAAGATGAGTTCTGAGGCACTGGCACGTAACCAAGCAGGTCTTAGGTTGAAGTTTATCTACTGCAAATCATAAGGGTATAATAAGCATCAATTTGTACCAACTTAACATACTAAGGACAGACTAGTTCTTAACTTAGTGCTGACTTATTCCCAGGTCCTTAAACTCCTAGTCTGAAGAACTTTCAATACATTAAGAATGCTTATACTTTATTATATTTGTTATATATTTACATTATTTTTGTCTCTTTCATTTTGCATATATTTCTCTCCCTCCCTCTTCACTCATGTTTTCATTTTCAAGCATTGAAGAGAAAACTAAAAACAGTTTTTAAAGTACTGTCATCTGAATAAGCAAAACTTGACAAAATCAATGTTTGTGGGTTTTTTTTTTACATCACTTAACTGCACTCAGCAATGATATCCATCACTCTTTGTAATAAAAAACTACACATATTTTAGGAGCACTGAGCCTCCTGCTTCTTTCTCATGGTGATTCCAAATTGACCACAAGATCCAGAGTTGCAATGGCAACAAAGGTCTTTGTCTGATCGCACAGTACATGCGTCCAATGTCACCCACACAGACAACAATGACCATGAGCACCTCCTGCTCCGCACACTCCACAGCCAGCCAAGCTTGCCAGGTATGAACAGGATGAACAGTGAAATTTACGTGGAGCCAGGTACCTGCTGCAGCTGCAAAGTACTTTACCAGTGCATTTCTGTGGAACCTGTATCCCACGAAAAATGTACACACGCAGACCTGGAAGCCAGAATGGACACAAGCCTGGCAGCAGAGCGAGCAGAACCTCACCATGAGCTCCCCAGCCTTGTGGCAGCCTTTCTAGGAATGCATACACTTAGTCACAGGCTGCATCTTCCCCTCCACCGGCCTTTGGCATCAGCACTAGCTTCTCACCATGGCCATTCATTAGATCCTAACCAACCTGGGCATCACAGCAGGCTTCCCAGGATATGTGTTCTGGAGCCAGCAGAGGTGTCCAGGGATACCTGCCTTCTTGAGCCAAGACGTGATTCATTAGTTAGCAAAATCAGTTATTTGCACACACAGTTGAAGTGTTAAAAATAGCCTCCTTATCTGGCCTGCCAACATTTTCTGGTTTAGTATAGTGGCTTCTGCCTGGTTAGAACAGCCCTGGTAAGAATAGCAGCAAAGTGTCTCTTTTCAGGGCTTGCTTCAGGTCTCCCTTGCCTTATTTCCCTGTCAGTAGCAGCTCATATCCTCAGGTCTGGTAAAGTGCTCTCCCAGCTCCAAAGAAGACTCCTTAACTGGGAACCATTAAAACCCTTAATGAGATGGAGACATCAGTCTCTAACACATCCCACAGCACCTCCGCTTACCTGCTGGCATTTTTCTCCTCATTGATTCCTGCTAGACAAGACAGGATGCAGTGATCTTCATCCAGTCCAGAATCTGGGGAGAAGCCAAAATACTAAGAACAAGAGTCAACAACATTAAATTAAGTGGGTATCTGAGTCACACTCACTTAAAAAAATAAGGAAATTCCCTCTGGTCTCACCACGCTGAAATTTCTAAACACAAACCCCAATGCTAGTTGTCCTAGGCACTTGCCTCAACTTTCTTCTGTCTTGGCTTAATTTATCCAGAAATTGAAGATAATAATGTATTGAGAAGGAAAACAGATACTCGAAAAGTCTGGAGATGAAAAGGCTCTAGGTGTGCCAGCTATTATTGGATATTAGAATAACAGCAACAAATATGTAGTCTTTTCTTCCCTCAGTTTGCTGGGGAGAAAATCCCTGACAAACAAAACTTCAAAAATAATCTCGACATCTTTGAGATCTTGTAAAAGATATCTTTAGTAAAGGATGGCATTCCTGACTTCTAAGGTTTAAAAGACACACACAAAATACAATTTCAATACCAGCAAGACTATCAAGATGACAGATAACTAATGCAACTTCTAGATAGACTTGTAAAAAAGAGAAAGTTTTCTGGCGCCATTCAGGTCAAAGGGTTAGTCACGATGGCACCCTCAAAATTTCCACAGATCTTAGGGAAGATCTGCAGCTGAAACGGCCATAAGATTCTGGAATTTACCAATCCCTCTATGAAAATGACCCCAAATGTAAGGCTTTCCCACAGATTCTGAGTTGAAATCACTTTCAACCTAGAAAACTACTTTTCAAAGAATTTTGATACTTTCAATTTTAATAAACTTTTCCTTACTTCCTTCATTATTTTTTAAAATATATTGTAACTCTGTTTTAAGTGAGATGCTTCAAAATATTTTGCACTTAGAGCAAAGCTTACAGGCTTCTTCACTGCAAGTATCTCCCTTATATTTTTGCCCACAGTGAATAGGAGGTGGTACCTGGCTTCATATTATGTTTCATATTGGGGCAAAAAGTTTCAAATCTCATTGTACCTTGCATTATCAAGAACCTGCACAGATAGTTATTGTAAATGACCTCTCCTCTGTCGTAACTTCCTATTCAACAACTCTAAGCTGACTTTTGGAATTTGCATCTCTAATAAGCGCACATAAATTTTGTCTTCAATTAGTGTGCATAAGGCAGTTGCTGCTAAGTAAATGTACCAGTTTGCACCTCTTTCTAGTCATAGCATGAATTGACTCTAAGATCATGTGACTTTGGTGTCTGTATATAGCCTGCTCATTTATTTAAACTATTACATACACATAGGCAATGCACATATCCATCCACACTTTGCTAAGAATATGCAGTATCCTCATTTAAAAATGTGAAAATGGCTAAAATTGGAATAGAATCCTAAATGTAGGTATGGCTGGAAGAGGCTCTGTGGGTAGGAATTAACCTTTAGGAATGAATCAAGAGAGCTGGCCAGAAGGTGTGGGTTAGGAGGGAGGGCAGGCAGGTGTTTGTGGTTTGTTTGGGAAGCAACTGTTTAAAAACAAACATCCAGATGTTCCATGAATAGTACTTAAAGTACAACATCACTAGATAAAACTGTAGACTCAGGGAACAAGTGACAGTGCAAGATTTAACAGCTCTATAGTAGAAGCGCTTCTTTCCTCAGGAAAATACAGATGGGAGTGCAGCAAACTTCAGCTCAGTGCCCTTCTTACTCTTGGAAAGAGTTCCACAAGTGAAAATCATGACAACTCTCACAGGGGACCAAATGTGCACTCCTCCTAAATAATGCTCCTCAAAGCAGGCAGGAGCATAACAAGCTCCTCAAATCCATGCTGCAAACAGCCCGAAAACAGCTAACATGGCAGGGATTGGAAGCATCTTAACAAGATAAAACATAGCAAAGCTGTGCTCAGCCATAAACCACTGGGGCAAGAGGCATCCTTCAGGCTTCCAAAGACAGCACAGGCTGCGTTTGGAGGTTCAGTGACTATTCGTTAACAACCCAGCTAAAGAGGGTCTGTATGAGAGCGCCATGTGCTTGGGCGATAGTTGTTCTCACAGCCGGCACCAGCAACAGCACCAGGACTGCTTCTGGTGCTTGAGACACCGGAAGCAATAACTTATTCAGCAACAGCTTCGGACAACTTGGAACAATTTTTTTTTTTTTTTCCTCTATTGAAGCTCCAACTGACTTCAGCAGGAACAGAACTGAGCTATCACAGCCTCAGATTAAAAAATCTTAGTTATTAAGAGTCCTCAATTAAACTTTGCTGATGATATGTTTATGACAGGTTTAAACTATGCAACCTGGCTGCTTCCCAGCTGGCTGGAAGCAGCAGGGCTAAGTTAGGTAACGCTTTCGGGGCAGGCCCTGACACAAGTGAACAACTACCAGGGCACCTCACTCCTGAGAAGTCTTCTAAATGACTCAGAGAACAACCCACACGTTACGCAGCATTCTCCGGTTTTGCATTCTCCCTCTGTACCAGGCCCTCAGTGAAGCAATTTAGGTGTTCACTACAAAGCCCCAGTTCAGAATTCTGACATTTATTCCTCTATTTCAAAAAGAGGATAAAAACAGAGAAGCAAGACAAACCCTGTGTCCTTCTGCAGTGCCCTTCTTTCTGCTCGTTCAGCAGCTCCTTATGGTACAGTTAAATAAAGCAGTGGTTATTCCATAACACTATAAAATTTATCTCAACGCACTTACAGGTGCTTACAAATAATCCAAAACTGAAAGTACTTGAAAACAGATACTTGGTAGCAGATAACTTTCCCTTCCTCTATGATTCATGCACTGTTTCAGAATCTGGAGATTTCACTGGCTTTCATATGTTGCTGGCTTGCTCTCTCCTTTTCTCTAGCTAAAGCATGTTTTAAGAAGTTAAATGTACATAACTATTATTAAATTCTACTTTGCAAATGAAGTTGCTTTAGGACAAACACAAGGTCCCAGCCAAAGTGGATAGGGCCAGTAAAATAGCTTCTTCATGAGGGGGATATTCCGGCTACTCCTGGTGCTGTCAGTTCACTGCAGGCAATCTCAGACTACTCCCCTACTTGCCCTCATCTAAGTGCAGACTGTTAATCCACCAATATCCAAATAATCCAAATACTTTTGGCTTTGGGATGTGCTTACAAACCACTAGAAAAAAGCCCTCAAATAATATTCTGTATGACCTAATCTGAATTCAGAAGCAAAAAATACAGTGGATTCTTTTATTACTTTTCCCATTCCTCCCCCCAAATGCAGCTAATCTATATTACAGCTCAACAGCAGTCGAGTAATGATGGCATATCTCGACCTAGATAATTTCAGCTTGCTGTCTTTTCTGCTAATGGTAGAAATCAAAGCCTATGTTGTCTTTTTGTTTCCAGTAAGTACGTTAATAGTTGTTCCAGCTTATGTACTAGGAGACAAAGCCTGCCACCTCCTTGTATATTATACGAAGGGAAGTATTTTATAGAATGCTTAAGGTTGGAAGGGACCTCTAGAGATCATCTAGTCCAACCCCCCTGCACACGCAGGGTCACCTACAGCAGGTGGCTCAGGACTGCGTCCAAGCGGGTTTGGAAGATCTCCAGAGAAGGAGACTCCACAACCTCTCTGGGCAACCTGTTCCAGGGCTCTGACACCCTCACTGGAAAGAAATTTTTCCTTAACTTCCTGTGGAACTTTTGGTGCTTCCGTTTGTGGCCGTTACCTCTAGTCCTACCAGCAGCCACCACTGAGAAGGGGCTGGCCCCATCCTCCTCACTGCCTCCCTTGAGGTACTGATACTGATCAGGTCTCCTCTCAGCCTTCTCTTCTCCAGGCTGAACAGGCCCAGCTCTCTCAGCCTTTCCTCACAGGGCAGATGTTCCAGGCCCTTGAGCATCCCTGTAGCCCCGCGCTGGACTCTCTCCAGCAGCTCCACATCTCTCATTTGGATGAGTTAGATCTGCAGGATTATTTGCATTCAGTGATCACATTGCATAACTGCCACTCAGTTACTCGGAACACAGATAACTTCTTCATAGAAGAAGGAAATGAAACTCAAACAGAGAAGATGCAAATGCTCTTAGCCATATGCAAGAGGTCTTCATAGTAACATCAGGCTTCAGCACTCACTAATACTAGATCTATATGCTGCTGCATCAAGCAGCAGTATAAATTTGATCTATATCAGGTAATATACAGAACACATTTTGATATAATTAAAATAGTAAGAGTATATACTGCAGAACTTAGAGCTGGCATGACATCTCAAAGCCAGTTTATGCTGTTTGTCAGAGGACAGGTGACTCCTGTTCTTGTACAAAGTAACTGTAGCACTAATAGACAATTCTTGATACAACCACTACAGTCATAACCCTGTGAAATGTTTTAACCAACACTGAACTAGCAGAGAAAATTTATGCCAGATCAAAGCTCTGGATCATGCAGCGACACATTTTAAACCACTTGTAGGAGTCACAGACTTGACCATTAAACCACAACCTAAACTAGTTTCAGCATCACTGGCCTTGTATCTATAGTCTTACACCTCTGATTTTCATAGTGAAATTAATAATTTAAATCTAAGCTAAAAAGCTCTCTTTTTCATTTCACTTCCAGATCACCATGAAAATTCTTATCTGAAATATTTAATAAACACAGCTGTCATGCAGTAAAATTTAGCTGTTGAAAAGTCAGTCTAACCTGATTTTCTCTATATGCAGCCACTGCAATCTAACAGGCTCAAGAGCATCTGAATTGCCCAAATACCCAACCTTTCTAAAAAACTCTTCCATGGCAGCCCGATCCAAGCCTATCAGCATTTATAGGCACCAGCGTGACTTTGAGCATTACTCTGAACATCAGCCCGAGGACTTGCTGATTCTGCATCACTCTTATTCATCACCTGCTTCTGCTTTTTGCAAGCTCCTGCACGACACTGCATCTCCCTCCTCAAGGGATCATCTGCAGCCTCGCAGCCAGTCCAGTATCTCTGAGCAGCACTTCCATTCCCCTCCTGCACTCTGGACTTCTTGCTCTACCACAGCACCATGGGTGCTCACAAAAAGCCAAGCTTCAAATGGGACCATGTTCCTAAAACTTTTTAAAGGGGGATTTGAATTGTGTTCAGTTCTGATAGTTATTTACAAAAGTCCAATGAGGAATCAAAAATAACACCACTTGTTTTATAGTTAATCAACACAGCAAATGGCAAACAAACTGCAGACCAGAAATGACAAAACAGAGAAAATTTTACCAACAGTTTCAAGCAAAAAAAAATTAGAAAATATAACAACATTTGTGCAAAACAAAAACAGCAATATCAAACTTTCTTACAAGCAATGCCTACTCTAATCACAGTCACATACTAAGCAAAGCAGTGTTTCAAGTACAAAGATTGACTTTTGCCATCTGTTTTGAAATTGTTGGACCACTTGACGGGAAAACACAAGCTGGCATTCTTCAGACTAAGTCTATTGGTGAGAGGAGAAACATGAAGTGCTAGTTCGTTTTTTTGCCAAAGATAATCTTGAACAAGCTTAAACTATTATTGTAAATGTTGGAGTATTTCACAGACACTATTTACTATATTAATATCTCCAATTTCAGACTGAAATTTATACTAGGTTTTCCTATGACCTGTTTCTCACTCATAATGCTAAGAGACTGAGAGTCCATGCTGCCAACAGCACAGAAGAGAGATTCTTATACATTGTCCTCAAAGTAGCTACGTACAGAACAGGAAAACAAATACATGAGTTTATTAAAAAATGTGCACAGTCACAGCAACACAATGCATAAACTTACTACATACAGCCCAGTCATAAATGCACACTGACTGTGACAGCACGTTTCCGTGAGTCTGAGGTTTGCCAGGGCGCAGACTGAACAGAGTGATCACATACAGTGACAGAGACAGTCCTTGCCTTCTTAGGGCAGCACCTCTCTTAAATATCGTCTACATCATTGTGTTAAACAGCAGTGTTAATTTGTTTAGACAAAACAACAAATATTAATATTAATCCCTTTTTCTTTAAAACTCTCTTCTGAAGAAGGCTAGATACATGTTCATCAAACAGTTAATAGAAATTCTAACACAAAATGCAATCAGTTTCAGACAGGAGTACCCTGATCACGTGTTGTAAAATCAAACTATTGGGGTTCATTTTACCGTTCCATCAGATCACCTTTCAACCAGATTGCTCACTTAACATGCTTTTTACATCAATCATCCCAGTGCTTTTACCAACATCTAAACGGATGGATATTTCTGTATTTTAATACTGCAGTTAGTGTAATGAATCACAGTGCAGTGAGTGAAAATACAGAGTACTCACTCACGGATATTAAAAACTTGTCCAAACTGGATGCGTTGTGACAAGGCAATTATGCACTGAATAGCGTAAGAGGATATTACGAAGCAGTGATGAAAGGCCTTCTTGTTCAGAAAGCCTGAGAAAAGTACATCAACACACTAACCAAATATAGTGCACTTAACCAGCTTCTTCAATGCATGACCACGTATCTGGCAGGAAAATGTGTCCCAAACATGAGAATCTTGAATTCTTTCAGCAAAAAACTACGACGTTCCTTGGCTGGACTGAGTTCTGCCTTTATAGCCCTGTAAGTTACAGGAAAATAAATAAACAAACAGTTTGCCTGGAACTTCACTTTGAAAGGAAAAGGAACAGACGACTTTGCCCACCTTTATATTCTCTGGGTATATCCAAAAAAATCAAACATGTTTGACAGGAATAACAAGAAGCCACTATCCGTACTCCCATCCCTCCAATTGCCCATCTCTGAGCTAACTGTGTGACAAGGAACCCTTCCATTCTTCAGTTCCAGGCAAACAAGCCAGCTGAAGCCTCCCAAGCAGGAAACACCTGTGTGTTAGGCACAAGATGTCCCAGGTGACCTTAGTTACTGGGAAAGATATTCCCTAAACTGAGAATGTGGCTTAAAAAGAGAAGAACCCCTCAATACAAGTTATATCCATCATCACTCTTCCAGTTGTATGGACATTCCCTTCATCTGACACATTATCAAAACACATACACATTTATCCTACCACCAAATAAAACATTCATAGGCACACATTTTTGTAATAGCTTCCCAGAGGGCAGGAGAACATTTAAATAAACACTTGTTTATCGAAATGCTTCATGAAAGGCCAGAGCATTCTCAGATGCTTTCTCTCTTAATAGCCATATTATTTACTAAAATCAACAGTTCCAGAGGAGATTTACCAGTTAGTTCAAACATAATCATCACATTTTAGTGGCTAGTCCAAGAATCTAAAGCCCTAGACAGCCTGAAACATCTTACCCACCGAGCACCTTTACCAGGCACTTACAGCACTTACAGACACAACCCTGCAGTACTTTCTGTAGGAGTCAACCCTCACTCATGCTTCTGAAATGTTATGATTCCTTCAGCTGACTTACCACATTTCATCTATGACCATATGGCAAGAGAGCTGTGAGCAGTTACAGTCCTGTCTTTTCAGTGATTCATTCCCTTTAATTAAATGCCCTCGAAATATTACTGCTAGGTATGCCATCAAGTATATCCTTTGCTTGACAATATAATCAACAAGCACAATAATCAAAGCAGAGCTGACTTTCGCAGCTCTAAGAAACACAAGGACTAAGTATGGGGATTTATTTTTAACGGTGCTCAGTTTGACAAAACTGAGAATCTTTTACATTAAAAATCCAGTCCTTGAAATATGCCTTATATTGAGTTACTGCCTCTGTTTTCAAATGAGAAGCACCAAGGAATCTCAAAGCAAGAACCGTCAAATACAGTAATCAAATCCTTACGGAAGTACTTCTTTCAGTGCTATTTCATCCCAGAATTTAAACCTTCTGACCTCTACTCACATAGCTGAAGTGACAAATTCAAATAATTCTGCCAGTCAAGAAAAAATCCAAACTTTAAAGATGCATCCTATGACAATATGCACAGAAATAAAGTCTTCTGTCTGTCTCTAAAGCCGGTTAGACTCTGTAGTTAATATACCATTAATAAAGAGGAAATAAATAAATAAGACAATATCAGAAGTGGTTCCTTCTATACGAGGAGGAGGAAAAGGTTACTAATGCAAAGAGATCTCAGTCCTCAAGACCAGAGTATTTGCTATGCTTGGCAATTGCATGCAAGATTTTCACTTATATTTTAAAAACCACATTTCATTTTCCAGAGGCCAAGATGAACCACCCAAATATTAAGGGGGAAGAAAAAAAGGGGAGGGGGGGGGCGCAGCTCAAAAATATATGCATCAATTCCTAAGATACAGATCTAACCTCCCTGTAACTACAAAGAGAAGCTGGCTCACCCATCATGCCTGAAACTGTGTTAGAACTATAATCTGAATTAGAGGCCCATAAATTCTATTAGGGCTTTAGTAGCTCCTTCTTTAGAAGATTACACAAAAATGTTACAGGTATATTAGTCCAGGTTTCACAGCTTGGATTCTACCCTGGTTTAGATGCAGCCCATAGTTACGTAAATCATAATTTTTCTTGGGAAATTCCAAGAATAAGGGTGCTTCTTGTTATCTGGTGCCTTTTCAAAGCACAGGCAACAACTCTCAAGGCCAATCTCATTTCCCCTTGAGATAGATGTCTCTTCATTCTAAGGACTTACTGAACTTGTTTAGGGTCTGTCTTGACTTATGCAGGGCTAAGGTGGGAATACAGTACTGTACATACCCATGACCACTAAAAAATTTTACATTAGTTAAAAACAAACTAAAAAAACACAGGTCATTACTTTTCACTAAGTATTATTTTTAAAACAGTGCAGAAGGTCATGCAAAATTGTATTAACCTTTTTTAATTTCAGTGAAATTATTCACATTCATTTCGTCCCCTACACTTGAATCTTGAAAACTCTGGATTCTGAAAGAAACCAGCAAGCCTACTTACCCTAGGAAATTTTGGAGGTTCCAATAGCGTTCTCATTAATTCTTCCAGTGAAGGGTTAAGGGCACAGGCACAGTCATACGCTTCCTCAAGATAATTGTGTGGTTTTACAGAAGGGCTCTGGCTTTTTCAATAGGATTATACTCCAGTAATACTTGGAAAAGAACAGAAGCAATCTCACAAAAAAAACATACTAGTTATGTACATGCCACCTTACTAAGGAGGGCTTTGAACCAGGACCAAAGAGGAAAAAGACAAAAGTAGCAACCTGAACAGGGCTGTAAAATCTAACAGTGAAGAGGACAGTTAATAATAAAGATATAATATGGTCCTGGCTCAATTGACTGTATGCCCTGGCCATCTGGACACTGACACACAAATAATGGGGAATAAGAGCTAAATTATGATTTAATCAGCATAACAGAGACTCTTTAGGGGTAATCAATATAACCATTTAAAAGAATACAGTTCATTCAGGGATAAAAAGAGAGAACACATTTATTTGTTTCCTATCAAGGCAAAAATGGTTGGGTATGTGAAGACAGCTTATGATAAAAGACAGGCCATGAATTGCTGACATTGCTGGTCCACAGGAAAGAAAGGACAGAAAAAGAACAAAATGAAATCAAATTCAGTAAGTCAGATGCTACAGATCTGAAGAATTTATAAAATCTTTCTGATTGTGAGGGGAAAAACATTATTTTTTTTTATTCAGTGGGATAATACAGACACAAACAGAAAACATCTCAAAAGAGAAGAAAGCTGAGAGATGTAGTAAAAGCAAACCTTTGGCTTTTTAGCAAAGTTTGCTAAATCACGGATTCTTCACCGATTTCAAACATAAGACAACAATGGGGATGAAAATAGAGTTGAATCACTGGGGAGCATAAGGCATGGAATGTATGCTGTATGCACGGAGGATCACACTCAGGTATTTGCAGTTTGCCAGACTTCTGAATACTCTGTGAACACATCAGTAGCAAGTGGAAGGCAGTGTCAGACCACAAGAGCAACTCATGGATGATAATGAGAGGGTCAGAAAGTTCTATGACTCCTTTACATCACCTCTCAACTAAAAGGTCAAATGTAAGTAGCACAGGAATAAGACTTCAGCCTAAAAGAGAGAAAGAACAGAAAGGTATTTTCAGTCTGCTTGGCCTGACATACTTCATCCTAGATACTCCCAGCAGGAGCTGAAGCGCTCTCAGATAATCTGAGCAATCATCTTACAAAACTTCTAAGAAATAAGCAAGACAGGAGAAGAACAGGAGGATTAAATACTGCTTTTGCAAAGGAATTAAAAACAACAATAACAAAGACATATGAGCTAGCAAAGAGAAACAGTTACACACTTATTAACCTGACCGCAGCCTCTGGGAGACCTCTGGAAGAAATAACAACACAGACTATTTGTAAGTACACGGAAAACAACCACATGAACAGAAACCTCAGTAGAGGTTGTATGGAAGATATATGTATCTCTAGTGTGAACCCCTGTACAGTAAGGGAACAGACTTCATAGGTTCATCATGGTAACGCTCAGCAAGGTGTGCCTTGACATTGTCTTATGTGACCTTCCCAAAATCAAGTTAATGAAATACAGTCTAGATAAAATTACTGCCATGCAGGTGCAAAACTATTTGGATAACCCTCCCCCAAGAGCGGCGATGAATGGTTCTTTGTCGCAGAAGTCTATTCAGAGTAAGGTTTTGCAGAGTCTAGGTTTGATTCTATTCAACACTCATTAACTATCTAGATGGTGGAATAAAGAGTATTCTTTATTAATTTACACGTGATAAAGCTAAGGAGGACTGCAAGCACAGTGCAAAATATCTTCATAATGAAAAAGATTGATGTTTAAAAAAAACACTTTATTGAAGGGAAAAATTACATTCAATACTGAAAACTGCAGAGGCAGTTGTTAGGTAAAACAGTTAGCTCTGTAAGTACTTGATAAGTACAAGCCATCAGGCAGCAGTTCAGAGATGGGGCTTTGCGTTAGAGCAAATAATAAGCAAACTCTAAATAAGCCAAAAACTCATTGGCTGCATGGCTCCATTCAGCAATGGTAGGTTTTTGCTGCAGTATTGCACACCACAAGTCCCATGCTTGGAAAAGACACAGCAAGTGTCTAGAAGACAGCAACAACCAGAAGTTAGAAAACACGACCTGTACGGAAAGCTAAAGTGACCTGTGATGGCTGGGCCTAAAGAAGTAGCGGCTGAAGGCAGACATGACCACACAGGCTTCAATTGCCAGTTCTCAGTGTCTGTGATTTAGAAAATAGTAAGTGACCTTAAACCTCCTGTAGGCTAAACATTAACAAATTTCCAACACTGTGATAGTGAAGCCCTGGCAAGGACTCTTCAAGAGGAGACCGTGATCTCTCTCTAGCAAAAAATCTCTAAGTACAGATTACAAAAAAAAAAAAAAAAAAAAAAAAAAAAAAAAAAAAAAAAAAAAAAAAAAAAAAAAAAAAAAAAANAAAGCATGCCAAGAACAGTCCTGACTTTGGGAGGACTTTGACACACAAGATCTTTCCAACCCTTTCTTCTGATTGCACTAAAAGCAGATACATATATTAAACGTTCACAAGATAAACAACTCTTAAAATAAGTTGCAAAGTGTGTGCAACAATTTGAAAATAGATGAAGAGAGGGGTTTCAAGAATCTTACATATGCAGTTCCATAGCCGAATCACCTTTGCAGGAGGGCAAACAATTACTGTTCTCCCAGTTATAGTGCATAAATCTCTCAGAGCACATAGCTTTATCAGGAGGGCATTTCCTTCACAACTTAGACAAATTGCGAAGAAAAACTGCCAGAGTATCTACTTTTTTTTTTTTTTTTAAACCTATGCACACTCTTACCTATCAGTATAGAGGAATTTAAAAGTCAACAGAAATGCTAAACGGTGGGGCTTCCCCCCCCGCCCCCCAGTCCCCCTGATCCCAGATCACTATTCTAATTAGCTTCTGTATTTTCTACCTTGTATGCATAAATGATGAACTTTTTTTCCTCAGAACATTTTTTTCCCAAAAATTTATGTAGCATTGCATAAAGAAATCTGTTGTAAATGCAAACTGCCTAAGAAATACACCTTGAAAACAAAGATTTCATGTAACTGTACACCCCCTCAGCTGAGGTCACAGAAGTCCATAGGATAACCCATTACTTACATGTTTACAGAACAGGCTTTTACAGTACCAGCTACAGTCATTAAACTCTTTACATCAAAAAGTGGGCTCACTTTCTTAATAAAAAAAAAAAAAAACCCACACACATAAGACAAGCCTGAACACAGATAGAAATAATAAAAAATTAAATTCCTCAACATAAGTTCTGTCCAAAGCATTCTTCCCCATCACATTGCATTTTGTTGTACCAAACTTTGTATTCATGTATAGCAAGTTGCCTGGATATTCAACAATGTAAAGACATAAACCACTATGAAGGACCAAGTATTGACTTGGGAACACTCTGTAGGAGGAGTTTACCAACAAGGGG
>VZSV01000048.1:1558483-1608903 GCA_013398735.1 Nothocercus julius
TTTTTTTTTTTTTCTTCTCACCCTCCCTGTGTCTTCATGAATATTTCCCCATGTCTGAGAGTAGTGTTAAGTAGAGACTTTGCACTGCCCAGGATGCCATGCTTCTTATTCAGAAGTGTTACCCCTTTAAAAGGTAAACTTCCTCCTGCAGGTTCAATGTTGTTGCAATATGATATCCAAGTCTTCAGTGCTCTAACTACCTCTGATGCTATGAATGTACAGTCTTGTAATAGACCATGACTTGAAATAACAGCAGATGCCTGTAGCGTTCTCTGTAAAATTCTTAAATTGGCTAACTTGTCATCTTTATTTGTGATGCAGCAGTATAGGCTTTTCTTTGGAGTATTAGTAAATTTATCCCCTAGTCTTTTGATTATATTAAATTAACTAATACTTAACACTGGAATTATAAGGGACAGGGGGACTATTCAGTTAGGTAATACTGCAAATATGCATTTAATAGCGTATTTTTATTTTACTATTTTAAGACTCTAGGTTAACTGTTGAAAGACCCACTACTTTTTTTAATTTATTATTTAGTCTGTTTCTGACACTACAGCTTCATGATGATTATGGAGAAAATGTACACTGAACAGTTTCAATATTATTTAAAAGAGCTTTATGAGTGTACATTTAAAAATACACGGTGTTCTTACTCTTAGAACCATAAGGTGTATTTTATGGTATTAATAAGAATGGTGCTCCTAAATGCAAAATGTCCACAACAATGGAATCTTTGTGAGTGCTATGCATTCAAATTATTTTTAAAAATAAAACTAGTTTTGAGTAAGAGGTCTCTAGTGTGTATTATGCTTTGTTTTGGATCCTGATTTGTCTCTACTCCTGACTCTAAAGGCACTGAAAGTGTGAGGGCTTTTTCTTTTCTCCCCCACCCCCTTCTGTGACACTGTAATAAACTCTGAAGCGATCTGACTTTACAATGTTAACAAAACAGGAAGGAAATTATGCAGGAAGGGGTTTTCAAACTAATTGCACCCACAGCATATGCTAAACACTGTACATTGCAGCAGTGCTGTATCTAGTACACAGCTGCACCAAAGAAAGCCTGAGAAACAAAAGAACTGGAGGAGGGGGGTGAATTCATTTTGTTCTCATTTAAAAAAAAAGACACAGCCCTGGCGCTCTCCTACTTCCACTATTTCAAGTAGAAGCAGCCTCTTTCTCAAGAGCCTCAAGCACATTGAGTTCTTCAGCTATTTGTGATAGCAGCAAGGCCTTACCTGGACAAAAAGACACAATTTCTGATAACTGTTGGCTCTTAAAGGGGAACTCTAGTTCTTCCTAATAATGTGTCCATGTTCTAGGGCTAGCTAAGGATGCATAGGGCTCCAAAAATTATGTTGCTTGTGCAGAATTTCATTCCTCTAAAGTTAGACAATGAAACTAAAGTCTGTTAATTAACACTGATGCCTTTTGGAAAAAAAAAAAAAATAAATACAACTGGGGTGCCAGAAAAGGGGTCCAAATGAGAGAAAAAGCAATGCTTCCTTCATGGTGTGGCACACACTACCCTGACATACTGATCCAGAACATTAGTTTATTCTCAGTCCTAGGGCAGCAAAATCACAGCTGACAAGACTGCAGAAGTAGATGGACTTTTCAGCTCAAGTCACTAATTTTAAAATTTTTACTGTAATTACAGGAACTGCCACATAGCCTTTGGAACTTCAGACATTAAATTGCAAGTCTGAAGTTCTGTTTGTGTAAATAAAAAAAAAGCATCTCATGACTTCTAGATGTCTTAATTTCTACGAGCACTGCAAATTTAGCTAAAGTTCATAAATTTTTTAGCAGCTGGCACATCACCAGGAATAAAATGTTTGCAATTGTAACACTCTTGTTGAATATGTATAAGCCAGAAAGTAATGCAGCTCCCTTCTTCAATAATTCATTGGCTTGACATTCTAAATCTATGCAGGAACAGAAGTCTCTTGACTAGATAAGGCCTTATCTAACTGAACACCAGTGCCCAGTTAGCAGCCTGTTATTTATTTCAATAGTCAAAAACAGCACTTCAATATATTTGTTAACATTATGTAAAGTGGCACTGTCAAAGTATGTGCTATAATTTTTAGTCTCTCTTACAATGCTATTTTAGAAGTTATAGTACAAACATGTTTGGCAAACTTAATTACAGGGAGATATGAAAATGCATAATATAAAGTGTTACATAATAAAATGAAGTGTCCTCACGAAATAAGATATACATTCTGACAAAATATTTACCACTAAACATTTAAAAAAAAAAAAAAAAACACCCACTTTACAACTAAATAAGTAAGCAACTAAACAGTAGCTTAAGGTTTTGAAGATTCTCAGTACAACCAAGGATCTGGCTTCTGCTGCCAGTACCGGGGGTACTTCTACCCATGTATTTAGAGTAAATGGGGAGAAGGGAGACTGGAGGATGACATACAGGAGTTGAGACTATGGAAACTATACGCTGAATCTCGCGTTTGTATTCACCGGTATATGTCAGTTCAATCATTATCTTACCCCTCTTGCACATTAGCTGTTATACGGACTCTGTGGTATTTGAAAACACTGTTTGCCCTCCGCAGAACATTAGAACTTACTATCCTGAAGCAGCCAGATAATCAGAACACTTTCATTAAACAATCCATTTGAACTGCCTTAAAAGTACACATTTTCCATACTAACGAATTAGCCACTCCAAGCAAAACAAAACAAAAACAAAACCTCCCCTCCCAGAACTGCTGAAGATAGAAGGCACCTCGGGAAATCATCTAATCCAGCCACCCCCGCTCAACCCAGGTCACCCAGACGACATTGCAGAGGATCCTGTCCAAGCAGGACATGGTCAATTACTAATTACTAGGAGATTTACAGCCCATTGCAATGTTGTTTTACCACATATTTAGTGGATAACATACAGTTAGAAACTTTCTGCAATAAGTCTCTAACAATATGCAATATAGTGGTTCATTTCTTGTGATACTAAAAAGATGTGTTATAAGCTCGCTGTGTTTTACAACTATTGAGTTCTGTTTCTTCTTTTGCATGTCTAAAATAATCATCCTATGAAACATAAGCAGCAATAACTTTGTTTTACCTAAATTTGTTCATGATGGATCAGAAAACCTAAGCAGACCCACACAGATAAAATATTATTTGGATATGGATGAATATACTCGGCAAGAAAAAATTCTATGCTGGGAATTTCCAAAGAATGAATGCCCGCTTGATATACAGCTCCAGTTATTGACCACAAATCTACATATGGCATCTGGAGAGAGTATCCAGTAACCTGGAAGAAAAAAAACCCAGCATTACACTTACAACTGCAACTTGGAAGAATTATTAAAAAAAAAAAAAAAAACAATAAATTAAAACAGCTTTCTATTTGAAACTTTTTTTTATACATATAAGACATTTTATTTCTATGTATATTGCTTGCATTTTAGAATTACCTTTTACAAATTCTATCAACTTACCCAGTAAACAAGCTTTTCTTAAGAAAGCTATTTTCTCTCTAAACACTTTTTTCTACACAAACTTATACAAGAGACCCCTTTATCTCTTATATATATATATATATACACACACATATGAATGAGACACATATACGTGCTTTGCTTGGAAACTTCCAGAAAAAAAAAAGTTACATACAGGTAACTGAAGATTACTGCATGTGCATTGACAATATGCACAGTCACACTACAGATGCTCCAGTGCTCAAGCCCCTAAACCTGGCTACTTTTCAGACTTACCCTTAGGGCATGTTGATGCCAGCACACATGCAGGAACATAACTGGGTGGCATTTTACTTTGTTCAGTTTGACCTCCACATCCTCATATTTTTTAGCTGGACTCTGCAGCAGAGCAGAAGGGCAGCTGGTGAATTTGTCTATCTTATGATTAATGCACACATTATGAGAAGTTTGTACTGCCTGGGGTGCAACCTTACGCTTTTATTCAACGAGTTGTTTGTCCCCATGCACTTCTGCAATCCAAGCATCCACTCATCAGCTGCATTACTTGGAAGAAAGTTTGCAGGTTATTTTCAATATTGTGCCAGGTGTCTCAGTGCATTTAGCTGCAGAGATCTTGCAGAAGGGTCAATGACACCCCAGATAGCCACTCAAGACATGGAGAAATCCTTCAGAAATGGCACAAAGACTCAAGTTCCCAGGGAATGTGCCCACACCATGGACACCAGCTCCAAACTTGTGATCTCACATCGCATCCTAGTGCTTGCTCACTCTGCTGGTGAACCATGGAGAACACTGGCCATAAAAACTGCTCCTTCTAGAAGAAAACACAAAACAACTCGCTTTTCATGGACCAAGTGGGAATGTGTCATGCATCTAAAAAGCTGCCTGAGACACGTGAAAATTAGGATAAGATCCCACTGAGAAACAGATTCTGCAATAGGAGAAAAGTCCTGATGAGGCTCCAGAGCTGGGTGCAGATATGTGCACTAAAGAGAGCCCCTCTCAATGGGGAGACTATTGCAGCTGTTTTAAGAGCATTCTCACTAAGAGCAGCAAATTGGTAACAAGGTAAGTAACAAAGCACTCAGCACTACAAGTAGGACAGGCCACAGAGGCTAAGACACAGAGAGCTACTTCCTTCCTGGATCAACATCGGATTGCGAGCGCACAGCGGGGGCTGCGCGGCACCTCCCTCCCACTCCTCCACGCGCCCGGAGCGGCTTCAGAGCGTGTAACACTCGCGGCTGTTGCAACAACCGGAGCCTAGCAGAAAGGGAAACGTCTAACACACGCTGCCTGGTCTGTAACTATTTTAGTTTTGTATATTTTTTAATGCTTTTGTATTTAGTGTTCCCATTTCATGGGTCCTTCAAAGGTTCACTAAGGTGACAAGAGAACTGACTGGGAAGTAAAAAAATGGTAGTATCAACTACAATAGTTGATTAATAATAATAATACAAATTTCTTTGTATTCTTCTTGTGTTCTTAATTTCTTTAAAGAAAGTGAAATATTTCAAATATTATATTTCATGGGAAATCAGAATTTTGTGGAGAAGTAATAAAAAAACTAAGGTTTGGGGTTGTGAGTTTTTTTCTGTTCCTGACAAGGGTTTTTTTGACTCTGAATATAAAAATTCTCAGTATATTAGAAGTATCTGTGCATGATTTGCATTTGCTTCTCATGTGGTTAAATTTACAAAGAGAAAAATATAATCAAAGCACTGTGAGATTTGTAATAAATACAACCCACCAATTTTGCAAATGTAAACTACTGCTGTCTATAACTGCTGACTAATAAATTCCACATCATTTAGATTTCACTTGCTGCAGTTATTTGCCTAATGTGATATATAAAGTCATCTTTGTAAGATCTTTAAAAGACAGACATGATATGATTAGAAATGCCCCAACTTACTAAAATGACTGTTGTATTTAAGAGCAGGTATGGAAGTTAAATTATATTTATTTGTTTTTTAAGATTTTATTTGGAAGGAACAATAGTTCCTTTCAGCACAACAGCTCAATATGAACACTTAATAAAGATGGGAGTTCTCTTATCAGTTAAAGATTCTGAATTTATATTTAAATAGAAATATTTACCATATACCTGATATCGATTTTAGTGCTTCTTTAAACATCTAATATCTTTCCAAACTGAATTATCTAGATATATCAATTCAAAATTTACAAAATTTAAGGAGCTCAGCAATAAAGAGCTAACTCATTTTGGCCATTGGCCTGCACTGGCTTCAGTGTCTTCCTGATCCAAAAACCCCTTTTCTTAAGCCTTGCTAAACCTATCACTCTTTGAGGCAGAGATTTCAAGCTCCTTACATTAATCGATAACAGCTCTGCTGAAGCTGGAGCTACTCCCAATACTGCAGTATTTGAAATAAAGCCCTAACCTGGGTTACTGGGAATGGAATCTCACACATTTCTATGCACTACCATAATATGCTGCCATAGGTTGCTGTATGCTACTGACTGATGAACAATGTCCGGTAAACAGTGCTGTAAAATAAATATTAAAATATATATATATCTCCCACGCCTTCCAACAAGCTGTTTTTTGGTAAAACATCCAGCTATTGCCTAGGATACTGCAGCTGCACCATGTTCATTGCCTGTGCTTATCGCCTTGGAGAGACAGGGGCCAAGCCAAGATCCCGTGCCATCGCAGTGTATTTTAATTGTACTGTGAGAAGGAGTTTGGGGATACTTCAACTATAGCATATACTATAGCATATGGCAAAAGCTGTAGTAATTAGCCTTTCCAAACTACCTAGATTGCACAGGGAGCCACCAGCGCATGAAGCAGCTCAAAACTGAGAAAAACAGCACATCACTTTGGAAATCAAAAGCAAGGATAATCAATTGCATAAACTTGTCTAACATACAACTAGGAAAATGGCAACATTATAAATAACAGGAAATTTTCTAAGTGCAAATCCTGCTAGAAGCTGTTATTTTTGTTTATTTTGGTTAGAAAAGGATGCTTCAATGTGTGTTATACTATAAATCTAGTGTAAGATGGATGTAAGCCCATGCTTAGTTGGAAACGTTTTAGTTGATCTTTTCTTACACAGCTAAGAAGAGATACCTTATCTTCTTATAAAGTCAACATTACACTAATCCATGAGTATCTTTTGATATAAATGTCTAACATTCTTCACAGCTTAAAATTACCCTCTCTTGATATTGCTTGTAATTGCAACACTAACATAAACACTAACCAGTAATGCTCCAGTAAGGTTTCCAATTCATCATCATCCTCCTTCTTAAGAAAGCTCCTGCTTCCCTGATCTAGTTTGGGAATAATTCGGCATAAGGCGGCTATCTTAAGTGGGACACTGTCAATGCCTCTGAGATGGCTCCTGGATTCACCAGTCCATCATTTTGATCCGTAGAAGTCTTTTCTAGTCCTGTGGTTGAAGTTTGACATAATGATGAGTGACCATGTTTCAGTGAATATGAGAAAATACAGCAAACTTCTGTGGAAAGACAGCTTTGGGGATAGAGGAGGTGAGAAGTTACCCCTATAGTCTGTGCTTTGTGTGTTGAAAGTTTACAGCACCCAGTTGTTTCCCAAAACCTTGATTTAAAGTGTCAAAGGCCACACACACCAGTGAATTATATTGCTGAGCTCTGAACTAAGCTTATTAAAATATTCATGCCAAATTTCTTAATCATTCTAAAAGAACAGGCTTAAAAGATGTGAAATGTATTATAAAATATACTATTTGCAAGCAATGATAAATGAATCCTTTGAAAATTCTGCCCATTTTGTTTCCCTAAGCAATTCCCTATTTATACATTCCTGCTTATATTTATGATAGCACAAACTCTTGTTTACACACACGAGGCAACCATTCTATATCCCTGCTGATAGAGTTGCACGGACTTGCATCCTCCGCGCTGATCAGGTGGTCAGCATTCTGTAGGAGACATAAAACCAACACAACCCCATTAACAGATTCCAGATGAAATATCTAGTGTTTTCCAGAGCAAACACAAATGCTACTTTTCCATACATCAACACAAAAATAGATGTGAAAAATTATATACAGTTCCAGTGAAAAATATATGCAGACTACAGAATGTATAGATTTAAAGCACTTTCTTTGCAACCTTTTACAAATAGCTGTATGTTTCTTTGAAAGAAGTGCAGACAACTTAATAGATCAAAGTCTTTCCTACTTCAAAAGAACAATTACAGCATAAATTATAGCTGTGTCATGACAGCTTGAATACTTCTATATTTTGAAAAGACAGGATTAAGGACATCAGCTTCCATGTACATTTGATTTTATTTCACTTGAATTTTACTGGATAAAAATACCCAGTGACTGCATTCACATGGAAAAGAAGTTTTTGTTTGTTTGTTTGTTTTCCAAATAAGAAGAATAAAGCCAACCAGATGAGCGTAAAAAGCAGAGGAGAAAAGGTAAAATTACTGTTCTGATTCACCTCTCCATAATTAAAAATAAAAGGAAGAAACATTTAGTGGAACTAAAAGGCAATATACTTAAGTACAAAATTAACTTGAACTAATTATCTCAGCTTTCAATGAGAGCAAGAGCTTAGCAGGATTTTCAAGAGATTAGGCATTTATGTAGATAATGAAATCATTCAGGATTTAAGCCAGGCGCTAATGGAGTATAAGGAAGAACTATCTCTTGATATAAATCATTTAAAATATGTCTATGACAGGATTTCTTTTACCTTCCATTTAGCAAGTAGGTCTGACCAAATTAAAAAAGGAAAAGGATTTTGCTAGACCCTTTGATAGGTAAAGCTTTTTTTTTTTTTTTCCTTCAATAATTTTGCTAATCATTTTTGCTATTGATTTTTGTTCTTTGTTGAGAATGAAAGCTGCTCAAGAGTTCTGTGAATACCACAGGAATACTTTTGATTCCTCCAGAGGACCTGAGAACAGGACAGTCACTGATCCAGGACCCTTCTTTCTTATATAAAAGTGGCCATTTGTTTATAACACTAATGGCATATTTCCATCAAAATGGGAAATCATTTAATCGAGAAGGCAGAGCTAGAGCTACCTGTGGCAGACTAAAGTAGTCACAAATAATGATAGTGCAGGTACAGGCACCAAAACTCATTCCACATCCATGCATTAGCTTGGATCTACCCATTTTTCTTTACTTAAAATGCAACACGATGCCAAGGCACACACCGAATTTCCAAAGCCAAAACAAGTGTGTGGTCAGATGCGTGATTTTCTTACAGCATTGTGAACTGATGCCTTGCAGACTGGAGACTCAGGAGTCCTAACACTCACAGAGCTACTTTTCAAACTTGTAATAAAACATCCTCTAGGAAAAACACTAAGTGATTCAAGAGCTACTGCAAATTCTAGCAGCAGCATCCCCTAGGAAGCGCTGTGTCAGTTCTCAGCGCTGCCAACACTCCTCTCGCCATCCCCCCCATCTTCCTAGACCAAGATGGAGACAGAAGGGGAAGCTGCCCGCTTGGCATCATTGCATGTGAAAAGTTCCCTCTGATGGTTATTTTGAATCAATTGGAGAATTTTATATTATCATATTCTAATGATGATAACTGGAGATGATCAGGAAAAGATTTAAGGCCATGGTAATACAGAAGCGTTTGTGAATTGCACAAGCAGCAGATACACAAAATTATTGATATGAAGTATGTCAGTTGCTTCTATCAAATGGTTGATACCACAGGATTTAATTCCTGCATTCCATTGTATGGCTCAGGCATCCACACAGATTTTTATTGACCCTGAGGGCAACAACAAACAAAAACATTCACACAACTAGGAAGCTCTACAAAAAAGAAATCTCCACTTAGATGGACTACAAGACTAACTCACAGAAATTCTTCATACAGAGGATGTGTGTAAGAACCAAGAATTTCATCACTAATTTGGGAATAAAACACAGTATTTAAAAAAAAAAAAGTGTATTAAAAGAAGGTTTCTACATTCTAAATTCAGGAAATGGAAAAGCTTGAAAGAAAAAAAAAAAGCTGCAAGAATGATTTACAAGAAAAGTTGTACATTACAGACAAATTAAAGAAACTAAAGAAAAACTTCATTTATTTTACTTATAAAGAAAGCTACCAAAACCATAACCTGTAAATGTGTGGACAGTCATGACATCTAATATCCTATGGGGTCCTAAACTAGCAGTATGGACATAAGAAACAATTCCAGGAAGTCTTACTAATTTTAAATTGAATGCACATGGAAAAAATAAAACATTGTGAATGACTAATTAGAACAATCCTTCTAGGGATGGGATAGATCATGGTATCAAATTCTTATGAGAATATAGATATTTTTAATGAAGAAAAAAAGACAGAAGCTTATACCAGCTGGCTTGTGATAGAGCACTAACTAAGAATTATTTCATCAGCAACAAATATATCACAGAATGTCAGATTTCTTTGGAAATTTCTAATTTTAATTGAAGAGTTAAACACTTTAGGACCCTCAAATTTTTCCAAAGCCAGAAACTCTTAAATGGTCTAATGTCAGAATGTTACTACCGAGTGCAATTGCTTTTGCTTCTTTTGCCTCAGAACTACTTTTTCATGAGAAGTGTGACAGCTCGGCAGTAGGGCTCTCAATGTTCACCGAGAAACAGCCTCTGCAACAACACCACCAACAACAAAAGAGAGCGAGAAATCTTCCAGTGTACAAAGTTATGACATGAAATGCAGTTTCTAATGAAAACACTAGAATTCAACTACACTGTACAGTTTTGCCAAAAGCTTCGTTTTGCAGAAGGAAGATGAGAAAGTAGTTTCATTTTGCTTAAGCTATCATATCTGGCCCTAATACCTGCGAGTCCAATTTTGGAAGCTATTACAAGTTTCTTATTGGATTTGGATTACATCACAAGTACATTTCAGCCAGTATTTCTAACATGCTTCTAATTACAGCTGATCTGAACATGCCAAAATTGGAAATAGAGGAAGAGGTACACAGAGATGTAAATCAGGACCTAAGGGTACAACAGTTGCAGTGCTGGTTCTGACAGCTCTTAGTGCCCTTAGTTCGTTAATGCAAAGATCATCCTCCCCATTATCAGCAACCTGACACTACGGGTGCCAGAATATGGATTAAATGTGAATGTATATCCAAAGCCTGCTGACTCAAGTCCTCAAGGGTATTACTATTGGAATAGCTTGGAACATTTGACTCGTATGTGTTTTTGAAACAGAAGAATTGTATTTTACATCATTTTACTATTTCTTTTTTTTCCATCTGTAGGCACAGGCATCTTAAGAACATTCAGAAACTAGATTCCTGCCCCTCTCCAAAGCTCAGTGAGCAGCTGAAACCAGACCTTCTGACATTCTCATGGGTAAACTTCAACCCAAACCAAACTATCACGCTTTCCCAACAAGAAGGGATGGTAAAATAAAAAGGTAAAAAGAAATAACTGGTTCCAGGGGAATCACACTATCACCAGGGCACTGGGCAGAGTGGAGAGCAAAGGACACTGAGCAAAAGGGGACACTGAGCAGCACACCAAATCCAAAACCACATAGGGATCCAGCAGGTAACACCCCATGGGGTACTCTGCTCATAAATGTGGGCAGTCAAGGTATTAGAAGCAGGACCCACTGTTCTCAGGATCCCTCCTGTCTCTCACTGAGTTGGCTCTGCCTGATTTTTAAATAGAAGAGGAAAAAAAAAAAAGTGAACTGGTTAGCAAAGGAGGAATTTGAGAAGAAAAGTTTATTTCTCTATACAAGTCAGAAAGGAAAAATAACATTCTACAGTCTGGGGAGGCTGAACGTGAGGCCATAAGGAAGAGAAAAATTAAAAACATGCAATGAATAGAAATGAGTTTTAAGCTAAGTGGTATCTTAGCTTGATTACCTAGTCTCTCCTAGGCTGAATCTCCTCTATAGGAAGAGGGGAAGCCTGCAAAATTAAATGGACAATTAATACTGGAAAATGAGATACATGCAAAATCTGCATCAAGAAGGAAGACAGAACATACGCAGAGGTCTCCAGATTTTCCTCAGACTCTGAAGCATTTCAGTCCAAGTTAAGTGCTACCGAAGAAGCATTTATGAAACTTATGATGAAGCCATGAGTTTACTGTAATAGAACATAAGAAGGAAACACGAAAAAAAAAAAACACAGACCAACCAAAAGACTGTAGAGAGCATTGTTGTAAAACTGTGCTAACTGAAAAAATCTTTAGAGCTTTCTAAAAGCATCTTTTCACAGTACTCCTTACTATAACCTCATACCAACTTTACAATAATCCTGTCAGCAACCGCACAACTTCCTACTTGTGGCCTGTCTTTAATATATTCCCCCCTCCATGCTATGCATAATTTCAAATGCATTCTGAAGATCAGAGAAAGAACTGGTAATCCAAACCAGAACCAGAATATAAACACAAGCAATGCTATCAAGGCAAAAATACAAATACTGTCTTGCATTCATCTGGTAAGAAAGTGTGCATGAGAACAAAAAATGAAAAAGCTCAATGTTCAAGATTTTAATTGCCATTCACATGTCCACTTCAAAGAATCTATGTCAAAAAGACTTCAGACGCAAGTAACAATAAAATTCCATTTTTTCTTACTAGCATTGGAAGAATTTTTTCCCTGGAGTAGAAGCAGCACTCTTCAAATTTTAAGTAGCAACACTGTCCAAAATAGTTTATTACAGTTGCATGCATTCAAACTTCTGCTTTGCCTAATGAATATCCAAGTACTTTGATAGATCTCCATAAGCAATAAGGTACTCCTCCAAAACACTAAGGACATCCCAGTCTGGCTCTTGGTATTACCACACGAGCGGAAATCAAGCAGCTCTCCACCACATATGAAGGAACAGGAGAGATGGGTTCAGATATTTTAAGAAAATTTAAATCCATCTTTCCTATATGGCAAACTGTATTAATATAAGTTAAAATATAAGTTGAAATATTGTATCTCGTATCTCTTTTCAGCAGAGGTACTTGCTGAAAATAGCAGAAATTTAACTGCCCCAAGTTCCTAAGTTGCAACAGCTGGAAGCATTTACATTTTTTAATCTCTTCTTCAGTAACAAAGTTAAATTCTTCTTGCAGCTGTTCAAGACAAAAGTATTTCAGAATGGTTTGTGCTCCTTGGATCCTGCATACTGTGCAAGAATGCCAGAGCAAGGCTACAGTATTCTACAAACTGCCCAGATTTTAAAGTAATACATATTTTTAATTTAACTGTACATAAATTTCCTCAAGATAAATGACAACATGTCTTTTTGACTAGCACCAATAGCTAAGGCCTAGCAGAACAGAAGTTACTAATCAGGTCCAACTAATAATGGCTTTTGGATGTAAAGAAATTCGTATTTTAAGAAGCAATGAAATCATAGGAACAAAAGGACATATGAATGCTTTCCTTTTTGATGTCTTTTTTCTTTAAAAAAAAGTATGAAAATGTTCTTCTGCATCAGTAAAATTAAGTGTTCAACTACCCCTTTTTAATGAAAAATAGTGAAAATAAGTGAAACTTTTTCAAGAAATATTATCATATTTTGCCCTTTTCTTTAAAGAATTATGACACATCCGCTGTTGCAGTTAAGGATACTAGATGTAATAGATGTATGGAGCAAAATTGGATAAACAACACGGGACAAGTAGGCCTGATGCGCTGCCTGCAACTTAGAATTACAGCACATTGTCTCTAATCTGCACATATGCAATAAATCTAATACACCCAAAAGATTTCTGCATGTCATGAACCACAGAATTCCAATAGCTACTTCTACATTTATATTTCTCAGCACACTAAAATAAAACCATTTAGCTTAACCACAAAACACCAACAGAAACTATTATATTAGTAATTTCTTGCAAACAATGTACGAACTTTCTTAGGACACATTTCCAGTTCTGATAGATTAATCGAGCTCTGACTAATTTAATCTGCTATTACTATAAACAAAGTTAAATGAGAAACACACAAAAAAAGACATTAACTGCTACTTTATATAGAATATTTTACTAATAAGTAAATTAGAAATTGCTGGAGAGAAGATTAACCTTCAGACAGGTCTACTTGCAACTCCCAAAGTAAAGGGGTCTTTGCACAGACTTACTGTATTTAACAGTCTTTCCTGTTACTCTGCTACAACTATAATATTAAGCAATATTGTGTTTTTAAAAGCTTTCTGAACAACTGTATTTATTACTGGTCTCTGAGGCCAGGGAGAATTCTTGCAAGTGTCAGAACCTAGCTGGATCTCCAAATAACCCTAGTCTAGTTGGTGCATGGGGCACTGCAACTCTTGCTTGGTGTACAACTAGCAGAATTGTGACAACAGACTGATACGTATGCGAGTCTGCACTTAGAGAAACTGAAGTGGGGTTATAGTACATCTACAACATAGTTGTTCTTAGTTCCAAAAAAATAACTTTTTTTTTGGAATGATATATCTCACAATATTTTCACATGCATATATAGGCTAGAATTGTTTACCATGTGCATTTATCTAAGCCATCTGTCACATTCTGGCCTAGCTGTGCAGTCCTTCTACAGTTCTTCACTTTGGGTCTTTAGATTTATTTATTTGGCTACCTAACTTCCTAGTTCTCCTGAATTTCAGCTTCATCGGGGGAGGAGAGGGGGGAAAGTCTGCTGGTAAAATACAGCACTAGTAGTAGTCTAGTCATCTAACATGCATTTCACAGAATTAACAAGACTCAAAGTATCAGTCCTACATTAAGTCATTTCCTACTTTTCACCTAAAAGGTAGAATTCCTGAGGAATTACTAGGCAAAAAAAAAAAAAAGNGTGTTCTCTCTGCTTTTAAAACTGTATTTTATTGTACTTGTACATCGCAGATTTAGTTTCTGGCAACACTGTCTCCCTACTCTTCAAAAAGTAGGGAGCCTGGATCATGAGAATCAGCAAAACACTGACAACTCTCCCTTACAGATTTCTTCACCAATAAGAAAATTTCCAGACATCAGATTAATAAAATGATATGGCGTGTTTCAATAGGATAAAATATCTACAGGATATGTGCATCTAATTTCAGAAGAGATACCATTAGAAAAGGCAAAAACTCCTCATATTGCCAAGACCATATTCCTATTCTTGTACTTTTATACTTTCAAACATACAAGTATTAGGAGAGAAAAAAAAAAAAAAAAACAGATTAACATAGCACAGAAAGTGGAATTGAAGAAATATTTACAAAACTAATAAGGTGCTTTAGAAATGAATTTTCTAAGAAAGACTATGTGTGCAGTTTTTGCACAAAGCAAATAATCATATTAAAAATTAAAAAGTACAATTAAACAGGCAGTTTTCTTCACCTAAGTAGTCTGTACTTAGCAGCACAAGCAGTATGTTCATCAGCTCTGACACTACTCATGAGCAGCCTGACAGTTAAGCAACACTATATTTTTAACTTGCTAGCACATTCTATTAACACCCCAGTACACGAAGGCAAAATGTTATTTTGCAACAGTTGAAAGCGCACTGAGACACATGATGTGCAAGTGCCCTCTTGGCACACATATACACGCTAAGCCACCTCAGCAGAGCTACTCCTGCATTTACTCAGGTGAGCAAGCTCACAGCACTAACATCAGCCCAACTAATACCAAAACCAACGAGGCTACTGCAGAGAGACTGAAATTAGAGAACATTTAGAAGAGGAAGAAATATTTCCCAATCCTTTATTTTTTTTTCCTCTCAATAAAAAAAAAAAAGCACACTATAGTATCCACTAAAAATAAAGACATTAGTTTTGTTAATTAAAACTAAGGCACACTGAGGTCACCCATTTATGACTGCATATAAACAATTCAGCAAAATAACTACATGTTAAGCCACAGACTTGTAACAGCCCCCACCATACAAACATCCATATCCAGTGTATTAAATACAATTGTTACATACTTAACAGTATCTTTTTAATTGTCATAAAGGTATTAATATTTATTACTTGTTAGCAATATTTTTTTTAGTATGCATGACCTCAGTTCTTTTTGTGCATCTTTTCATATTCCTGTTCACTGAAGTTCTTTTCAAAAGAATTGCATCGTTTTTAACAGATTTTTATCCATTATAAACAACAGAAAAAGAAAGTCAAGAACAAGATTTACTCATGTTTTTAAAGATGTGTTTTTCACTCCTTTTTAAGCAGCCTAGAATGTCATGGCGAATCACAGGGATCTCCTAAACTTACTGAGTTTTCAGATTTTTCACACCCTCAGAAACATCTCATTGATGCTAATGTTATTTAAACAATGAGTTACAAGTTCAACAACCCCAGAAAATTAACTCTGTTAATTTTCCCTTACCCTATTTTGCAATGTGGCCCATCTATTTTTCTGTACCTAGTGTATAAAAAACAACATGAAGATAGATTACAGCCTCTTAAGCCGAGTACGTTGGAAAATTTCTTCATGCACATTCACAACAAGTTTAAAAGGAATGTGTTTTTTAAAATCAAATCAAGAGCTTTAGTAGTTTCTAGGTACCAAGTGCATTGGAATATAAATGCAAACCTATCAATGATTAAAAGGTTCTTTTAAAAAAAATGCAGTTTATGGACATAAGCATGCTCTATTTAAAAATCTCATCTCTGGTATCACATTCTCATTAATAATGATTTTCACATTGAGTTGTCTAAGCTTTAGAAAAATTACCTCACCAAGTTCCACTTATGATACAAACTATTTAAACTTTCCTTTACTTATACAAAACATCAGGCCTTACTCTGTTTAATAACCTAAACAGCACTCTGCTCAACATGACATCAACTATTCTCTATTGTTTTAATGCTGCTTATAAAACACTCAGTATAAGGAAAAATAGGGCAACTGAAAGGCTGATCCAACACTAGCTGAAAAGGCATGAATTCTAAAAAGCATGACCCACTTTTATTATTAGCTGCTAGTTCCCTATTTAAACAAGCATAATCTATTTGAAATGGCTAAATTAAACATGAGTTACGTGCATCTGGAAAACCATTTACTTACAATAAACACCAGTGCACAGACCACTAAAACATCTCCACAGTTTAGTTTCTACAGTGCAAATTTCAGGTTTGAAATATAAGTTCAAAAATAACTTCAAAATAGATACAACTTTTCTATACCAAAAATATTCTTTTAATCAACAACGCCAATATAAATCTTAAGCATAGTTTTGAAATATAGGTTCATGACTTAATATACTTGCATACTCCATGACTTAAACATACTCCATGACTTAAATACTTGCTATACAAGCTAGCTATAAAATGACTGCAAATATTGAGATTATACTTCTCAAATTATTTCATACCAAAAATCAAGACTAATGAGACAGAACATCCTGAAGCCTATTACAGTCACTGAACCTGATGGTAGCTTAATTGAGGATGGTAGTAGTCATCTTGCTTCCAGGGTAGCTCCCTTCTGTGACTGCTGAGTGACTTTGCATCACTCTGCATTTTTTGGTCACTGCTGGTATAATCTGGAGCAAACTTGAGGTGGAGAATTGCACTTAGAAGCAAGACAAGTGATGGTGAAGTTGGAAGTGAGAGCATCATGGGTTTCTCATTTGAAGCAGTGAAAGCACAAAGAGAGGTCTGGAGGCTCCTTACACACCACCTGGAGCTGGAATCACTACTGATAAGTAGACAGGAGGAAGTTAAATTCAGAAACCTCTACCTTATAGCATGGGAAGTGCCACCAAGTTCAATGGGACTATTCAATGAAAGCATGGAACAATAAAGATTAATACGCTTCTAGCTGACTGGTTAAGTTTTGCTGCACAATAACAGGAAGTGTGTAAATCACTATTTTTATCTACCTTCCTGTAGATTCTGTTTTACAACTTTTTTTCTTTTTTTTCCATTTGCGTTCTGCCAATATACTCATTGCCTTCAGTAAACTATGCAAAGTAAGTCAGGAAAAGGTTTTAAGTTTTTAGTATAAAGAGCAAATCCCCCATACATTTTTTTTTCCCTCGACTAGCTGATCAGCTTGTCAATATTTATACTCCGTAACACAGAGTTATCAAACTATTTATGAGGAACTAAATACTCAATAGTCCTCGTATATAATAGAATATGACTACTTTACAGGTTAATTCATGCTTTGATTTCACATTAGAAGAGAATCAATATGTTACTAGCCCATAGCAGCTGGAAAAGGAAGTTAAAACTTTCTTAGGGAAGAATCCTGATCATGTAGTTTGCGCCCTCTCGTGGCTAGAGCTGAAATTTACATTTCAGAGCATAAAGCAAAGCGAACAGACACTAGCATTGCATAAAATGAAAACAGTAGTATGTTTTTCCCAATTTGAACCATTTCAGATTTATAATGACAACATACAACCAGTTATCAGAATAACAAACTACATAAGACTAAAGGTGAGAATGTATAAGTTTATTGAAATACAATACAGTAAAAGGATGTTCTTTGCAGCAGTTAACTGGTTGCCAGTATCACATTCAAAGCAGTATTTCTAATGCTAAATTTAGCAGGAAGCCAGAACCACACTGCATCATTACAATGAGACACCACAGCTGTTGCTCAGAAGGCTCCTTCAAATTGTTTCTGTTGAAAACATTGCAGAGTTACCCAATGTAGTTAACTGGTTTACAGTAAACCTCAGATGAGACTAGATGGTCTTCCTTTATGCTAACTATGTATTTAGTCACACACAAATATTTCTCAAAACATTCACAGCCTGAAATCTGTTCTTTGCAAAACAGAATATAAATGGATGCAAGTTCTCTCTTCACCAGAACTAGATTCTGCTCTCAGCTGCACTGATGGAACTGCTTACATTCAAAAACAGCTACTTATATTCAAAAACAAAACAGATCTATATCTATAGATTTATTACAGATCTATAGGAGCATAGCTATTTACAGATTTTTGCATTTTGCACTTTTTCATTCTTCTTAACATCTCAAAGACTCTTATTCAATTATAAGGATTCTTCAAATCCCACAACTTCAAAGAACAATTAAAAACTTAAGAGTGTGCCTAACATAACAACTATACCCAAGACCAAAAAAGAAAATAGTTATAGTAAAAATGGTATACAAAATAAAGTTAACAGGCACTAAACATCAACATGAAAATCATGAAATTAGCAAATACACAAGCTATAAACTATACTTAAACTACTTCTAGTAAGTGAGATCTCCAGACTACGGTAAGATCCAAAATCCAGGAAAGCACTTATTCCAGGACAGGAGTACAGTAACTCTTTGAGGAAATAAACATTGCAGAGAAAAGAAGAAACAAAACTCATAATATTTGCATTAAATATTTGCTATATATGCTCCATGTTATCTGATAGAGTGTCAAAGAGAATTCAAAATATGTTATTAATATGCAAATTATGATGATCAAGTTGACAACAGCTGCTTCCCTGCAAGTCAGATGGTTTCAATTTTCAGAGCATGCTTTCAGTACTGCCAGCCATTCTGCCTGTCACCCACCGATACAGATTCATAATAGCATGGGTGAGTGCAGGAGGAATAATCACCCAATGAAATTTCAAGGATATTAAAAACAAAAATAAATCAGGTTATTACTGCTTAAGCAAGGAACATGATTAGCTGTTTTGAATTTGTGTTCCTCACACTTCCTTGATTAAGGATTTCCAAACATTTAGTTTGGAAAGAATTTGGCACTGGCTCTGTGAAGGAGATACAATAGCAGGAGGGATTAAATAAATAGTATCCAACACTATCCTTCAGTGACAGCAAATTAGGAGACACCATACTCCAACACAGGCCCTGGCAATGCAGCACAATTTGAAAGCACACTTAAACACAGTTTTGTGATAGCAGCTAACTTGTATTGAGTGATAATGAGAATTCGATTTGAACCTAGAGAGTCCTTTGTGTCCTAGAGATGAAAAGGTTTAACATATACACCAGCAAATTTTACTTTTTTAATCAATTAAAGAAGATATAAAATACCACAAAGCAATTATACAAGCGGTAGAATGAAAGTGATTCAAGAACTGTAAATCACATTGAAAGCAAGCTATACAGGTGCTACATATCAGGTAAGAAAATATAAAACCTGGAAAACACCAAAAAAAAAAAAAAAGTTTTTCTAACACAAAGCAAATGTATTCTAGGCCTAACAAAAGGTAATCTGAAGAAATTTATCACTATGAAAGTTATCCAGAAGTTAGTGTAAATAAGATTCCATGCAAGTGTAAAGGAAAAGAACAGGCATACTCCTCTACAGTATAAACAGTAATAACGTAAGCACAGAGGCACTGTGCATCTACACAGTACTGACAAAGTCTGCAGTGAAACACATTTGGGGTCCATGCTTTGAAACAAGACAAACAAGAAAATCTACAGCAAAAAGAAAAAAAAAAGAATTGGAAAGCCTTCTTTACAGAGGGATCTAAAAATTGCATTACACTTTGAAGACTGAAATACAACAAATCCAGCAGGCTCTTCAGAGTACACTTCTTATAGTGCAGTTACAACAACGTCCATTTCCATCCGCAAACACTTCCACCCATTTTCCTACAACACACTTTTCTCTTAAAAACAGCAAATATATGCTATGACCCACTACACTGTGCAATGCTTCAGTGTTTTTAACAGCAGCACTACAAGCCAAATGTTGAAATACCATGGAATAACTGTCCTCATTTTAATCACAATAACCTGAGGGGGGGGTGGAAAGAGTTTGGGCAGCATATATGCAAAAAATGATGAACAAGACTGATCTCACTGAAAACTTCCTGTGCACAGTTGTATCATTGATCTAACAAAAACACCACCCTGTTTATAACCTGAGCTCTCAGCTCTAAAGCACTAGCTAGTGACTCTTCATTCTCACTGGCGAAGACTTTATGAAGTATTTAGTGAAATACTTCCTATGTGTATTTGGAAAAAAGAGACAGAGGAGTGGAAAAGGGCAAGAATTCTGGTGAACAGGACAGCTGGAAACCTATCAGATTTCCTGCTTTCCTACTGTTTGCAATTATCACCTATACTTATTAAATATTATTACAAGAATATCAAATCTAGCAGTATAAGTTTTTTTCACTACTTTCCTTATTTATTTCACCTGATGACTTCTCATCTTGTTTCTAATGAAGATCCATAAAGCATCTGCATTAAAAAGCAAAGAAGTTTTAAAATACATACACTGAAAAAAAAGAGAAAAAAATTCTCAGAGCACATTCAATTCAGAATAAAGATATGTCAGCATTACCTTAACATGCATAAGAACAAAAATGCTAAAGGGAAATATGCACAAAGAAGCTAAAATATATATTCAGGGAAAGAAGTTGATTTTTCCCCACCTATAATTTTTTTAAAGATGAAGAAATAGAGAGTTTAGTTTACTATCTTGACACACACACAAAATGTTGTTCAGTTTCTTTACTACATGAATTTGAGGCTTAACTGCCACTGTGTAAGTTACAAGCACACACAGATACATATCAGAAACACTTAAAGAACTTCTGCTCTAAAATTGTGGCACTTGCAGCTTCCACTTCATTTAAAGAACAGTAAATAAAAAAAAAAAAAACTGTAATGATTTCATTTCCTTTTTTCCCCAACCAATACAACAAATATTTGAGGGAGGTTCAAAAGCAACTTGAACACCAGCACAAGTACTACTGCACTATTACCCTAAAGTGACTGATTACCTCTCTTCCACCACACACCTGCCTTCCACTCTCAACAAGAAGCAGGGGAGGCTTCCCAACTATCTACTACTTAGCAGTAGATAAGCGCTCAAGGCCCAGCTGCGAGACAGAGGCGCAGGAGACAGGCTGAGGAGAAGCCGACACGGGAGCAGAGGCCAGTGGGGCCCTCTCCAGAAGAGGCCTGTGGCACATCTCTCAGAACAAGGAGGCCGGCTTCTCTTCACCACCCCGCTCACTTTCTCCCCACAGGCTCCCTCCCAGCCTCACCCAGGCCCTGCCGCACAGCCATGTCGAGGTCTCCGCAGCTGCCGGCACAAAAACATCCCGCCCCAGCGCGGAGACCGGCGGATACTCGACCACCACAGCCGACCCCGCCATAACGACGCCACTAGCGCCAACACCCGCCGCACATACGCGCTGGCCATCCAGCCCACAACGCGCCCAGTGCGCATGCGCACCTAGCTTGCCTCCCCGGCCTGGCGGCTCACTGCGCACGCACGGACCGAGGCGCGTTTTCATTGGCCAGCAGGTTACTGCATACTCCTGGTGGCTCCCGCACCTCCATGCCGTGTGGCTGAGCGGCGCAGCCGCACTGCGTTCCTGGCCCGGCTCCCCCGGCGCAGGCGCAGTGCTGCACGCCGGCTCCCGGCGGCCGGGTCTTGGGCCGCGCACGCGCAGTGCACGGCCGTTCGGGAACGTTCCGTGTCGCCCGGCTCGCCCCAACGTTCTTCCGCACGGGAAATGCCGTGAGGGTACGGGCCGCCCCAGCCCCGCTCCGCTCCTCCCCGCCCCGCCCGGACCCCTGCAGCGGCGCCGCCACCTCCTCCTTCCGCCCCCGCCCGAGCTCCGCCGCCGCCTCCCGTTCTGAGGGAGCCCCGAGCCGGCCTCGGAGGCGGCCCCGCCGGGGCCCCGGGGAACATGTGGCTCTGAGAAGGGGACTCGCACTCCAGCCTCGAGCATCTTTTCCGGAGCGGCCGGCATGGCCCCCCTCGCCCTTCCCCTCCCCGCCCCGGGCCCACCGCGAGCGGCAGGTGCCGATGGCGCCTGGGATCCCGCGGGGCCGGAGCCGCCGCAGTTAGAGCGGGGCAGGTGGCGAGAGGCCTCCCCGCGCTGAGATGCGCGGCCTGGCCTCTTGCAGCCGTCCGGAGCCTCCTCCTGTTGAGACAAGAGCCGTAGCTGCGGTAGCTCGAGGGCAGGACGGGGCTGCCGGAGGAGCCGCGGTGCTGCTGCTCGAGTTAGTGAAACCCCCTGCCTCTCCTCTCCGTGCCTGTTGGTCTCCTGGAGGGGAGAGGTGAGTTGTCTTTCCCTTTTGTCCTATAGCAGCAGAGGAGAACGTAGGCTATGAGAACATAGGCTATTTGCGGGCAGCAAAAGTTGTTGAGGATGGCGTCAGGCCACCGCTGGCTCCTTGCTTTGTTTTAGCTTGAGAGTGAGCCCCGGGAGAAGGCCCGTGTGCTGGAGAAAGAGATTAGCACCTTAACTGCGCGGTTCTCTCTCCTTTGCTGCAGTGCGCACTTTCACCGCTGCCTCCTGCTCTGCCTGCTCCTGCTTTCAGCATGGTAAAGAAGAATACTATCCCTGATGGGTAAGTATCCCCCACACTAAACTAGAGGCAGGAGTGGGCACAGTCCTGCCTACAGAGAAGGGGCGCAGATGCCCCAGGCGCTTTCATGCTAGGAGCATCTTCGCGGCCACTTATAGCCAGGTAAGGTAGGTATCTCCTTCAAGACAGAACAACCCTGCCCATCTGCCCCCAGGTGAGTATAATACTCCAGCGTATCTGTGAACACTTATCCTTCATCAGCCAAGTACAGTCCCTTCTTCCTAAACTTCTTACCCCCAAACACATACTCACCTGGGGAAATAATACGTGTATTCTATCCTAATAACTACTCAGGTGTTTGCTACCAAGAGTAGGGGAAGAGCAGATAAGATGGGAGCATGTGGTTTCATGCATGTGGTCAAAAACGTTTTCCTGGAATCAGGTTCAGAAACTTTATGTATATTAAGACGACAACAAAACAACAACAAAAACCCTGCTGCTCAGGTGTTTTCTAATTATTTGATGAGGGTGCATATGAAGACCACAGAATGGTCTTATAGAAAATAGGTGTGTTTTTATTCACCAGCTCTACTAGAAAAGAAACAAACCAAGATTAAAAATTTTAGCTGATGCAATGCTGCTCGCGTAATATGTGCTTCTTGATTAGGAGGCTGTACTGACATGCAAAAGCATGTTGTTACACCACTGTAACTTTTTGGATGGGCATTGGCCTTGTTTCAGTTGAAGTGTTACATTGTTAAGAACATTCTTCAAAGGAGCAATAAAACACAAAAAAAAGATAATGCCCTGTAAAATATGCTGATCTAAAAGCAGTCTGTATAAACAAAAGATGAACAAACTTAGAAAAATAATTTCAAGAAACTTTACATTTATGTCAGAGCTGACAAACGCAGAGATTAAAATTAAAGTGCTATGTAAGAGAAAAAAGAATAAGAATTTCTTTCTGTTTTTAAAGTGTATAGAAAACCTAAGTTAGAAGTTGAACAGAAAAAAGTCTTGAGCTAATATAACCTAAACTTGCAGAGAGTGAAGCAGGAAGGTTTAAAGAGCAACTGACCTGCTTGCTTTCTCTGTACTCAGAAATTATCACTAAAATATTGGGAGTGCATCAGACGCTCATTTTTCTCTTCCTGTTTTTCTCTTGTTTAACTGAAGCAACTTTGACAACATTTAGGCTCAAAGAAGAAAGAAGCACTGGACTGTAGTCTTGATGTGTGTAGTTAGAAACTGATACCTTTGTATCTTTCAAGGAGAGATACCTGCTGTGGAATAATGGATTGTAAAGCTAATGCAGTCATCTAGCAAAACCCACATTATAGAAATACTTTCAGCTTTTCCAGAAATATTTTTTGATACAATTAACAGTCAGTGTAGACATCCACAGTATGAGAGCTTTGGCCCTAAAGGAATTGAAGGATCCTAAGTCTCTCATTCTCAGATAGTGGTATGTTGATGTCACCCTTGAGCCTGTGCAATATTTTGTAACACTGTGCTGTAAATCTGAGTAATAGACCAGGAAAAAATAGCACTGAAGCCTGGAAGCAAAATTGAGTGATTTTCATCTAGTTGATACTGCACATTAAATTTACTGGCCCCAGAAAGAGATTTTGGTAGAAGTGAAATTGTGCTACACAATTGTGGCAGGTTTGTAGTATGTTGTATCATAGAAGTTTAGCCTCAATGATACTGCAGCATTGCAGTAACAATAACCACAAAATAACCATTTATTTTTAATGACAGCAGAAGAGAAATACGCTTGAGAATAAGCAAAAGAAAGCCAGTCAACATAAGGACATTTTTGGTATTGCCTGAAATCTTTTTGCAGTTCTGAACAATTTTAAATGCATGTGACTATGCTGGCATGCAATTGCTTGTGTTTAAACAATAGAATAAACAACAAACAACTTAAAGCTTTCTCTTTCCATATGAGAATTTAATAGCTTAGAGGTTTGCAGTTAAAGCAATACAATAAATTTGAGGTTTCAGTTACAAATAGTTTAGGATATTGCAGCTAAATAAAAAATGGTGAAATTGGTTTTGCTCATATACAGAACAAATAGCTGATATGTACGTTTTCCTCATATGTAGAGTCTGTACCATTTTGATTAAAAGATTATAGCTAAAAAACATGCATTATATTAGACATAGTTAATGTTACTTTTCTTACCATCTGGGAATCACTTATTAATCCATATGCCTTCCATTGGTACGGCCATATTTGTCCTAGGCATTGTTTCTGAAATCAGGCTTTACTAAGGGCTTTACTAAACTTTTTTTATGCAAGCCAAACTGTATTTCAGTCTCTATCTGCTCTACAGAGTGTGGTAAAGTACACAGGTTTCTTAAATTTTCTTTCCTCTCTTCCTTCATGATAGATTTTTACTAAGATGACAAGCTATTTTCCAACAAAAGCACAGTATGTTACTGAATTGACATTCTTTGTCAATATCAAATTCAAAAACATTCATTGTTGTAACTTAAATATATGTTGTTTTGATACATAGTGAACAAATAAATGTGCCCTGTTGAAGAGCATAAGCCTCTTTTATTTTCTGAAGCTGTATTTAAGCTGAATGGCCAAATAATTTGCTGTTATACTTGGTTGTTATAAAAGATTCTGTAAAAATTGCTAACTACTGAGTTGAACAAATAAAACTATTTTAGTTAATTAGATGTCTCATAAGTGCAAACAGGAGTTAAGAAGTCTGTGATAAATTAATGCATTACAAATGTAGTTAAGGATCTACCTCTTACTATAGATTTTTTTTTTTTTTTTGGTTGCTGTTTAAAATACTATTTTTAAGTTTAGCAAATACGGATTTTTTTTCTGCCGGTATACCAGCCAGTAGAGGGAGGTTGAGTTATCTAGCAAACTAATAGTTTGACAAAATACTGCAGTGATTTTGAAGAATTACACATGCTTGTGCATCAGCATCCAAAATTCTACTCTGGATATAATATCATGGTTTCTGAAAGCATCAACTAAAATGACACCTTCTTGCATGTTTTATTTAAATATTAAAAGAAAAAAAATTATTATAAGGAAAAAAATTTTTTTTTTTTTTTGCATCATAAATAAGTGTGTTTAACTGAATTGTTCCTGTGCAGCCTTAAGAGCGCGAACGTTTCGACTTACGCAGTTTTGAAGAACTTTTATACTTTTTTGGGGGGCTTGTTAAAAAATACCATTATTACATGGTAGAGGTATTGCAGAATAGCTTTTATTCTATTTTTTCCTCCTCTCCCCCCTCCCCTCCCCCCAAAAAACAAAAAAGTATTTTAGCATTTAGGGCAGGGGCAGCACAGGTGTCTTCCATTTTAGCCGATCTACTTAAAATTTGTTTTGGTTGGATGTGATGCTGGTTGGTGTCTATGTTGAAGTTCATCTGTCTAATACCCTAATGTGGATATCAGTTTCCTAGGGGCTCTAAAGCAGATTGGTATTTCAGAAAGACCAATTTTGAGTTCAACAGTTTCACCATGAAGAACTTGTAATGTATCTATTGATTATTTCTTATGCTGGGTATTTTTACCTAATTCTAATTAGGTAAAATACCTAATGCCAGTAAGGTCACTGGGACCTAACAAACATAAGACAGAAAGCTTTAAAGTTGTTTCCAACTCACTGATTCCATAATATTTTACTTATATGCTATTTATTAACCTTCTTGACCAGTTTTCTTTGAAAAGAGTTGGTAGTATCTTTACTTGAGCATTCCTCCTAAGGAATGTATAATATCCAGTATAATATTCTAAATTTTAGAACTGATGCATAGTAAGATCTACTTTAACTTTAGATTTAGATTAACTTAATAGCAACTGAATAAAGTTATCTTAACTGAATTTTATAAAATGCATTGAATAATAGTATTTAAAATCTGTGATATTTGCTAGTTCATTATATGTCATCATATTTGTTTTTTGCTTATTAACAAGCCAGATTTAACCAAAATATGTATATTATTTTTCATTGTTGTTTGAATAGCTTTCTTATGTTTGATGTATCTTTGAGCTTAACTACAGAAGTTGCCAGATTAATAATAAAATTTATTCACTAATGCTATTGAAGTTTGCCCTAAGCTTTTCTTTATCATGGGCTTTTCTATAAGAAATTTCTTTTGTTATCCCATCTGGAGTTGGAGTCTTCTATGCAGGCCCTGTCCATGATCCTCAGTTGATTCATCCTAATGTGATTTCATTTCAAATAAAATGGGTAAAAAGGAGTAATATTTTCCTTCAAAACAGACTTCAATCTGCTTACCAAGTAGCTGACTGGAGTCTGTAATAACAATAATATATATATATTTTTTAAACTGAAACCATTCAAGAATCACAGAAATTAGGGGGGGGGGCAGGGGAGAAGGAGAGGGATATTATGATTTTACTACTTTTTCTTCTTCTAGAGGTGATCCTTTTGTTCAGAGCAGCAGATAAAAATCTGCCTGTGTTTTGATGGTGCTTGGAGAGTGATGAAGACTAAACCTGATAGGGAAGTGGAAATTGGGAATGTCAAAGAATGAAATAGTTAATTTGTATGACTAATACGCTTTCAGATTTTGGTTTGAATATAGTCCTGTGAATTGTTTGAAAACTTAGAGAAATAAAGTTATAATTGAAAATATATCATGTGTGTGTGCAATATGTCACCTTTCATTGTCTCTTAAGTACTCTTCTGTCAGAATAGTAATTCTGGCTTTTGTGGCTTTGAATAGTCTAGAGTCCAGAAAAATTCTATTTACCACCTTGCTCCCCATAAAAGCCTGTCATAGCTATTGTGATGCAAAAAAGTAGTAGTTTGAGTTAACTTTTTTATGCACTTGAGATTTTGAGGGAAATTCAGCCTGTGTGAAGACCAAATAATTTAGATTTTAGGATTATAGTTTGCTTTAATGTATTCTGCCCTAGACTGTCTGCAGTTCGACAACCTTTGCTGTGTTGCATTTTATACAGTAGTTCCCAAATTTCAGTTTATACAGCTTTGTCTGCCATTCTTTCTCTAAACAGCTTGGGAAGCTGTGGTGAGCTGCATTTGCATGATTCCATCTTAGAGTCTTTTCACAACATCCTTCTAGGGCGAATACTGCCAGTCTTGTGGTCAGGGCCACCACCTCTGTAGTGCAAATGTCTAGACTTATTGCTAGGCATAAAAATAAATATTGTGTCTGTGTATTTCTCAATAAAGTGACATTGCCTCTTTCCAGAAACTTCTGCTCTCTTTTCAGCTACTTCATGTCCAACTATTCTTTTCCACAGAAGCCTCCTCTGTTATCCTTTTTAATCATTCATGATGATGGTGTCTTTATTATTGTATTATTGTGATGCATCTTGGACTTCTCATTTCTTCCTTCCACTTAGCTTCAGACAGAACACAAATCCTGTGTCACAATTCATTCTTAATACTTTGTTAAAATGCTTGTCTTTGCTTGTTCTCTAGCCTCCTGCAGCTCATCGTTCTTTGTACTTTTCTGCCTTTATCCAGACATGTAAGAATTTTGTCTGATTTAGTCCCTGTTACCCTTACTTCCTCTTCCATGTTCCTTTGTTGACCTCAGAACAAATTTGAATTTATTTCTTTAGCCAATCTTTGCTTAATTTGAACCTGTTCTTTTTATTTGAGAGCTCTTTTTGAGTTCAGCATCAGTACACAGAAATTTCATTTTAAATATGGGATTTTAAAGAAAATGTGCAAGGCATACCCTTTATATTTCCTAACAAAATGCCTTCTGCTCATTTTCTACCATAGAACTGTCAGATGCATTTAAAGCTTTTGCTCTGTTCCTGTTTGACCCATTATAAGGTAAAGCTCATACCCTGCTGGTTGGTAAACTACTGGCTTGGTTTCCTCTTCAGATAAAACCCTCTGGCATGTTTGAAATATCAAGACTTTCTTTAATACAGTGTAGAATTAGTGCATATCAGTTCTTTGTCTTTTTGGAATTACTTGGATTTTGAGTGTTACAACACAAGTTTATTTGTTACTGAGTTGATTTTTGTTCATATTGGTTCAGTGGAATAGTCTCTGTTTTTCAAAGTGTCAAGAGTAAGTGCAGTCAGCAATGAGGCATTTTGCAAAATAAAAAAAAAATTAGAAGCTGTGTATTTTTAATGGAAGTAAGCTTGGCATATTTAGAAAGTAAGCTTAGCATTTTATTATAGCTCCTTCTTTTAGACTTGCAGACAATGTTTTTATGTAAGTTATGTGTGTAACCTGCTTCCCTGAAGAAAGTTTTTTATTTTCCAGTAGATTCTTTTAGAGAACTCTCTTCCTGTTTCTTTCATTCCAGTAAAATGCTGATCTATTAATTTTATTCAAATATATTTCATAACAAATGTTTTTATACTGCTTCTTAAAAGTTCTTTCATAGTTTCTTGGTGAAACAAGCAGACTGTTAAAGAGAATAGATGTTTCAAAAGATTTTGTTCATGTATGTGTATTTAATTGGTCAGGTTTTCAAACTCTGGTGCAGGTCAGTTATGATTGCTTGTTAGGTACCTCAGGAACTTGGGAACCATTGGATCCTGGTTTTAAGATATTTGAATCATAATATCTTATGCCATTAGCTCCATGGTCCATTGTAGAAAACAGGAACACTTGTATTTTTTTGTGGCTGGAAATACTTGAAATAACCATATATTCAAGCCATATGAAATACAACATCAGTTTTTTCCTGATGTTTGTAAGATATTTCACATAGTTTGAGATAATTACTGTAATTCTAAAGAAGCAATATATCTGTGTGCTTTGGGGTTTTTTTTAGCAAAGTTTTATGCCTAAGAGCAAGAATCTTTCTTTTACAAGTTACATGGAGTTATAGGTTCTGTTCTGTTAAAATTCTGTTAAATTATACAATTTGAAAACATGTAAAAATAAATATTTTTTCCATTACAGATGGCGGAGCTTGACACCGGTTGGACAGCCTATACCCGGAACTAGATTTATTGCATTCAAAGTACCTTTAAAAGGGGTATGTATAAAAAAAAAGCCTGTGCATAAGATCTACTAAATACAGTGCAAAAATGAAGTATTATTATTCATGCAATCTTCAGGAAAGCTTTAGGAAAAAATAATGTATTGAAAATTTCAGATTAACCCTTCTAGTCATCTACAGTGAATTTTTTAAATACTGTTCTATAAATCTGTCTCCTTTCCTTGTAAAGTTCATAATTGGTATTAGAATATTTTTTATTTATCATTTACAAATCATGCATTTAATCACTTTTAAATGACCTAGATTTATCATCTTATTTAACATCTTCTGATGCCTGATATAAGAAAAGTCTAATTATTACTGTGAAAGGGATTGCGATACGAATAGCAATCTATGCCATACAGTCCAAAACATAATTTTACAGAAATCAAACACTCATTAAAGGATACCAGCCACCACACACTTGTTAAATTATAAACTCAGGTTACCAACTTCATAACCAAAAAAAAACTGATCTGAACAAATGCAGTATCTTTAAAACAACTCCTCATAGATATCTATTAATAATATATTGGTACCTTAATTTCTTACCAACATGGAGTAGCATCTTAATCTATTAGATATAGGGAGCCTTTTTTAGGCTTTTCAGTTCTTTGGCAGGTTAAGGTATTGCACTGTGAATTTACTCATACCACTGCACAGGAAACAAAAGTCTCTAAGCTGTTTTAAAGTAGAATGGCTCTCTATAGCTTTAATGATGAGAGTTAAGTATTTGCTCTAAACTGTTGTCTACAGATTGCACTCTAGTATGCATATATAAAAACCTTGATTTTTTTGGTATATTAATGTCCCTATTATATGTACCTAAGTTTTTGGTCATCATTTAGTTCAGCCTTTACAGCAGTGGGTGAAGTGGATGCTTGCAGGGTTCACTTCCCTCAGCTGTTTTTACGGCTGTAGTACTTTTGACACCCAAGTATCTCATACTCCGTACTGGTCACATTCTCCCTGGTACTGAGGCACAGCACAATAGCATCTGTCTTTCTGCTAAGGGCTATCTACCAGTGGATGTATCTACCACTGAATATAAGATTCAGTAGATTTAGACTTCTGTTAGAACTTCTGATACTAAATTAGAGAAGCAGACTTCTTAAATATGCAGCAGTTTCTTTGCTACTTATGAATGTGATCACCAAAGGCACCGGGCATATTTTCAGTATTTCAAGACTCAAGGGATATTATCTGTGCAGAAGTTGTAATCTAGGTAAATATTTTAAGATCATGGGCTTACCTGCAAGGATTTTCTGTCATTCTGTTCAGATTGTCATAGTAATCTTGACAATAACATTGGGTATATCCAGGACTGAGAAAGTTCTTTTCCTTGTTGTTAAAAGTAGTGTAGACTTGAGACAGACTTACATTACCAAAATCAAATTAAACACACAACCTACTGAATACTCTAGTAAAATATCTCAGCAGGAATTTCTCAGAAAGACCTCTAATCTTTCAAAACATAATCTTTCATAAGATATTCTGTTTACTGAGTTAGATAATATGTTTAGAGATGTCTTTTATATGCAGTATTCTACCTCAGCATAAAGTGCGACTATATGTAGTACATAGCCTTTGCCTTCAAAGGAATCTTTTTAAGTTTTATCCCGAACTCTTGCAGACTCGCAGCTGTCACCTTGAAGTTGCTTAGTTCAGTTTCTAATTGCATTAAAAATGACTCAAGGTTCCCAATCGTGTATTAACTTTTGTAGGATTGTGCTGCTATTTAGTATTTTAATTTGATTTCCTCTCTGTTTTCATGTATGAGAATAGTGCTTGTTAGCATCTTAGTTCAGAATCTGTACAGGCATTCAAAAGAAGAAATCATTAGTTGCCCTATAGCATCTATAGTTCTAAAAGATATATGGTCTGTGGCTGTCTTCCTTGTCATTAGTTATGAGTCTGGTCTACTTGAATTTCTTACAGACAAAGGACCTGAGAATAAGAGGGAATGAGTAATGTTGCTGCATTGGTTTTGGCAGTGTCTCTGTTGGTTGTGGCGGGGCCTGTGTCAAAAGGCGGTGGGCAGTGCACTGTTCAGAGAAAATCCACTCTTACATATCTAAAGCATTGTCATGCCTAGAGTGGAACCTGTATGGAGAACACACACACACAAAAAAAACAAAAAACAGCTAAAATAGGATAAGTAAACACTTCTACTATTTTTCAAACAAAATAATTATTTAATGTGTGCCAAAATTCAGCTTTCTTGGCAACTGTTTTAGTCTTATTTAATAGTTCTGAGTGCTAAATGACATGAATACTTTCTGCCAAGAGATGAAGCAGGCATAAAAATGTCTGCACATTTGTAGGGAGAAAGTTAAACCTTTTAGGAGAAACAAATTCCTGCATCACAACTTTGAATGTTTATATGAAGTGGTGATTTTGCAGTATTGTGCAAGACAAAGTAAGTTTGGGGGAACGGGAACTGTGCTGCTTTGCTTTTTGCTGTTACTTAATTGCTTAAAAATCAATATATCTGTGCTTCATTTTGCAGTATTTTTTTTGTCTAACATATTAGTGCATATTAGATTTTATTAAAATCTGCAAGTGGAACTTGCACACATTTTCTGTCCTTTTCATTTAAATAGTTCACACACAACAAATAGGCGTTCACAGCAACAAATTCATGATTTCTTATTTGGTTCCATTCCATTTTTTATCCATATAATACATGCTTTTGATACCATAAACCTTGCCTTTTGAATACTCATTTTTCCTTGTAGTGATGAAAAGAGCTGAATCTTAGAAATGTGTTGTTAGAACTCTTAAAGAAAAGTCATTCTTTTCCATTTCTGTTATAGGCAATTAACCAGAGGCTTACTCCAACTCAGAAATTCACACCAAAAGACCTAATTGCTGCAATGAAAGCCCTAAATGTGGAGCTTGGATTAATTATTGATTTAACATATACCACACGATACTATGAAGTTAAGGTAATACAAGAATAATAGCAATATAAAACCATTACTGACATTTTTTGTTTCATATTTCCTCACCCTGAATTGGAATAAACAAGTGAGATATCTAGCCTTATTATTTGTCTCTAGCAGAAACAAAATTTTATCACAGAGGAAAGAACAGCTAGTTGCATTTGTAGCTTATTTGCATTACGGTAACTGAAAAAAGTATTTATCAAGGTGAGGGTGTCAGGCACTGCAGAAAAAGATGCAGGAGACTACAGCCTGTGCCTGGGGATAGTCTTATTTAAGCCAAGGTCTTTTTAAAAATAGTTTCTTTATTATTCTGCAATGGAATCCATTCAGAAGAATGTATAATAATGAATCACTCTTAAGGCATTGAAAAGGAGAATATATAGGAATGTTGTAGCTGAATGTTAATCCTTGTATGTACATGGACTTTAAGAACTACGGAGGAGAAATAAGTGAGTGTATGACTGTGGTTGGGAGCAGGAATCTCTGCTGTTTTTCATTAAGGTGCTGCCTTTGCAGGGATGTGTAACTCTTCTGTAGAAACTCTGATCTTTGTTTCAGATCAGGTCTTTTTTAATGGAAAAGTAAATGGTAGTTTTTGACAGTGTCGCTTTTAATACTATTGTGTTAAGTCCACTAGGTTTCTGCTCAGGATTTGAACTATTTTATATTGTCATTGTTTTAAATACTGCTTAAGGTTTTTCTGTTGATGCAAGGCTTCAATAATTTTTACATTTTCTTTCCTTCTTGTTGCTAGGATTTACCTAAAAGTGTGCAGTATAAGAAACTTTATACTGTTGGACTTGAAGTGCCCGATAATGCTACTATTCTACAGTTCAAAAAATGGGTCAGAAAGTTCTTGTGGGAAAATGCAGGAAATGGTAATTATCAGCATCTTGTGATGTAAAAGACAAAAAATTTATTTCAGTGGTAACTGTATGATTTGTTTGCAGCTGATATTCATTTTATGACATGAGAGATCTCAAACTTTCCATGCAAGTATCCAGTTTATCATAAGATACATTATGTGAACTACCAGTTCTCTTTGCATTTTAATTTCAAATATGATATGAGTTACTTGAATGCAATTCCTCACAGTGTTACACCTATACGTGTGTTATGTTTCAAAGCACCTGCAAATGAGGAAACTATCCTTCAGTTACTGGTAATTTTAAATGCACTTCTGAGCCACAGAATATTACTTTATGTAGTTGTAGTTAGGCGTTTTTTTAATGATGATTCTTTAATTGTGCTGGAGAAGGCTCCCCTGTTGAATACCTGTTGAATCTGAACTCCATTCTCTAAGTACTTATCATGCCTGTTACACAAAGGTTGAATCAGTTGTCCATATCCCTCTGACCTGGAATACTTGATAACAGATGAGGCTTTCATCTGTCTGACCCACGCAACTCAGGTGTCCCATCACTTCAATGTCGTAGCCGTTATTCCTTTACAGATGTTTTAGACAGCATAGGATTTACGTTCTTCATTCCTCTTCTCCTCCTTCCTCTTCCTTTTTACTCAATTCTGTAGAGTAAATCTCAGTCTTGGCAGGCTTGGAAGTAATGAGTTCATTGCTGCTAGAGGTCCAGTGTAAAGTGGACCAAGTCTGGAGGTGTCTTTCACAGACGTGACAGTATGATTTCGTAAATAGCAAACATTACGTATCACTGCTTTACTAGAAAAGTTTTTTTATTTTTTTTCTCTTTTGCACTAATTGCATAGTAATTTCACTTTCTGAACTATTAAAGCGTGTGTTCTTTTTGATAGAGAAACTCATCGGGGTTCACTGTACTAATGGAATTAATAGAACTGGCTACCTTATATGTAGGTAAGAGGTACATGAAATCTGAAATCATTGTTCACAAAGATAGTGTGCTTGTATTAATCTGTAAACCACTTGGGACAATAATTTGGTCATGTTTTTCTTCAGGTATCTTATTGATGTTGAAGGTTGGGATCCAGAGGCAGCAATCGAAGGTATCTTACACAGTTTAAACTAAGATAAATGTCTTGTGTGATAATTAACAAAATAATTTTCTTATAGTATTCTTAAGAGCTCTCACATGCTGGCTCTCATAGAAGATTTCCTCTGATTGTTGATTCTCTTCCAGGCTAAGTTTGTGTGCTAGCAATTAGCCACCATGGTAGAAGGATTCATCATATGCTTTGATTGTTTTTCTTTTTTTTGCTTTTGATTTTAATGTTGTAAGTAGCTTCACCAGCTCCTTTCTTTTTTTTTCTCTTAAAAAAAGAAACTTGCTGCAATGATATCTGATTGCTGCAGTATTTAGTATTGAATTAGAATTGATTCCAATGCAGGATCTCAAAATGAACAGAAATCTGCTTGAGCCATTTTCTGTGGCTCAGTTTAAGCACATTTCATTAGACTCCTATCTTTTTTCTTTAGCTTTTGGTGATGCTAGAGGTCATCACATGGATGGTCTCGTGTATCTCACAGATCTCAGAACACAACCGATGAGAAGGTAAAAGGCTTTTAGTTTTATGCCTAAAATTTTCCAGAATATCCACTGGTATTGAGAAGTTCACTTCCAACTGTAACCCCTCTCTTAAACTTCTATGATGCAAATGTGGCATATTTTGTAAGACTTCTGATATAAGTAACATGAAGTGAAATATTCTTCCTTCTGTTTATCTTTTGAATTTATATGGTTGATCTAACTGATTTTACTGCATTGATGCTGCTATATCATACTTTCCCAAGTGCATTTAGTCAATTAGTATTCCCTCCCTGTAAGTTGAATGTCATAATAAACTCTGTGGTCCATTTGCTGTTGTTAGCAAGGCAAAACCAGGTATTTTAAAAGAAAGTACAACTGTTTTATAAATAAAAATATATGAGGTAAACTACCTAGAGTGGAAGACTTTTCTAAACTCCTCTGTTGGTACCAGTTCTATACCTGATGCGTAAGATTTTTTTTTCCTCATATTCACACTGTAATACATCTAGGAATAGCTAGCACTTACCTCCTGTTAATTTATTTGCACCCATGGTATCTCATAGCAGTAAATTAATTTAAAAATAATACCTATCTGGATATTTTCAATTTAATTTAATGCCCTTTGGTCTTTTTTTACTAGTACTATTTTTATAGTCTCTGCATGGTTAAGTTAGTCCAGTAGCAGATTTTCGAATAGGTATAGTGCTTGTCTCATATGCTTTAGCTTATCAAGTTGAAGTAAATGCTTTTCCCTACCGCATCTCAAATAAATTTACAAAATCAAAATCTGCTAGGATCATTAAAAGCACCTAGAAATTCAACTTACAGGAAAAAAGAATCTGCCATTCTCAGCTGAAGATTATTTTTTTTTCCTTCATTACTATGTTTAAGAAGGATGCTTACATTAAATGTTTTTATTCTGCCTAGTAACCTTGGAATGGACGTGTGGGATTCCGAAGAAGATATTATTCCCCCACCACATGCAATGGAAGGATCTGTAGAACGGTTCCCAGATGAAGATTTTCAAGGGTAATAGGTTGAAACACGGAATTAGAAGCAAAAACAAAACAAAACAAAACAAAAAAAAAAACACATAGTGGGAAAGATAAGTTTCTTACAGCATGCTATTATTTATACTATCAATTTACTATAATGTTACAGAAGAATCAGCTGATTTTGAGTGTATTGAGGATGATGTTTTGAAACACTGAAAGTACTATAAATATTTTAGCTTAAAAGAATTTTTATGAATATAGACTATTTGTGCAAAATATATCTACAAAATTTGAAACAACAGTAAAAAGATAAAAGAATGTCTGTTATTCGAAGTCCGCAAGTGATTAGATTCACTATGGAAAATTCTACAGTTTAAAGGTTCTTTTTCTTTAATTTGCTATACTTCACCCATCCTATATTCTTCTAGAGTAGCTTCCCTTTTTTATTTTTTTTTAAATTTATTTTTTAATTACTTCAGAATCATTTAAGTTTAGGTTTTTTTTTTTTTTTTTTGAACAGGTACTGTGGAATTACAATTGAATGTTTGTCACAGTTTCTACTGTGCCACTTTTTGAAAAATTTGCAATCTTGCTGGACAGGTTGGATTCTTTGATACCAATATGTTTTACTTACTATGTCTTTCAATTCTTAGCTTAAAAAGCTTGTTTTTATTAATAACATGTGACACAAGTATAGACGGTCTATTTAAGATGGAAAATTCTTTACAGGCCTGGAAAAAGATTAAGAATTTATGATGACCACTCACACAGTGATTTGCAAGGACAAATGCAGTTGAGAGATTTTGATTTCATTAATAAGGGACCTGGACAAAGACGAAGACCATTTCATGATCACCAGTCTCAGGATGATTTACGAGCACCAATGCAGATGAGAAATTGGGACTACAATAGGGGACCAGGACAGAGGCGAAGACCCTTTCCTGATCGCCAGCTTTATGATGATTACCAAGACGACATGCACCTCAAGGACCTAGACTTCAGTAACAAGGGCCCTGGACAACGACTGAGACCTTTTCATGGTCACCAGTTTCATGATGATTTACAGACAGAGAGACAGTCAAGGGACTTTGAATTTAATAGGGGCCGGGGACAAAGGCAGAGATCTTTTCCTGACCGTCCGCCTCACAGTGATTTGCAGGAAGATGTGCCATCCAAGGATTATGATTTTGGCAGCAGAGGCCGTGGTCAGAGGCGAAGACCCTTCCATGACCACCAGTCTCACGATGAATTTCAGAACCAGATGCAGTTAAAAGAGGTAGATTTTGTCAACAAAGGCCCTGGCCAAAGACTGAGGCCCTTCCACGACTATCAGTCCCATGATGACTTACAGCCACAGATGCAAGTGGGAGATTTTGAATTTGTAAACAGGGGCCGTGGTCAGAGATTGAGACCTTTTCATGATCACCAACCTCGCAATGACTTACAAACAGAGATGCAAGTAAAAGATTATAATAACAAAGGTCCTGGACCAAGACACAGATCTTTTCATGACCAAAAGTCTTACGATGACTTACAGGAACAGACTCCATTAAAAGATTTTGATTACACTAATAAAGGGCATGGACAAAGACTGAGATCTTTTCATAATCATCCAGCTCATGATGACTTGCCACATGAATGGTGTTCAGACAGGTGAAGTATCCTCTGGCTGTAAAATGAGATTAGAGAATAAAAGTGTAATCCTCAGCATTTGTAAGTCTTAGAGGAAGCTAAGCTTCAAATTTGAAGTTTAACTTAGAAGTGCTGAGGATTACTGTTTTTGAATATATTAATTTGAAATAAATATCTTTTTCAGATCATGTCTGAATGATCAATTTACTTTTTAAATTTTTATTTATGGAAGGATTTGACCTGTGTTGGAGTGCTGCAGACAGCATTTATTATTTAGAAGGTTCAGTTTCTTTAAGCCTATGCTTTTTTCTTTACTCTTTAGCATTACCTTGAAACAAAACTCTTTGTCCCACTTTGTTGTGTAAACAAACATAGATTTTTAAAAGCAATCTTTAGTACAGAGGAGGCTAAACTGTGATAAACAGTAATGCTACATGAAAGGTTGAATATCACTTATTGCATAAATTAATCACTTGTTAAAAATGCTTTCCTTTTTGAATTAGCTTTTCATATTCGCCAAAATATTTATATCACATAGTAGTAAACCTATTGGACTAATAGTACATTTCCAACATAAACTTTCAAGATACTTTCTGTAATTCAGAAAACAACAAGGTGTTTTAGATACTGGGCTAGTAAAGTTTGATTTAATTTATTTTATACTGTTGAAAAATATCCTTATACTGAAGCTTACTATTTTGAGATATTACATTAATACTAATGTTATTTTTTTAGTATTAAAAGTCTAAGTAATTAATTTAAAAGTTTTGTCATCTCATAATTAGCATGTTTATGGCTTTTAAAAGTTTCCAACTATTTATTCTCTTCTTAACATGTGATTCTTTTCATTATTTTCAGAAGTCAGTCTTTTTCATCCCATGAAAATGTACCAGACTCTCATTTCTCCTCATCCCCTTCACTTCACAGAGATTATGGGCCTGATAATGATGACTTTAACAGAAGTTACAGGTAAATATCAGGGGTTTCATATGTTGATGTACTCACCTTCACACTGTTGTTCCCCTAGTATTGCAGCCATAAAATACATAAATGAACTGTACAGTCTAAATAGTGTTAATATTTTTGGCTTAAACACAGCTTCTCTCAGAAGAAAAAGCCTTCAGAGAAGGCCTTCTCTCTGAACACTGACCAATTAGTGATTAACCTTTGGTCCGTCTGGTCCAGACCAGACATAGGTCTGCGTGTCTTCAGGATGTTGATGTCATTGTGGCTTAGGTCACTGGCATGGCAAGCATGGTTCAAGCTAAGTTACTAAAAATGTAAAAACTCGTTATTTAACTCTTAGCAATGCCTGTAATTACCTAATTGGAGGGTATAGAGAAGAGAGCACTAGACACCTCTTAAGCATGCACCGGGATATGACATGGGGAAGCAGACAAGTTAGAACATGAGAAATTGGGGTTAGATACATAAGGAACAGTTTAAATGCAAGGATGATCAGACACTGGAACTGGTTGCCCAGAGACATGACTCTGAGCTATCTTATCTACTTGAACTTAATTTGAGCAGGTGGTTGAATAGTTACTTCCAGAGATCCTTTCCAACCTAAATTAATCTATAGTTCTGTGAAGGAAAAGATTTTAAAATTATCAAGTTTGTTCTGAATTGGTTTTATATACCATTTATTTTACAAAATAAGTAAGGTACTTGTAAAGAGAATCCAAAACAAAAACTATACACACAGCTGATGTAAGAATCTTCTATATGTATATATATATTTTTAGGCATACTGCAGAAGACTCAAAATATTTTGAGATACACTTCCAAAACTTCCAAAGTGTACTGTTGCCTATTGAGACTGTGTAGCAGAGAGCTACTGTTGTGTATTCTTCACAAGAATGAAAACATGGGCTCAGGAGCAGAAATGATCCCTAGGTAAAGAAAGTCTTGGTAAATAGGGAACTTTAATTAGAAACAACTCTTGGAAGAAATCACTTTCTAATTGAATTACCTAATGGAAAGAGATGTAAATTTAATCACTAGAAAGTAAAAGTAAATATAGATAAGGTGGTAGTATCTAGAAGATAGCATTTATAGGATGTAAAAAATAAGAACGACAAACTGAATTTTTGTTTTTAAAGTTTTACAAATTTAATTTCTAATGGTGGCCACCAATAATAAATCAGCTATTTTTTTCCATGGATTTAGTTGCTAATATTTGTTCTCATTACAGTAATCGACCAAGCTGTCCAGAAGACAATAGGAGAATGCATCCTTCAGATGAATTTAATAGAGGAAAAAATAGATTTGCACCATATTCTTCACATACAATGCATCCATCTTCATCTGTGCACCAGGAAGATAGTTCAATAGACTACGAAAGGAAACCTTTTCAAGGTGAAACTGCAAGAGAGATGGAACAGGGCAAAAGGTTGCCAGTTGTAACGGTTGATTACAATTATGGCTTGCCATTAGATTATGGACCCAAAGAGGACGAGAGGACACATTATGATTTACCTCCAAGAGACCGCTACAACTGGAACTGAATGAGAAGGACAGTCTTTGCTCAGCTTAGACTTACAGTTACCATTTTACTTTCTATGTGGACCATTTAAAAAAAAAAAAAACAAGTTAGAAAAGTGCAAATTTCAATAGCAGAGAACTTCTCTGTATTGTAAGATTAGCTTCTACTGATGTTTGGTTCTAAAATTTATTAGGATGCTTTTGTTAAGTGTAGTTGGAGACAAGGTCTCAGTACCCACAGAATGAAAGTAGTCCTTCCTTTTAGTGAAATTGGAAACCTATACCTTAATGCAAACAACTTTCTGACAGATAGTAATTGTGTCTTTTGTTTGAGTTTCTTTAAAATGTATGTATTTTGAGATGCAAAACTTGCAATAAAACACTGCACCATCAGGTGAACTAGCACTGAGATTATAGGAAAACTACTGTGAAATTCATTAAATAGTTATGTCAGCTTCCTCCTTTAACTTGAATTAATTTAGGTTGAATTCATACCAGCAAAAATGAGTGTCTTTGTTGTGAAGTGTTGACTATTTGAGAGATATCCTTAAAACAGACACTTTGACTTTTGATGACGGAGCTTAACAAGAGATGAAGTTTCAGTTGTTCAATGGATTGAGTGCGCAACTAATAGGTAAGATGAATTTGTTCCACCGTAGTTAAATGACTTGTATATATCCTGTTTTCTCTTTTGATTTTGTTCAAAGTCTGTGGGATCTCTGCAGCTCTCCAGTTTAACTCCATTTTTTTTTGTACCATCAAATGAAGAGGCCTAGGCTCACACTTTTTTCATAGCAGATTTTTTCCCCCCAGATTGCTAAGAACTTTGAATCAGGTGATTCTCAAATATTCTCAATGTCAAACCTGCTTTTCAGTAACCTGACGATCCCATCCTGACTCTGTTTCTTCCTGATCTCATAGATGACATGTTTCAGAATAGTCCTATACGGTTGAATTTCACAATTTTCTCCACAACCCACCAGAATGAGGTTGCTCAAATGATGAGCTTATTTATCCCAGCTAGCCAAGATTTTGCCTGCAGGGTAAGTGCATTTGCTTCCCTACTTGTCAGTTGGCTCTGTCTCCTTCCGTAGTCTTTACTACTGGCTTTTGGTTACAGCGGAGTAATTTAATCAGAGTATAAAATAACATCTGGTAAGTTACGTTTAGATTCATGCATTGGAACAGTCTCTTCTGGAGTGCAACTTCAGTGGATCTCCAGAAAGAAACGCAACAAGCAGTGACTAAATCCATGCCAGCAGCTGCCTCCCACTGTGTGCAAAACCAAATCTTAATTCATAGGATGGAAAACAGTATTAACACAATACCCAGGTAAATGAAAAAATCTGTAATTTTAAGAATTTCTACCTTTTCAGTTAATATACTTTTAAAAGGGGTATCGTAGTGAAAAAGGATAAAACTAGACCATGACATTAAAATTAACAAACTTAATATTTCAATACTGGATATGCAAGGTCTTATGCAGTTAGGAAACTGCTTGAAAAGCAGCATAGCTGGAAAGCAAAAAGCAAGAGGGTGTAAGTATGCATTAGCAACTGCATCAATAAGTGTTCATATCCAGAACACATAGACTTTTTTGGGCTTTTAATTAGCAGCGTCAAAGACAGATTTCTGAATTCCTGGTTCTGTGTCTCCTAAATGAAAACCAGAGTTTCGAAAGTGTAAAACATCTAGCAACTCCTGTGCATTTGTATCCCACACAAAAAGCTCCAGGAATCAAAGAATTCTGTGTATACAGATTCAAAATGCAAAAGCCTCATTGCCTTTGCGGAGGCTTTCATTACTTTATAGTTCCCTCTCTCACATCAGCTAGTCAATTTTATTTCCTATTATATCTGTGATGGTGAGAATGGTGGTCTCAGGAATAAAATTCTCTAGATATAAACCAGTTTGGGAACGGAGCACTAAATGTTAAGAAAGAGTAGCATATTGCTTGCTCTTTTTTTAATAATGAGGGACACACTAGGAATTATTTATGTATGCTTTATTTGGGTGCAAAAACGATTTGCAACTCAGGCTACTATATTACATTCTGAAAAAAAAAGTTAATATTCTCCAGCAGAGAGCTAAGAATTAAGGACTGACACTACAGCTGTCTTTGTTTTGTTTTTATACAACATAAGCAGTGTGCATAAAATGAATAAAGACCAAGCATTTGTGAAAATTTAAATCCAAACGATGTTCCTGGGCTTTCATATTTTTGATTTAAGGTTTGAATTATGTTTATAGAATTGAAATGATTCTCCAGTCAAGCCTTTATCTCTGTTGGTGGTGCTTAGGATGCTCTGGGTAACTGGAAACCTGAGGCACTGGAGAGCCCTGTGCAACTGGCGCACTGCCATGCAGATCTGGGTCAGCTCTAGCAACGCTTACTATTGCTATTTCTAGGGGTAGCGGCTGTCAGCTCTGGCTTGGGTCTTGCAGGCATTGGAAGGTTTTTGTACTGCTCTCGCTTTGGAGCCTGCAAGCTCCACTGCAATGAGTGCAATGAGGAACAACTGCAAAGAGCCACCTCAAGCCCAAGGCCAAATAAGCTTTTCCAAGCTCCATTTATGTTACTAAATTCAAGGTATCTGGAACTGCTCCCTGGCACTCAGGCCAGCTGACATCAAGTGAGCTTCCTCCGTGCTAGAAGGCGGCTGCCACATGGGGATGTTCCCTGGCATGTCTGGTATCTCCCAAAGCAGGCCAGGCTTGTTAGGGAGAGTGTTGGCAGCCATACTGAAGCCTTCCAACAGTTCGCAAGGACAGAGGATTGTACTCCTTAGCTGGGAATACTCCATGATTAGCAATAGGGCTGAGACATCCTGGTGAATGGAATTTCTAGATGGCTCCTAACATAGCCACTACATCTGCAACTACTTCCCAGCACCACGAACAGAGTTCAGCACCAGAACTGCACACACGTCCTGCTGCTATCTCCGAGGAAGCCTTGAAGAGATACGGAAAACCCAGAGGTAGCTGAAAGGTGACCTGAAAAATAGTTGTTTTAAGATGTGTGAAACTAGGCCTGCTACATACAGATATCTCAGTGATATAGAATCTGCTCAATCCTTTGGAAAGAAGGAATGAACCCCCCACCTGGGGTTTCAACAAGGGAATATGAAACCCAGCAGTTTGTTGAAGCTGTGTGTACATAGAGCAATGACTCCATGCTGTCATCAACAACTAACCTCTCCGAACAGGCTTTTCATTTCAGATGTCAGTGGACAACATTCCACTGTTTTCTGTGGACAGGAGAAAAAAAAAAAAAAAAAAACACAACCTGCAGATCCCTTTCTTATGGAATCTATAAGGAAAAACAAAAATAAGGACAGAAGTTGAGCCATGTGAGGAAGGAACCTTGCTGCAGGCTATGGTATCCCTCTTTTTCATGAAGGTGAAAGAAGACAACTGGAGAAGGATAGAAAAAAAAATGTGAAAAAGAAAAAATGAAGAGAAGGAAAATGAAAATGTCAGGAGAAAGAGTTATTGGTGTGAGGGAAGAAATGTGGAAATCCTATAGAAAAAAAAAGCTGCTGAAACATGGTTGGGTGTAAAGGCACAAAAGAGAGCACAGGCTAGAGGAAGAGTTCCTAGTTAACACCTTATCTGGGTCTCATAACCTGTGCCTGTGGCTCTGTGCAAGTACCATGCTGATGTAAATAACAGTTATCAAAAGAATACAGGAGCACTCTGACCTCTATCCTGCAATAAATTCATGTGGGAACTTAAAACTAATTACAGCTTCCCCTTGAGCTTTAAATCTAGTTGGTGTGTAGCATAATATCTTGAAGATATTCCCTTCAGAATCTGACCAGCATTTCAAACAGGCAAACTGCTTCTATTTCACACGTGGAGATCAATCTATGTTATGCCTGGATTTGTGGAATCCTATCATTTGAGGAATTTGTGGGTCAAATCCAACTTTTTATTACAAATTACATGCATGATATTGCACACTCAAAATACGGGGGACACAATCAAAATACGCCATAATGTTCCTCCTACTAGACTCGTAACATAAAACTTGCAGTTATGAAATAGTGAAAGTACAATATACAAATCTGAAATAAATCCTTTCACAATAATCATAGTAAGCAAGTCAGTATAGACTCATACTGTAAGCAGGAATCTTCTTTTACAAGATATAGTCATGATTAAATGTTCCATAAAGGAAGATGAAAGACCCCCAAAACAAACATACTTAAAAGTTGACACAGATAATGATGATTCTCATGTAATTCTTTAAATGACACTTTAAATTATCTCTTTAGTGCAGAGGAGCTTTTATTTTGAAAGAAATATTACAAAGCAAAATTAACTCATCTTTGAGATGAGAGTACAAGCTGTTATTGATATCTGGGAATCAAATGTCAGTGCATTTTTGGAAGGTTTGCAGATGTACATAGGAAATAGAAAAAAATACAAATTGTTGTACAGTACATACAAAATGAATGCTAGAGCTGATTCACCCTTGTCTGTAGGTCTCAGGCAAAATAGGAACAGCACCATATTCTAGTAGTTGCAACACAGAGGAGCTATTTATCAACAAAGGTAAATTCTGATTTTCAAAAGTTACATACCAGAAGATTTCAATAGGCCTAAAACGTACTCTGAGAAACTGTAGTTCAATTTAATTTACAAACCAAAAGAAAAACAAATTGATTTCTACCATTTAATATAATAGTTTTAATAAAATTCAGAGAGAACCAAGGGTATGTTCTCATAACTTGTTTTTAAATCTAATTTAAGCCCAGTAATTATACCAGAGCTTGTGATGAAGTCCACAGATAAGCCTTCTTTTCTACCTTTATAATGCAACAGCTTTTGGAAAGAGCTGGACTAGATGTGAAACTTCTGGTCCTGTTTACTCAGCATTATAGTGCGTTTCCACATCCTTATGTCCTCAGTGACAAAGGTGCTTTTCTATTTATACGGTTTCTATTCAGTTTGTGCACACTGCAACTACATAGACTAGTCTTTTTACTGCACAGGGTGATGTCCCTCTTGCCCTAGCTCATGAACACAGAACAATTTGACTACTGCAATTAAATAAAGAAAAATCTTTCTAGACACACAAGCTTAAACAAGAACTTAACAAAAATTATTTTTGGTATAGCTAGAAATAAATAGAATAAAAATATCTTTCTGGTATCATTTATTCCTACTCAAATTATTTTCTTGCTATATTTTTCCACAGGTTTCCACAGGTTCTTGCTATATTTTTCCAGGTCTGTAAATCTATACCTGTAGATCTATAGAAGTTTGACCTTATTATTTCCATTTATTTTGCTTCCCACTGTGGTTCATTTTTACCCATTACCTTGATCCAAAAAAAAAAAAAAAAAAAAAAAAAAAAAAAAAAATGATAACTGAGAGGAGCTTTTCCCCCTTTCATTTTTTTTTCTGTAAATGAAATATTGCATTTGTTTTTATACATGAATGTATAACATATAAATGTATATATGTATAAGTGTACATGCAATTTTCTGTATGTAAATAGAATTATTTCCATTGTCAGTGGGAGATGTGATATAATGGCACAGTTATCTGCAGAAGTTACTATTATCAACCTCGTAATAGTTCAGAGTTCTTAAGCCGCCTTTAGTGAATGTACATATACTTTAGCTACCTTTTTAACACACAAAAAGTGTGTAGTTACTAATAAAATTGTTCAAAAGGAAGTAAAAAGGAGAAGTTTGTAAAACAGTAAAAGGTTTTTTGGAAAAGATAAAAACTATATGAAATGGATAATTGACACCATTTCCTAAGAAGAACTGCAGGAACAGTAAACTGTTCAGATTTAAGACTTATGTGCTAAGAATAACAGTATTGTAAAAGACACATCTGTATCTTACATAGGAAGGAAAATTAGAGCTGATCTGGAAAATAAAAGCTTTGATATCATCTAACTAAACACTAGAGAAATAACAGGCCATGGTAAACAAAAACATGGTTATGATTAATAGTACAAAATATTATTTTATATATAAATGCAAATGGGTATATTTGTTTTTATATATGTATACATATATAAAACAAGAGCCCTAAAATATAGAATAGTAAGAAGAAAGTTTGTCAATGAGAAAGGACTTCAATATAAAAGCTTCTATGATGAAATATCTTTTTTTCCTCCTATACTAGTAGTCTTAAAAGTAGACAAGGTTGCTTAATACACCAGGTAGTAATTGAAACATAGCAGAATATTTTAGAAATATGCCATGAGACTGGCTAGATAATGGAGAGGGGCAAGGAGCCACTTCTGGCAGAGCCCATTGAGCCTAATGAGATAAAATCCCTGGGAAGAGATGACAAAAGAGAAGCACATGTTTGTACTCTCTCATGGTATCATGAGCCTCTTCAGGAAAGTTATACTGAATGTACTACAGTAAATAAGGTCAGAGGTAATGAGATTTCATGAAACGAATATAACAACTCCGAGGGCATTTGGTTGGTGGTGATTAACCTCCCTGATCCTTGAGAGACTGCTCCAAGATACGAAGAAATCAGAGCCCAGGAAACATTTCACAGATGCTAGTAACCTTGTGCTACAAGTGGCAATGGCTTCTCCCTAATGTGTCGCTCAGAATATGGTTTTTCACTGATATGTCTGGAGTTGCTCTTTGCACTACGAGAGCTGTCTGTCAGCATTCAGTCCTGATTATGGGGAGCAACTCTCAAGGCAGACCACATAAAAGCTGCCACTTTTGAAGCAGGCTTCTGAGACAGTTGCAAAGCTCATGAAAATATCCTTGGGGTAAAAATGAGACCATTCAAACCATGGCATTTGGTACAGAAACTCATAAAGCCTAGAGGACTAAAGATAAATAATCTGTTAAACAAAAAATTAGCAAAATAACAAGTATTAACTAAGTAGCAAGAGACAAGATTATTCAAGAAAAATAAATATTCATCAGCAATTCAATTTTTGTGACACCAGTAAAAAAGGGTCTAAGCTACAGCAGGTAAAATGTAAAACAAAAAATAGGTTTGAGAAAATCTTGAAGAGCAAAACGTTAAACGCATGAATATAAACTAGAATTTTAAAGTATGACAGAATAGTTTATGAGATAATTGGTTAGTTTGCAGACCTCCAAACAGAAGGCATAATTAAGAAACAGCATGTTGCAGAGAAACTGAACAACTTACCTGCATCAGCCTATAATGAAAACATTTATCTCTGAACAATTTTTTTCCACACAACAATTTCTTCCAATAAAGATAAAATAATGCCAGTGATTAAGATACCAGCCAAGGAGATGTCTGAACAATCTGCTAAGCAGGGACAAACTCCTAAGACTTGTTTCTATTCAGATGAGATTTCCAAAGGGATTAAAAGTGAAAATAAAGGGCCACTTGACTGCATGCATGCTGCTACAAAAACCACCAGTTACTCCAGACTGGCAGTATAAAGTGTTACACCTGTTAAAAAAGAGGTTGGCATGATCCTAAGTGATACAAACCCGCAAACTTTCAGGACAAGAAAATTCTAATAGAATAATTTCTAATAGAAAACTCTGCCTCCAACATCTATTATTTGCACAGTTCTAGTGCTTGAAGGCTGCACCATTTTTTCTTAGGCTCTGTAGGCACACAAAGTTTCAGGGGCTATGAATTTGCAGGCTGAGTAATAAGAGTTCATAGGAGCAACTCAGAATAAAAATAATTGAGATCTGTTTAAGAAGTAACAATCATAAAGCACTTTTTATTTAATTTAGGAACAGGTTTGAGGGAGCATACTGGCACAAAGAGGAGGCAGGGAGGATTCTTCTAACGTATGCAAAGAGAAATGGATTGTGTAGTTACGCCTTGAAAAAATGACTCAAAAACAAATATGCAAAGATGATTGACTTATGGAGCAGGTCATCAGATGAGGACATAAAGAAGCAGAAGTTTTCATAGGGTATAGGAAAAGGCTTGAGTAGAAGACACAGGTAAATAATTAAGGATCTCCTGTACATAAACATCACATGAAAACACAGAAATATATGCTGTGAAACTTAAATGAATTTGCTTCAGTGCAGAATACCTGCTGTTAAGCAATAAATCATTTTCCCTGTCTTCTGCAGATTGCTTAGCTTGGACTGCAGTTCATCATCATTTCAGCCAGTGCTCTGACCCACCATCAGTATTTTCACTGCACTTATTTTTTTTAATCAGACAATATAAGCATTACGGACTTGTTCAAAACAGATCTTATTTCACATTTGCGGGGCACTCAGCCTTGACTGCTGTTAAAAAACACGCACAAAATGTTTTCAGGAACCTGAGAAGAAATAGCATGTTAGAATTACGTGGGTGTTGGAGGTAGCACCTGAGGGTCATTTCAATAACACTCACTGCAGGAGAGAAAGGCTGACAATTCCTGGCTACACAAACAAGCAAATATTATCAAGGATGTTTGCTGTATATCCCTGTCAACAGTTCCTAACCTGCAGTAACAATTCATTCACTCTCAGCTTGCTCCCAACCCTAAATCCCTGCTGCTCCTCCCCACCACGGAGCCAAACTGCAAGCAACAAAACATATGTGAAAACGAGAACATACAGGACAGGCAGAGACACCACCCATGCCTTGGATCATGAGCCAGGGACAACTTCCACGCTCACACCTCTGGGTGCGCCAGCATCATGATGAGAGACACGCTAGTTACTGTTCCCCATCACATGATGGCAGAGAGGAAGGTGTGGGCAGTTTCTGGAGTGCTTCAGTAGGCACAAAAGGGCTCTTCAGTAGGGCTCTTGGCCTCCAACTAAATCCACAGTAGCTTTTGTAGCGGGAGACGGCAAGAGGGGGTTGTGTTGGTGATGGGCTGGACAACATTTCAAAGTTTTAGATTTGCCCACTGTCTCCACTGTACAGGATGGAGTTTGCAAAGCACAGTCACAGCCTTGAGTACTGCTAAGTGTTACTCTGTTATTGTATGTGTTCATTGCTTATGGGTTTGATTTGGGGGTGAAAAAGCAGAAGGACTGTAGCAGACTACAGTGTCTTCCAAGCTGCGAAACGCGTGGGAGAGGAAGAGGTACCTCAAGATAACCTCAGAGCACCCTGCTGTGGGGAAAGGGCAAGGGCTGACAGCGTTAACACGAGCCTTGTTTGTCACTCACAGATCTCCGGTTACTGAGCTGGGTGGGCAGGAGGGTCTTTTGTAAGGACTAAGTGGTGTCAACAGCTATTCCCTGGAGGTTATTCAGTGAAAGGCATGACAGGGAGAAGATGCATTATCTGAGCCTAGGAGGCTAGTATTTTGCCAAAAGCTGCTTCTACCACAGAAAATGAAGTCTGTGGTTTGCTCTGGCCACGCGTTGTGATGTGGAGCCCTTCGTCTGACTCACATTGTTGGAGTTTGGTGCTTCTGAAGCAGTAAATTTAACACCAGCTCCTAACCACAGCACAGAGGAAGACAGCGAAGCAGTATTCTGCTTCCCAGTGTTTATACACAGGGGGACAGGCCCTTTTAGAAGGCTCAGATATAGGCCTTCTCCCCTTTTGAATTCTAGCAAATTAATTTCAGTTCTTGTTACAAGCTACACCGATGTGTGGATATAATGTACCCGTGTGCCTTGGTTATAGAACTATGAAGAGTGGTGAATGTGCACACAGAATTAGTATGTCTATTTGGGATACACATGTGTTCATGGGGGCAAACAGGTGAATATATATACACAGAATTAACTACTAGAGGTAAAGACAAATTTTATGTAGTGAGTTAGCACCATTAAGCAGGAAAGCCGGAAGAGAGGAGTATCTTTAGAATAACCTGGTATGAAATTAACAACTGAATGCACCACAGTGGGCCTGGAGTAAAACTGTATTATCATACACAATTATTCAAATGTATGCATTTATGCAAATTTCAGATTTCTCTCCCCATCACATGAAAGGTTGTGCACACACCAGCTAAATTTACATCCCTATGATCATTAATCTAAATGATTATTCAAAATCAAATGGAGATAATAATTGGGAGTATCTCCCTGGAGCTGAGGGCCTGCACTTGGAAGTTCGCGATTCCCCCCCACGCGGTAGAGGAATCTCGGACAAGCTGCGCACGACGGAAGTGAGGGCCTGCTGAGCGCCATCACTGGTGACCTTTGCGGCCCCCTGAGGAGCTTGGGCGGGCTGGGGGCGAGGCGAGGGTTGCGTCAGGGCACGAGGGGGCGGCGGGATGCGCCGCGGCCCGCAGAAGCGGCCGCAGGGCCGCGCTGCGCGGACAGCAGCACGGCCGGCCCCCCGCTCCTC
>VZSV01000048.1:1613608-1669245 GCA_013398735.1 Nothocercus julius
TTCTTCTTCTTCTTCTTCTTCTTCTTCTTCTCTCCACCTGTGCTTGCAATCTGTATCATACCTGTTCTGCTGCTAATTGTGAGAATAGGGCACACTAGGTGATGAGATTGCAGGGGTTCTGCCCCAAAAGGAGAGTATGAGTATTACCTCTCCCCTTAGTAGGGATGTATTCCAAGACTTGCACAGCAGGCCTGTCTTCCCCAGGGCTGTTAGGGAGAGGGAGTCCCCATGCACTCATGGGGAGCAGGGAGGTAAAGCTATATATAAATATATATGTATACACATACACACACCCCCACCCACCCACTGGCCACAGGAGATAGAGCTGTCAAACTTCTCAAGACACCTATCAGACTGGCTTGAAAGCTGAAACTGTAAATCCTGCTCTGATAAGAATTGTAACCCCTTACCAAGGCATTTTTGCTTGTTGATACATTTTTCTCTCTCTCTCTCTCTCTCTCTCTCTCTGCTATTGTAGTTGTGTATTTTTACAGCTTCCCCCCAGGTTTCTTATTTTGGTAATGTGTTTGGCTGTATGTGCTTCATTTAGTTCTGAAAAACCTTTTAAAGTGAAAGGGTGGGCCAGCTGAGCTGGTATTTGTGGTCTGTTGTTGATTCTAGATACACATGCAAATTTTACTGTTTTATAATTGCAGTATGCTATGTAATATACATTCCATATGGAATTCTATTAGTTTTAACATTTGTGTGTATATACATATTACTGTCTTGTGACTTATACTACTAGTGTCTTTTAAAACACTAAGTTGTGTAGTAAAGTTAGAAAATAAGAGAATCTGTACCATTGTCAATGTAGCTGTGTTACATATTGGTTGTTCTGATTCTCTTGTCGAATGGGTCCCTCTATTATCGTGTCAGATCAGTAACTATGTTCCTCATTCCTGGTGTTCAGGTTTCTTGGTGGAGGACAGTGGCATGTGCGGTGTGTGATACTGTGACCTGTTTGACCGAGCTCACTTAACTCAGTGTTCTGTGGAAAACAAGGATTTCTCATGGCTGCAGCTCTATCTTCATAACTGTATATTTCACAATTCCCCACCTATAGGAAGTGAAATCACAATCCATTCTCTGTGGATGTTTTGTTTGTCTGTTCTGAAATCTATTCAAGGATTTTTCTGTTGCTTGCCAATTGTATATTGCAAAGTTTGAGTATTTAATGTTTTATTTTTTTTAGTAGGTGTTTGGGTTTTTTTTGATTCATGAAGCTGACAAAGTTGGGATTTGACCAAATGATGAAACACCATTCTGAACAAAGGATTGTCAGGTCAACAGAAATCCTAAGGCATCTACATTAGAAGTTGGGCTCAATTTCACAATGATGTCATCTCCAAAACCCCTGCCTCATCTAAATTGCTGTTTAATGAATATTCCTGTTTTATTTATTTATTTAAGCTATTTCCATACTGAGAAAGTGCCTGGACTGTTTTTGTGTCCTGAAATGTGACTTAACACTATTAACTCTTAAAGAGGATTTCCTTGCCTTTTGACAGGTCCCACCTAGCAGTTTGGAGACAGTTCTGGTTAGATCATTCCCATTCCCCACTAGTTTCATTTATACCTGGCTTTTTACTGATGGCTTGGAGTGTGTGCTACCCTACATGTGAGCTGTGCTGTACTGGTTGGTCTTCACTATATGGTACTGATCCCTGGCATGTTGAACTTACTGGTACAGATAGAGCTGAAGAGTCCAACCTGATCATTTAATTGGCAGGACTGATTGGTTCACTCTCCTTTTTGCACTTTGTAAGTTTATTGCATGCATTTTCCTTCAAAGCATTTTTGGAGGTAGCATTGATAATCTCTGTATCTTGGCCTCATCATTAGATTTCCTGCTATGATTTTTTTCTAGTATTCCTTTAGTTGAAGAGCTCTCAAATCCATGCTCTTTGATTTCCAGCATAGTACCATAAGCATAATTTTAAAGATGAGGGTAGATGTCCATCCTAATGGAGGGTACCCCCTCTTGGAGACATAGCAGCAGGGAATTAAGATTAGTACAAAGAATGGAATTGGCCTAATGCAGCTGGTGTTCCCAGGGCTATTTCTTCTTCCCAGGGCCAATACAAAACTGAGAAGAAAGCAGGGACTAGAAGGAGCAACAGACATGTTCGGTGATTGGGGAGTAGGAAATGATAAAGTTTGAAGTTTAATCACAAAGCTGCGTTAGCTGTTATGCATATAGATTTCATTTAGTTATTCTGCATAATAGTGTTGATTAGAGAGGTGATTTTTTCCCCTTCTTAATCTAGCTATTCTGATAAAAAGCAGTTCAAATTCTTTGCAGAGGGACTGCTAGAGAAACTGTTTCAGAGTGACAGTAACCAAGAGGTGGAAGAGTCTGGTCCTGTTTGGAATGGTTCTTTCTTGTTCCCCTTTGTCCTGATCAGAGATATTGGTTACTCCTGAATGTCTGTCAGGCAGTTCTGTGCTGGAAGGAAGAATTCAAGCCTTGGTCTGTTTTACCAAAGTTAGTGTGCTTTAATTAAATGTTACGAGTATTTGTTTGAGGAGAATTCCCTTGCCTAATCTAAGTGCCTTCTGCACACATAGGTCATACAGTGCATCCTGTCCACTTTAGGAGGACAAGGATCTCCTGTATGTCCTGTGTCATGTCTGCCAACCCATGTGGATGACTCATTCTGAAGTGTCTCAAAAGCTACTAGATGTCTGTTTTTAAGCACTTGAATTGGTGCCTCTGTGTGAGAGAAATCTCTGAACTCTGCTGGTATAAAGCTCAAGTGGGTTTTCGTAAAAGAAAAAATACTTCATTTGGATGCAGTACTTATGAACTGGTCGTAAGAGTTTACTTAGAGTTTTGAATTGCTGCTCCAGGTTCTTTCCTACAGATTGTACTTTAGCAAGATGCACTGATTAGAAACACCAGGCTTTTCAAACAATAAAAAGGTATTTTGCAATGAGCTCACACAGCATGAGTTTGTATAGAGGTAGGTAAGATTGCTTTCCTGTCAGTGAGATGTAGATGACTCTGGATTGGATGGTGGCAGTATTGCCTAAACTATTGCTTATGAGTTAATTTAAAGATTTTTATATTTTTAATTTGAAATTCAACTAATTACAGCAGAGTTAATGTCCTGGAGAACTATCTTGCAGATCTGTTCCATTTAGCATTCATTAGTATTTGACTTATTTTATAGAAATGCATATACCTCTTCTGGTCTTGCTTTAGACTTTTTTCTTCCCCTAAGTAATCCATATTCTTTTCAGGAGTGCCTATGTTTTGAGTGTGTTTAGAGCAGTTTTTGATAGCCTGTGTTGAACCCTTTCTTAAGGTAACGTGAATTTTCATCTGTTTTGCTGAACACTTCACTGTTTACCCACTATAACGATGCTGACTTCCGTCTTATATTTGAGTTGTGTGAGCCACACTGTGCTATACTTACAACACTGTAAGTGCGTGTTAAATGAATGGGGAGCATATTTTTAGGTAAAAGAGCATCAAAAGTTGTAGGTTATAGGAGCAGATAACTAGTTTTGTAACTAACATTGGAGTTAAGTGTTTTAAGGGTGGGTCATTATAGCGGTTTCCTCCTGTTTTGACACATGAGCTCTAGCAGAGGAAGTGGTTTAAACTGCACATTCTGCTTCAATTTGGAGATGGTAACTATCACAGATTTTGTGATAGTTAAAGGAATGGGCACACAGCTTGGCAAGCCTATTGTGGATATGAAACATGGATGTTTTATGGAAAGATGAAGACTGAAAAGAATGAGTTTAAGAATGAGAAGTGTGTTAAAGCAAGCTCTGGTAGCTCTACCTGGGCAGGTTTGAGAATGGTATTCACTGGTTCTACATAATGCCCAGGAACTAATGGATAAGGTAGGAACTCTGTAAACAGTAATGAAAGATGTGTCACTTTTATCATTGATTTAATAATCTGGATAGCCTAACTTAGAAAAAAAAAATTCTTTGATTGCTTTCTTGTGCAGCAATTCTAAAGGAAAAAGTTACCTGTTCTGAAAATAGATTGCCGGGGCGGGGGGGGGTGTTGGTGTTGTGTTTTGTTGTTGTTGTTTTTTGTTTGTTTGTTTTTTCCTTTTTTTTTCTTTGCTAATCCAGTGTTACAGTGCATGCTGATCTGCTGGCTAAATTACTGTATATTTCATAGGAAGGCCAGAGTATCAAAATTATTTCAAAACTATAAATAAAACTGTGTTGGTCTTGTATGCTCCAGGGAGCTGGGGGAAAATAGGTGAAAAGTAAAAAATTTGTGTCATCCTATAAAAGCAGAGTCTAGTGTTGCACATCACAGGGTGTTCTTCAAAAGAAATGACAACTCACAATATGAGGAGGAGTTGAGAGCTCTGTTTTTCATGTTGGACAGAACTGCTTGTTGAAGACTGCTTATGGTTGAACAGTTTTTGAAGAATGGAAGCATCTTACTTCAGACAGAATTGGGGCCCATTTCATTTATTTTCCTGTACTTTGCAGAATTTTTTTAAGCAATCTTTCTAACACTTTTTCCTGTGTTAATTCCTTTGTTTCAATGTGCTTTTAGAGCAGGCATGCTTTTCAATAGAAAGTCAAATGTTTCTCAGTGTGTATTGACAGTTTTCAGGCAAATGCTTCTTTCATTTGCATTAAGTAAACTGGAAAAATCAGAGCATATATTAATAGAAACAGGCAGCTGAGCTATAAATAGCTTTTTTAATTATATTTAGGCTTGATCGTCTCTTTATTCTACTGGACACCGGTACGACGCCTGTAACAAGAAAAGCAGCTGCACAGCAACTTGGGGAAGTAGTGAAACTGCATCCTCATGAACTGAACAACCTCTTATCTAAAGTAAGCATTTTTTTTTTCTTTCTTTTTTAACATGCTATCATCTCGTTGGCAGTGAGAGCAAAACTCATTGTATGGGGTGTGCTCTGTGGGAAGAAGAGGCAAAAAGTGTGTGGTCTTTTGAAGTATTCTCTGAAAACAGATGACTGAAGAAAACCAGGAGGCTGCTTCTGTTAAGCCTGCTGCCTCTTAAAAGTTCTGCACCTGCCTTTAAAGATTGTTACATGTATGACATAGGACTAAAATTATAGGAGGCGGTATGTCTTTTAAAGGGCTGGGAAATGGAAACAAATTTCCGTTAGTTTGAGACTTGGATCTGGCCAAGTCCAGTAAAAACACCAAAAATAGTTCATGTCTGACATCTGGAAATGACTGAGTGACCTCAATTCTGTTCCTATTGAACAGGTGCCCTCACCACAATTGGTGCTATCAACAGAGTGGCCAAGAAGTCATGAATACCAAACCACTCTCAGTGAAAGAAACAGTTTTTCCAGCTTCAAGGCACAGTGCTAAATTAGTTTAGAGAAGCATTTGTTGCTAAAGGTGACCAGTGTTGTCCCTCTTCTTGGGTAAAATTACTTCAGAGTTTTCAGGTCTAGTAATCTTTCGCTTTCTAAAAGGAAGTGTTCAAAAAAGTTTCAAGCTTAGATGAATGCTTGGAGGACATAGCCTATATCTTAAAAAGGAAGGTTTTGCTAAATTTGACTGACGGGATATAAGTCATCTTAAATGTTCTTACTGTCGCACTATTGCAAGGCTATGGCAAAGCAATGCGAATGAAAAGAAAAGCTCCTGTTCCCTTCATATTCTTGTCTTCCCCCCACTGTGTTTTGTAATTGGCTTGATACATAGTATTAAGTGTATTTTATGTAAGGTTTAACAGTTTATAGATGTTTTACGGGTACATTTTTCTTTTCTAAAGACCTAATTTGCTGTACCATCTCTCTTTAAAGGTGCTAGTATATTTAAGAAGTACCAACTGGGATACTCGTATAGCAGCTGGCCAGGCTGTTGAAGCAATAGTGAAAAATGTACCCGAGTGGAATCCAACTCCAAGATCAAAACAAGGTGCTTAAATTATGTAAAGTTGATTGTGTCTCAGACTTCTGAAGGAAACTGCCATTTGGTTTTTATGAGCGCTAGATACGTGGATTGTAGTAAACCTCTTTGGCTTTAGATGCTCATATTCACTTAGAGCAATGTGCTTGACCTTTGCTTCTCAAGATTCTCATGCATATGCTCTGTACTCTCAGAAATTTATTTTCTTTCACTTGAATAATTAGTGAAGCAATCGAACTTTGAACCAATTATTTATGGTAATTTTTAGACACTTTTCTCCTGTATTCTGTTCCCCAGCTCCCAGCATCTGTCTAATGGTCGTTTGCTGTAGTCTGTTCTGCCTGTATTCACTCTGCATCTGAAATTTTTGCTTTAGGATGGTTGAAGGATATAGCCCTACTGCTCCTTTTAGCAGCTTACTTATGGACCTATTATCCGTAATTTTTGTTTCGTTCTCTTGAACCTAATAATACTTCTGCATTCACAGCTTTCTATGGCACAGAATACAGGAGATCGTGAATCTGCCTGTTTTTTTTAGCTAATACCCTTGTCTATTAAGCTGATCTCATACTTGTTTCATTCACTGTCTCCTGCTTCTAGTACTATAAAACTTGATAATTTCTGCCTTCATGATTTTTGTAAACTTTCATTGTATTTTTCCCCTCCAACTTTGTGCTGTCCAAGCTGAAGAACTATAGCCTCCTCAGTCTGTCCTCACAAAGCAGCTATTCTTCACAAGGCAGCTGTTCCATCTTCTGGTTCACTTTATTTGTCCTTCTTTGTACTTTTTCCCACTCTTATCTTCCTTGAGATGCATACTACAGAACTGCATATAGTGCACCAGCATCCAGAGTGCTGGTATTATATGTTGTAGCAAAATGAGAGACTTTCTTTTTTAGTGTCCTTCCTGATGAAACCCAAGACTTATTGAACTGTTTTGGCTGTCACTGCACAATAAGCTGGTGAATACAGAAAACTCAGAAGCACCTTCAAGATCTTTATAAACTGTCAGTTGTGAATTCAGCATTGTGCGGGCATGGATTAGGTCCCTAACACTGCAGCTTTATTTGCTGTCTCTGCCCATCACTCAGTTCTGAGAGTCTTGCCTCCTTACTGCCACTGAGACTTTTGGTTACCTGAAAGTTTAGTGCAATTAATATGCTTAATAGTGGGAACAGTGTGCCCAGTGAAATCTTTGTCATAGCTAAGGACATGGGTAGAGCTGTTTCCAGCATTGATTCCTGACTTTAGTCATCTTGAAGTGACAATGATGCCATATTCCTGCTCGCTACTTAAGTAGCATTTAGTCCATAGCTTTTTCACAAGCTTCTTCAGTTTTTGGTATGAAATTCTGCAAAAGGTTCTTTGAAGATGCATATTTTTATATGTATATATTTTATATATGTAAATACATTTATGCAAACTTTAATATGCTGTTTTATATATACACACGCTTCCATTTTGTCCACTCTCCACATGTTTTATTTCTTCGAGAACATTGATAGTCCAGTTAGAGTTCTTTCCATAAGCAGTGCTGACCTCTTTTCCAGTAAGTTGTGTTTACTCATGAACTCAGTAGCTTTATTTATAGACTCCACCATCCTTCCAAGGATGGAAATCTCATTCACCGGTCTGTCGTTCCCAGGATTGCTTCTAAAACTCTCTCTCCATGTGGGAGAACAGAGGCAACCTATCTTCAAGCACAGTGGCTGTTTTTAACTGCCCAATTCTCATGTATTTGCCACTCAAATTTAAGTGAGTGAGGGGATCCTTTGGAAGTGAATTCATAATAAGGAAATGATAGATGCCTTGTGAGGAGCAGCTCTGTTCTGTGATTAGTATTAACTGCTATATCTGCAGCTGTATTTGAGAAATTCTGCTAAGCTAGTCCTCAGTAGCCTCTGGTAGCTGGCTTCTTCCCATATCCGTAGTTAAGACTTCTCTCCAGCTTCCATACCAGGGATGCCTCACTTTGTCATGTGACTTAGTGTTGGCATGATACTTGCTTGAACTGTTTAAGTTGTATGGCTCAAACTGCAAGCTGGCCATATTTATATACAGAGCAGATGTCGGTTTAATATTTTTAAAATATTTTTTCCTCAATTAAATGCATTGTTTTTTGGACTTTTTGAGAAGCCTTTAAATTCTGGGTATCAGAATACTGTATGTCTACTCATTCCTTTGGAAGAGGATTCTTTCTCTCCTAACCTTTCTCTTCTGCCTACTCTTTGAAATTTGTTTTCAGGCACACTTTCATTAATATTGTTTTCATTGTCTTTCTAGAACCAGGCTCAGAAAGTCCTATGGAAGATTCACCTTCAACCGATCGGTTACGTTTTGACAGATTTGATATATGTCGCTTGCTAAAACACGGTGCATCTCTTCTTGGATCCGCTGGTGCAGAGTTTGAGGTCCAAGATGATAAATCAGGTATATTTTTGTATTTGACTTGCAGATGAGAAGCTAGTGTTTTGGAAAAGTTTGTATTGGCTCTAGTATGTGTCTTGGACATCCATGATTTTGTGGTATGCAAGGAAATAGCAGGAAGGAAACATGCTCTGACTGGTTTATGTTTTCTTCCTTGAGTTGGAGGAGTTGAATTATGGCTACATAGCTTTCTTTGCAAATCTTAATGGTAAGATAGAGGTTACCTTTATTTTGCTTTTGGAATTAGTGTGCGTATACAAAACCTAAAGAAGGGAAGCAGAAAAAGCCATGTCAAAGTCTGCTGTAGAATTTCAGTAGCCTTATTTTGAGATGTTTAGGGAACAATAAGTCACTTGATTATGTTTCTAAATATAATTACTAGGATGTGGCTTTTCAAAAGACATGCAGGTTTCTAATATAGAGTAGAACCAAAATAACTCTGGTAAAACTTTTAAGGTTGGACTGTCGCATATTTAAAACATTCAATATGTGTTATGATGCTGTATAGTTGTTAATAACACTTTATAGGACTTGCATTCAATTGCTGTACAGAATGCTGTGGTTGCTGTTTGTTTTCATCCAAACAGTGGCTACTGGCCTTGTTTACAGCGTAATCCAGGCTTTTCTCTCCTGCTCACAGTTGTGGCATTTGGGCACTTTTACAGATGCTTAGAGTTTCCAGTGTCCCGGTAGGAAAGAGATAGAATAATCTTTTTTTTCTCAGTATAGAATGTCACTGATACTTGATAAATTATGGTTTTTATGACGAGATCCTGTGCTTCTCTATCAGAGTGCTTCCAGTGTTGGTCTTTTATCATAAGAAATGTAAAATAGGCATTCTATATGTGCACTATCTCTTGTTTCAAGTAACTTATCTGGTATCTTTGTGGAACTCTTTAGTGGAGAGAATTGGGTTATAGCTGTAAAATCACATTGAATTGTTTAGTTTTACAAGATTCTTGTTCTTTCCTTACCCTGCTGCTCTGCTCTACTTCCAGTCCACCTCGTGGTTTCTGCACCAAATGAAATGGTGCTGTAGATAAGAAGCCACTCTGACTTCATAGCTTTGATTCATTTGTTCCCCGGGTGTGATTCATGCTGTGCAGGGTACGCAGAAGATTGCCAGTGCGGGCAGGAGCAGCTGCCATTCTGCTGGTGTCCTGCCCCCTGAGCTGCACTAATATTTTATTGCTTGCCACCTTCTTGGCTAGGTTAATTCTACAAATCTCATTTTCTAATGAAATCCCACCTTTTCAGACATCAGTTAGGTGACACTTTAGTTGTTCATAGGTGTGGTACTTGCATCAATGCTTCAGAACACATGGTGGTATAAATCATGTGAACAAAAACAAGCTACAGCTTTAGTTCTTAATGAGTGTGTGTGTGTGTGGTTTTTTGTTTTTTGCTTTTTAACTGATGGGGCTAAATGTACATAGGCTATTCTCTGTTTCTGCATTTTCTACTTTTTCCCTTTAAGTAAGTTCCCAGCATGAATGGATATACAAAGCAAGTCACATGATGAATTTGTAGATTTAGTCTTTGGCACTTTTTTTATAATAAACAAACTTGTACAAGGAAAGCAAAATATTCTAGGGAATGGAAGCTGTTGGTATTTTCTTACTTGCCACTTAAATACTGAACAAAAAATGTGGGTTATTGACATCTCAAACATGGTGTATACCCAAAATTTCTGTCAATATTGGTAACGTATTTATGAATTTCTATTAAGACTTTCTGTGGATAATAGAATAGGAATTGATTCCCTTAATTACTTTTTAGTAGCCCTTTGGAAGTCAAGTTTCAAAGGCATTAGTGGCTTAAAAAAACAAACAAACAAAAAAAAACTTTGGTTTCAATACCACACATGAGAACAGTGTGAAATCAGACAGACCTATAAGCTACAAGTTCTGGTTTGTATGTTGCAAACTCACTTGGCAAGTTTATCCTGCTAGGGCACTAAAATCCTCCTCTTACACGCACCCAAAACTGAAGTGTTAAGTACTTCAGGTGTTCACTTAAGCCTCACATGATTCTTGAGGCAGCTGCTATGACCTTAACTTCCTAAATGAGCCTTGCCTGACACAGGAAGTTGGAGGATTAGATTTTGAACAGGCTCTAGTACCTGAGCAAAATGTGTTTATGCCTCAGTCTTCATTTCTGTTGGGTATTTCTAGTCTGGGTATTTCCCTCCAAAGGGGAGGAGGCAGTTAGGTCCCATGCATCTGATGAGAAAGAATCTTTCTAAAGAAAAAGTTGTGTGGGGGGGATTATTTATATATTTTATTATATATAATTGCATATAGATAAATACAGAATACTGTATTAAATGTGATGGAAAACTCTTTACTGTTAGGGTAAAAGCGCTGCCCAGCAATTTTGTAGAATCTCCTTCCTTGGAGATGCTCAAAAGCTATCTGGACACAATCCTTGGAGATGTTTCAGTTATGCATTATCCGAATACAGTTTAATTCTATGCAGCTTTTGGCTTTGTTATATTATTATTGAGGACTTGCTCATTGAAATATATATGGTTGAAAGTCTGACATATGTTTTAAACTTGTAAGGTGAAACTGATCCTAAAGAAAGGATAGCACGGCAGAGGAAACTGTTACAAAAGAAACTTGGCCTTGATATGGGTGCTGCAATTGGAATGAATACTGAAGATCTCTTCAATGATGAAGATTTGGATTATTCTCCTTCTTCAGTTTCACTTGTTAACAAACAACCTGTAGGTAAAACGTTGGGCCGTTTGTCCACAACAGAATAATAGTGCTTTATTCGTACTTCTGTATTTGCAATTCCTTATAAGTATAATGCTCAACTTTAGATATGATACGTTTTGGCTTGCTGTACTCTTAAATGCTGTAGTTTTACATTGCTCACATCTGGTCTTAAACTGCTGGTCTGAATTTCAAATCATGGAGGGTTGGTTGGGGAAGTTGAGTGCTGTAGGTTTGGGGCTCTTTTCAGAACCTTCATTGTAAGAAGAATTGAAAAGGAGTGATTTCTTTTCCAGACTCTTCAGGCTGCAGAGTTAATTGACTCGGAGTTTCGAGCTGGTATGAGCAGTAGACAAAAGAACAAAGCCAAAAGAATGGCTAAGCTGTTTGCAAAGCAAAGATCCAGAGATGCAGTGGAAGCCAATGAGAAGAGGTAAAACAACTGTTTTACCTCTTTAGTATTTTACCTGTTTAGTATTATACTCTTTCTGTTAAGCAAGCATTGTAATTTGTTTTGTCTGGAAAAACTTCCTACAGTCTGTGTCTTAGTCTTTTTACATGCTAATTGCACTGATGGCAAAACACTTGTGCCATACTTATTTCTAGCAAAGACTTTATTAAGGACTTAGCTTTGTAGGAGTCTCGAAATAGTGGGAGGCTCTTAGAGATGTTTTGTCCTTGTTGTATTTGACTTGAAAATACTACATGAAAATGGGGATTTATGAAGATGATAAATTTCAGGTATGCCTTTTCTGTGTATGGTGTTTCCCTCTCCATCGTATTTTGTAATGACCTGTTACTGTGCCTACTATACTTTTAAACGAGCAATGAACTAAATTTTAAGGGTAACTTTTCTTTCGCCCTGTGGATTTTGGCCTTCTTTGAAAATAAACTGGGAAAGAGTGTAAATTTGGGATGGCCTCACTGAGTTCCTTATAAGGTCTACCAAAACTGCATATTTGAGTGGTATTAATCAAACTTGTTTTATATTTGTGACACGTTTAGTGTTCCTGAGACTTCATTTGTAGAAGTAGTTATTTCCCTTAAAACATACTTTCAGTTCATAAACTTGTATTTGTTCCTTTTTAGTAATGATAGCACTGACGGGGAACCGGAAGAAAAGAGAAGAAAAGTTGCGAGTGTTGTCATCAACCAACCTGCCACAGACTCAAAAACATTGGTAGAAAATGCTCCAGAAGAGGTATGATGCTCTGCTTGGTATTGTTATGGGTATATATGATGATAATGTCTGCTAATGTTAAGGGTATATAAAATAGGATTGCTTTGTAGTCCCAGTTATTCTAAACCTGAATGAGTTAATCCTTACTTGTTTTAGTATTATGAGAAGTGAAGGTGTAAATAATGTCAATGCCACTTTAGTTTTGTATGTAATGAAGTAAGTGGAAAAAGCACTGAGAGAAAATGCATCTAACCCATTTGTAGCAGTTTCACCCAAATAAACCTGAGCAGGCAGATTACATGTGTCAGACTAGTATTAATCTTAAATGTATGTATCTTTAGATAATAAACAGTAAAACTGTGCTAAGCAGGTAAAGAAAATGAGATCACACAATCATAAACAATATATGTGAACATTCGCATCAAATTTTATTTAATCTTTGCCCTACTATACTTAGTCTTGATTTAGAATTAAATTTTACCTTTAATTGATAATCGGGGGAAAAATTTGCACTTGCTTCCTTAGTGCTTCTTACAATATTTCAGATTTTCAGTTTACAGTAGAATATTATAGAAGTATTCTATACTTCTCCATAGAAGTTACTTTTTATAGACCAGAATTTACAAAATATCTTCCAAATAGAGACTTTTTCAAAAATAGCTTAGTAGCTAAATATTCATGAAACAATGATTTGGAAATGAACTTATGAAAGATTAATGTTGTGAGAAGGCTGAGCTAGTGAGCAGTTGCTGGCCTTTTAAATACCTTGTCCTGTCTTTGTGGTGGTGTGAAGTTCCTGAAGTTGGTGTCTTTACTAATTTCCTTTCTGTTGCTCTGTCAGTTTCCTCATAGGAGATCTCAGGGATGTTGGATATGCTCCTTTTGGTTTTCAGGCACATGGAATGCATTTTAATAAGGATGATGTTTATTACTAGATCAAAGTGATTCAATTTGCTTGTGTTGTATGATTTTGAAGTAGAATTTGCTGATGCTGCCTTTTAAAAAAGCAAAGATGATAAAACAAAACTTCATGTCCTTCCCAGTGATTCTTGAATTTAAGTATGATTCCTAAAGGGAGGTGAACTTCCAGAACATCAAAATTAGGATAGGGAAGAGGCTATGCAACCAACAGACAAACTTCACAAACCTTGTTCAAGCTCCAGTGCCAATCAGCAAGCTTTTTGAAGTATGGAACAAGTTACTTTATTTTCATTTGTTACTGGGCAGAACTGCATAATCCAGCTTTTGGAAATCTTTGTTGTGTTTGCTTATTTAATTGGCATGCAATTAAGTAGTTTTTCCCTGATCCGTTAATCTCATACTTGTGTTTTGAATGTAAATCTAGGCAAATGAATGGCCTCTGGAAAGCTTTTGTGAAGAGGTGTGCAATGATCTCTTTAACCCATCCTGGGAGGTAAGACTTATGTGCAGTATTTTATGGTGCAATTAAAGATAGGAAAAAAAAAATCTAAATTTAAACAGAAGTATGAAATCTGTAGTACTTAAGAACACTTTGATAGATATCGGGAATTACACCAATCACAAATACAACTTTGCAGAGTTAAGACAAATCTGACTTTAGACTTTTTTTGAAATTCATTTAAAGGGGAAGTGGAAATGCATAGTGTATATGCAAGTAGAGAGTGGGAAAGATCTTGGTAGGAGTGAGCATAAATGAGCATTTTGGAAGTCTTGAAGTTTGAGGAAGATAAAAGGATATCAATCTACAGCTGATAGGATTAAGCAATTAATGGGTTGAATTTATCAAGAGCTAGAAGAGCAGTGTGCGAATATGCTGAAAACAGTGACATGTTTGTCTAATGTTAAGTTTTCAAAAGATGAAAAATCAGTTACAGAAGGTAAGTTTTCCTCTTTCATAAAAGAGAAGAAATGATTTGTAGCCTAAGAACCATGTTAAATATCAGTTGCAGAAGCTGTACATCTGATTGCTTTTGATAACTTTATTTTTGAGATTTGAAAGCTGTTCTGCTCACCCTTTTATTCAATCCACAATTCTACCCATTTTGATATCTGTTCTAGAGGAAAAAAAAGATTAAATAGCTGACAATAGGCTTCCCTTGAGCAGCAGCAGATGGAAGTAACTGTTGCCAACAAATACTAATTTAAAGTGGATGCTTTCTGTTGCCAACAAATACTAATTTAAAGTGGATGCTTTCAAAGATTAAGTGTTAACACGTAGTATATCACTCTTTGGCATATTTATATCACAGGTTCAGTGATATCAAGTTGGCTCTACTTACGCTGACCTCAAACTTGGAAGCACAGAGATAGATCATATGCAGCAAGCACAGTTATTCTGGGCCCATAAAAAAGGATAGTTACATTCACAAGGCACATGGTTGCATCTGAACTATCAGTAGCCTTGTCTTGTTTAGAAGCAGGCTGATGGCATTTGAAGCTGAAGTCCCCTTGCCTTCTTGGGGGATGCAGGATTTTTCAAAGCCTCGCTGGTATGCTTAATATGGGCTTATATACATCTTAATTGAGGAAGCAGGTTAATATAGAATCATAATTATGGTATGTTCTGGGTGAAAAATTGGTTAAACTACCTTAAAAATACATGTTTATGGAATTGCCTTGTGATGGCCTCTTGCCATGTCTTGAGGCAGCCTGGGTGACTAGTTGAGGTTACTTGGCCATCTTAAAGGCAGCTAAATAGCAGATGAATCCTGCTATTGGCATTTCCTTTACATATATATATATATATATATATATATATATTTATCAGTCTTTCCTGCTGTTATTTTGCATTTTCAGAAGCTCAAAAGTTTACAAGCCAGAAAAGGAACATTTTGTCAGCTAAAACTAGCTCATAAGTGATCTGTGATGTATAAACAAATGTGTGTTATGAATGATTAAGATCAAGACTGGATTCTGTGGGTTTTATTGGCTTGCTTAAGTTTGTACTAACAGCCACTCAGTTGTGCACATAGAAAAGTATATGCTTTTATACAGTTGTACTACATCTGAGATACCCTGATTCTTGAAGAACCTACCAGCCTATCATTTCTGACTGTTTGGGGGGATTATTAAGTACTGAAAATAAAAATCATACTGTACTTGCATATGAAGTACGCTTTATAGCAAATGCAGTGTAAGTTTTGCTTGAACCCATGTAAAGGCTTCTTGAGGAGAGAACACTTGAAAAAGTTATCTTTTGCAACTCTTAATATAGCTATTGTGCAGGCTTTTCTTGCTTAGCCAGTTACCTCTGGTGTGATAGCAAAAATACCAGAAGTAAGTATACCTTTTGCACATCTTCTGATGTTCTTTGAAGTCCACAAATACATTAATGTATTTCTTACATTTCTTACGGAGTTCTTAGTGCATTCATTTGCTTATGTTTAGGAACATATAGAGATTAGTGACTTTATTTTTTCCTTCCTATAATTTTTTCACTTCTGATTATTAGCTAGTTTTTTAAATATCTAGCCAAAGGAAGGCAGGTTTGCATATACATGTAGGCTATGCAGAATACTAATTCTCAGGAACTTGTTCTGCAAATGCCCCAAAGTACTGAGCTCTGATTAGGAAATACAAAGTCTGGTGGGAAGAGAATGGTCTTCCTTTAGTTTATAAACCTACTAGAAATAGTTTGTCTTGGTACACCCCTTATGCCCCTCCCTTCTGCCAGAGTCAAAAATTGCCAAGGTCTAAAGCTGGCTGCCAGAGTCTCATTTAGTTCTGAGATGGGTGCAAGCTGACTTGACGTGGCCAGCAATAGAGCTAGAGGAAACGGAATCATCTTTGCCTCTTGAGTCAGAGAATTAATTCTGTATTCATTTGTGGTGCTGAAGCACACTTTGGATTCAGAGAGACTCTTCTTGGTTTTGAATTTTGCTTTTGGTATTTGTATGTTAGCTTTACTTCAAATACAGGACACTCTCCATGAATTTAAAGCTCATGCTTTAGATTTGATTGAGTTCTGGGCTGTATGAAAATTTCTAGTATCATATGATGTGTTTCCTGTAAGGTCTCAATAAGAAATTGCTCTTGCTCAGAAAGAAATATCTCTATTAGAACAGTTTGTTCATCTCCTGTAGTTTTGCTTTTTTGGTGGTTTAATTATAGGATTTATGTTTTTACACACATTTTCTTCTCTGTGAGAAGTATAGCCTGGGTTAGCAGACTTGCTTATTAAGGTTTAGATTAGTCCCGTATTTAAATCTGTGTGATCAGTTTTCAAACACATAAAAGCTATAAGGTAGCTATTGCTGCAGCTGTGCTTAGGAAGAGTGCTTTGCAGAGTGGTAATGCTGTGATGATTAGTGCTGGAATATTTGCACCAGAGGAGGCAAAGGCTTTTAGTGTTTACATTATGAAGTAGATACCTAGAAATTTTTCCCTGATTTTTATATGAAAAACTCATATTGGGAGAGCTATAATTGTTTTGATGCCTTTTAACTGATGAAGGAATGATAGCAGTAAGAAGACTTCATCCAGAAAAATATCAGCGTGCAATATCTTCTAGGTTGATCTGTCTCTGAAAACTAGTGTTCTATAATGTAGTGAGCTACTTTACATATGATAGTGATATCTTCTGCACTGGAAAATGGAAGCTATTCTTAAGATCTTTTGTCTTTAAGCTTTCCTTTCCGTATAAATATTTTACAGATCTAGTATAAAAAAAAAATCATTTTCCCAAGTATAGCTTTTGATCAAATAAAATACTACCTTCCCCACAAATTTGTGAAGTACCACTAACTTGAGACTGTGCGCATTGAGAAAAAAGAAGCATTGATATTTTGCATTGCTTGTAGTATTTTTAGTCTGTCCAGTGTATTTTTTAATCTTCTGTTTCTAAATATTTAATTATTTTTAATCCTTTTCACTTTTCTAGGTTCGACATGGTGCAGGTACTGGGCTAAGAGAGATACTTAAAGCTCATGGTAAAAGCGGTGGTAAAATAGGAGACAGCTCTTTAGAAGAGGTAAACTACTAGTTCTGTAGACTTAATAAGGTTCTTAAGTGTTCTTTTCTGAACCTAATTTAAAACACTGAAGCTTTGGAAAAGGTGGGTGATTTAAAGGGAGTCATGCAAAGAGATTGATCTGGTCAAAGTATGTGGACTACATAACTACATGAAAAGCTGAATTCTTCTTGAAAGTGCCTATAAAAACAAGCTACATATAAAGAGTTATTAATATGTAAATTGTATGTGTACATTTATTAAACATTAACTTCCTACTAGAAAATACTAAGGTCATGCTAAGGGTGTGCTGAAACATACTTTACAGTATAAGTTGATTATGTAACTCTGGATTCAGCCAAAGTGTCTTGGGCTGTCTAATTCTATCACTTAAACTAAGCTAATTCCATCAGTTTGCTATTGTCTTGCAAGAAGTATTGAACTCCTGAAAAAGTGTTTTTCCTTTTAAGTACATGGAGACTAGTACTTAATTTCCCAACAGTAAAAATTCATATGGGCTTGTATTTCAATTCATGCTGACTTCACTGCTGTAAAAGCAGCTGGAAAGGACAGACAGGCTCGATAGGCTCTTACCTCCAGTGTTAGAGGTGGTTATTGCAGCTGCAAAGTTGCATTGTGGGTGCTTATGGTATAGACAGTATAGAAGGATGCGAAGATATATTTACCAGAGGTATATTGAACCATTTCAGCAAACATTCTGTACTGGACAGGCACAGGTTTTTCCTCCCCTAGCTTCTGTGTGGAGCTCTGTTCCTTGGAGACTGCAGAGTAGTTAAATAACACATGTTGCAAGTATAAGGTACTCTAATCATTTTCTTTACTACTTATGGAAAGAGAGTATTTGCTTCATGTTAGCTTCAAAGCTGGCCTGTCTTCTGCATGCATGTTGTAGCTCTTTGACATATATGAAATCCCTAACACGATTAAAGTTTTGTGTATTAGAATTGTGATCTTTCAGAGGGAATGATTATCTAGGAAACCAGCCAAGAGGAGGGAGTGATGTCCGAGTAGGTCAGTCTAGTTCAGCTAGTCTAGTAGTTCAGCTTCTGGCATGTGGCTCTAACCTAAAGAGGCCAAAGCTCCAAGACAGACTGGCTCTAAATTGCTTTGTTAAATCTGGAGGAGACAGGTTCAAAAGGACTTGCTATTACTGGAGCTCCCACAGTTGTAAGAAATGCTACTTCATAGTTTGTGTTTCTGTAAACATTTTTCAAACAAGTATTAATTGATATATCTAGCTGTGTTGGCATTTCCCTGGGGAGATCATCTGGATGCCTTTACCCTTATGTGCTATGTAGGGGTAAAAGTACTGTACCTGTTTTCTCTATAGGGTTCTCCCCAGTCTGGTGATATATACTGCATTTCAAAACCAAGCAAAATAAAAATAAGTGTTTTTTTTTTTTTTTTTTAAGTTTAAAAAAAAGTGATAAGCCAGGTCAGAGCTGAATTAGGGTTGACTCTTCTGCATTGGCCATCTGTGCAACAGAGGATGATATTCAATCAATTTAAATATGTATTGTGATATCTTTAATTTGAATTTAGCTAAAGCAAGTCCTTTATGAATAAATACAGTCAGGTTGTTCAACTTCTCTCTCTACAGATGATTCAGCAGCATCAGGAGTGGCTAGAAGACTTGGTTATTAGACTTCTCTGTGTGTTTGCATTAGACAGATTTGGAGACTTTGTGTCAGATGAAGTAAGTGACTGGAAAAATGAGCAGACTTCTGTGGGAAATAACTTTGCAACAGATGAACTAAGCTGTGTATAGTGTTACTGCATGTGTCTACTGTAGCTGGCAGATGCTTATTATAAAGTAGCTGATAAACAGCTTTCCATCCTGTATAGTGGTTCTGTTCACCTGCCTCTGCTCATATGGGCTTACTTCTAAGTGAGGTTTCATACAGAAATACCTGTTTCATCATTTATTTTATCTTAGGTGGTAGCACCAGTCCGTGAGACCTGTGCACAGACTTTGGGAGTTGTGTTGAAACATATGAATGAGACTGGAGTTCATAAAACTGTGGATGTTCTCCTGAAACTGCTCACACAGGAACAGTGGGAAGTGAGACATGGTGGTCTTCTGGGAATCAAGTATGCTTTAGCAGTGCGTCAGGTAGGAGCCCTCGTGATAAGCCGCAGAGACCTTTGGAACAGAAAGGTCAAGGCTGAGAAAGAGCCTGCACAGTGCTTAGATGTGACAAGGCAAACTTGCACTGCAGTCTCATGTGGATTAAGATGCGTGAATGCATCTTTATATCCAAGCTGCAGAAATCTGCAGGTGTATAGCAGGGTTATTGTATTGTTAACTTCTTTAACAGCTACTTACAATAGATTAAAAGCAGACTGTGTGTATCTGGTTATAATCATATTTTTATGTGCTATGTTGATATAGCTGAGTGCTACAAAAGGTTTGGTCTATTCACTGTATTATTCTGCAAACATTAGGCTTTGCTTTCACAGTTTTATGGTAAGTTAAACTTCATTAAAATTTAACTATAGATTTTATTTCACAAATGGTAACTTTGAATATTCAAACTGTATTATTGGGCCTGTAGTTTCTTCTTGTATAACAAACAGGCTTTGTTATCGACTCGGAGTGCCTCTTAATTGTTTGGCTTACTGTACTTTTCTCCATTTTAAAGATATCCTTAATCATTTTTGGCAGGATATGATCAACACTTTATTGCCTAAAGTTTTGCCTGCGATAATTGAAGGCCTCCAGGATCTAGATGATGATGTCCGAGCTGTTGCTGCAGCATCTTTAGTACCAGTAGTGGAAAGCCTGGTTCACCTTCAGTCTCAGAAGGTGAAGGAATTGTTTTCCATGAATTCCAATTGACAAGTTCACTTTTAATGTGAAAGAAGAAAATGTTTATAGTGAGCACTATTTTTTTTTCTATTTTATATCATAACCTCTTGTGCTTGTCTGTCTAGGTGCCCTTTATTCTCAATACATTGTGGGATGCACTGCTGGAGTTGGATGACTTGACAGCTTCCACAAATAGTATCATGATCCTTCTTTCTTCCCTTCTAACGTATCCTCAGGTCCGAAAATGCAGGTAACTTTTTAATTAGTATTGCTGGTTTGACTGTGAAATTAAGAATTGCAGTAATAAAATTGCTCTCCAGCCACATGCCAAAGAAGTGCTTATTGTAAATCACTATTTTAATTTTACTCTAGCTCCTGCTCAGAGTGAAGGTTAAGACAATGCTTTTGTTTCCCCTGAGTTAGTAAGGGTCAGCAAAATAATCAAGAAGTAGTAGGTATTGCTTATATGTGGCTTCGTTTGTGTTGGAGATGATATCCTTTGCTAAAATATCCAATTACATGGTAGTCCTGTCCACAGACTGTTTCCTTTGTCCCCTTCTTGCTTGGAGTTTGACAAGTGATGAAACTGTTCACTTTAGAACAAGTTGCCTTTACCTGCAGAAAACTACTCCTGGAATAGCACCAAAGAAAGCTGCAGACTCAAAGTCAATAGTGCAGCCAGTCAGTCTGTGACTGATGAAGGTAAACAATGGATTGAATTATGCTGACTTCTGTTTCGCAAAGGATGGGGAAAAGAGGGGGAGGAAGAAATCTGCCAAAATTACTCGAATGTACGCTGAGGAAACCAGGGGAAAGATGTTTTCAAGCCCTCATGTATGACAGGGAATTCTTTTTGCCTGTTTTTCTAAGGCAAATCTTCCCTATTTACTTCTGTTTTCAGAGTTCTTTTATTCTAGCAAAGAAATCCTTAATTGCTGAGGCAGTAATTGTTAGCTTTTCAGAATTTATTTCAATTTGAAGACTATCTCAAGTTCCTCTTTACTTGGGACTCTGTCAAACTAAAGGAATTACATGCTAGTATGTTATTATATTTTTTCACAATTCATGTAGTGAACTTAAAGCACCTGTGCTGAAGGTAGGTGCATTGTTACTTCCTCTATTAAAAAAAGATTGTTGATGTGTAAGTTTACATACATTAGAACTTCATACTTGATTGAAAATCACCTAGTATATACAATGATGCTTTTTAGAAGATTTTCTTTTGAATAAGACTTTCTAACTGCTGGTGGACCATTATGTGTTTTCCTTCTTGCTTCTTCTGCGCCTCTTCATGTACCAGTATTCAACAGTCCCTCACAGTTTTGGTTCCGCGTGTGTGGCCGTTCTTGCATCACACAATATCTTCTGTGCGAAAAGCAGCACTGGAAACTTTATTCACTCTGCTGTCTACCCAAGACCAGGTAAGGATTAGTTACTAGTGTTGTGTTATGATATGTATTAGAATAGTCTCAATTATTATATCCTTGTTTCAGAGCTCTTCAACGTGGCTAACTCCGATTCTGCAAGACATGTTGAGACACATATTTCAGTTTTGTATCCTAGAAAGTAACCAAGAAATTCTGGATCTTATTCACAAGGTATTTTTTGGCTTATCACTTAGATCTGTACCATTTTTGCATCCAGTTCTTTCATGTCCTCCCTTTTGTGAAGATAAAGTATAGTCTGTTCATGTTTATTTTGTGGTCTGCCTATGAGATGCTTTTAACATAAACTAGGAGGGGGCAGGATGGCTCCTAGCATTTGATCACCACGTCTGTCATGTTGTGTAAACCACAGACTTGTTATGGCTTTTAATATGTTTCTTCTCAGGTATGGCTGGAACTGTTAAACAAGGCATCTGTGCAATATGTGGTTGCAGCTGCTTGTCCATGGATGGGAGCCTGGCTCTGCTTAATGATGCAGCCATCTCACTTGCCTATTGATTTAAACATGTTGTTAGAAGTGAAAACCAGATCAAAAGTAAGTGGAATGCAACCTCTCAGACTCTTCTGGGGAAAGCAGGAACTGATTAGCTATGCACTAATATAGAGAGACTTCTGATTCTTCTGAAGGGGTTCGAGAGGAGTGGTGTGGCTGCTCTTCAAGTGTGTCTGTTATCTAGTAGGTTAACTTCAAGTCCATAGAAAATAGTAGCTTTGTTACCTTTATGGCAAGATATTCAGGCGAATTCAATTTTGTTATGTAGTGTGCTCCTTGTAGACTCCTTTTACAAGTTGTCTAGGTGGTTGCTTAGCTACAGTAATTTCTGTTTAAAGAACCGTGTTAAATCTTGCATTGCTGTTTTATTTCTGAGAAGATGCTCAATGTTTATCAGCTGCATGTTGAGGAATAGCTCAAGATTTAAGTATAAGAACCACATCACATGTTTAATAGGACAATGGAGTAATATTAGAGGCTAGATTATTTATAAAGGTTCCCTGCTTCTAAGAAACAATTCTATTAGCCAAGAAGCAATCTGGGTTAGTCCAATCTTTGCGGGATATGATGGCTACTGAAATGTTATTGAATTTCTCTTTTCTCTTACAAACACATTTACTTTAAACCTCTCATTTATGCTGTAGGAGAAAGCAAGCTCTAAGCTGCGTCAAGGTCAAACCCAGAATAAGGAAGTGATTCAGGAATATATTGCTGGGGCAGAGAGCATTGCAGAAGATTCAACGACCAGGGATTATGTTGTCATGCGAGCTCGGATGATGGCAGCAAAGTCAGTTTACTGGAAACTTGAAAAAAATTGTTTAAAAGAAATATATATTTACTGTTAAACTGTTTTTGCTAAAATCTAATTATGTAGGTTTTTTTGGTATCTTCATTTTGAATCGTTAACTACTGAGTAGTTACAACACTGGAGTAATAGTGTTCTCCTTTTTGTCAGGTTGCTGGGAGCACTTTGTTGCTGTATTTGTGACCCAGGTGTAAATACTGTTACTCAAGAAATAAAGCCAGCTGAATCACTAGCTCAGCTACTGCTCTTCCATTTGAATTCCAAATCTGCCTTGCAGAGGATTAGTGTTGCATTAGTAATCTGTGAGTGGGCAGCCTTGCAAAAGGTAGGATGCTTCTTTTTTTTTTTTTTTTTTTTTTCTTCAGCAAAAATACTTGACTTACTAACTTAATTCATGGCTTGTAATCTACTTTAGTTTGAAATAAAATTTTATTAAAAAGTTAAAATGGTATTTATATATCAAAATAGCAATCTTAATAGTGATACAATGGAAGTATAAATTACTGTTTACTAGCTACAAGCCAACTGTCAACTTTGACTTGTTAAACATGTTCACGCTTTTTTTAACAACATTAATCTTGAATAGATATATTTGTCTAAGGTCAGTATTTCCTGTTTTTGTGGATGTTTTTCGTAATGTTCGCTACGACTTTTCTGGTGTTCGATGGAAGGTTTTGTTCAGCACCATCCTTGGTTTAAAATTCATGGTCCTTCTGGAGACTGTTTCAGTTGTTAGTTCAATAGTTGCACCGTTGAACTGAAACCTGAACAGCAGCAGTGACATGCTAACTAAGAATTATGAATTGTGTCTCTTTCTGTTTAGGAGTGTAAAACTGTGGCCATTTGTGTGCAACCTCGTTTACTTGGAGTCCTTTCTGAGCACCTCTATTACGATGAAATTGCTGTTCCTTTTACACGAATGCAGAATGAGTGTAAACAGTTCATCTCGTTGTTAGCTGATGCACACATTGACATTGGCAACAGAGTAAACTCTAGTGTCTTTACAATAGACCAAGCTAATGAGCTGGTAAGTAGAGGCATGTCTACCCTTCTCTCAAGTTTAGTCTCATCTGGAAATACACCTTCAGCATAATTGAAAAAAATTTTTCTCTAAACTTTTGCTAGTCATAGGGAATTTTGATCACTGGGAAAAGTAGTACTGTAGTAGTAGTAGTAGTACTTATTTCCTGTGAGTTGTTCAGAACATGATCTCTGGTCCTTAGACAATGACCAAATTTTAATTCAGTAATGAATTAAATATTTCTGACAGTAATTTACTGGGTTTGTAAAGTTACCTGGTATCTAATGTCAGAATAATTTGGGGCTGAATTAGATTATTTGCTTGTGGCATGTCACACAAGGATAGAAATTCATGATCTGACCACAGAATTTGAAGGAGAAACTTACATGTGTGTGAGTTGCAATGTCTGCTGGGATAGGCTGTTACTGTATCTATGCAGCTTGCAAGTTGGTTTCTGATAGTGGAAAGACTTGACCTCAACACTTAAACTAAAAGGTAAATAAAAACTCCCATTGATGTTCTTAAAAGATGCCATCTTACCTATACCTGAGAACCTGCATCTCCTATTGTTAGAGTAAGTTCAATGATTCCTGATACCATGTTGCTTTTAAACTGTTTTATTTAACAGATTTAAGTAGCAGTCCACCCATTTGGGGGTGGAGGTAAGGGGAAGACTGGAGCAAGTTCTGCAGATACTGTATTTTTGTTTGCGTGTGCAGGACCTTGCTCATCCTTTCTATTCTATTAGTAGCATGTTTAACTATCTTGTGCTTATTTATTGATAAACCAGCATATATAGATTTATCGTGTGGCTACAGACCAAAATAAATCTCCTTTTAGCTTTGGAAGTCTGGTCTTGAAATGTTTGTGGTATGTCCCATTCTCCCATGGAGCTGCAGTACAAGATGCCAGAAACTGCATCCCTGTTATTTTCTGGGAAAAAGAGACAGAAATATCTGGCTCAAGTGACTCGTGTTCTGCTGTGTGAGCTGCAGTGTCCAAAGGATATCTGTTTTTTACCATAAGTGAAAGTCTTGTAACTTTCTTTTTTAGGTTACTTCTGTTTTCAATGAAGTGACAACATCCTTTACTCTGAGCCCAAAAGTTTTGCAGCAGTTGGATAGCAAGCGACAGCAAGTGCAGATGACTGTTAATGAAACAAATCAAGAGTGGCAAGTGTTGCATCTGCGAGTCCATACTTTTGCAGCATGTGCAGTTGTGAACTTGCAGCAACTTCCAGAAAAGTTAAATCCTGTTATAAAACCCTTAATGGAAGCTATTAAAAAAGAAGAGAATACACTGGTACAAAATTATGTGGCTTTGTGTATAGCTAAGCTGCTTCAGCAGTGCACACTAAGGTCTCCTTGCCCCAACTCAAAAATTATAAAAAATCTTTGTAACTCCCTCTGTGTGGATCCACATCTTACGCCATTAGCAGCATGTCCTGCACAGCCTCAGGGCAGCCATGAAAATTCAAAAGGTATGTTGTCTTACTGCCAGGCTTCTGAAAATATATCTATGCTTGTCTCTGAACTGTTAAACAAGTATTTGTATGAGTCTTGCTTTCAAACTGTTTTATAGTGTCATTAATTGGTTCTTTATTAGTAACTGTATTTTATTCAGGTATCTGCTGCACACTCTGTAGCCTAATGGTCATCTTAGATGTAGAAACATTAAAAAGTGCATTTTGAAAGATGCTGATGGCATCTGCTTTTGATTTACTGCAGAAGTTTTGAACTTTTTTTTAAACAAATCAAAAGTTCATTTAAATGTTTGAAGATACGCTGTTTTCTATAAAGCTTATGCAGGGGTATCATTTGAGTGAAGTTTTATCGTTTCCCACTTAATTGGGATTCATGTGGTAGTTTGCGCAGTTAAATCTTTTTTGCCACACCTATAGTGTGCTCTGAACAAGGTAACTTCACTCTTTATTCCCTCTGTCCCTGAGAATGACATCACTCATCTATTGTTTGTAAAGCAAGTTAAGATCTGCAGATGATTTGTAGGTGGTAGTGACTTCCTACATCTTGAACTGTAGCTTAGATTGTTAACTTCTCTCTTCTCTTTTTTAGGGCCCAACTCTGATAAAGATGGGATGCATCATACAGTTACGAAGCATAGGGGAATAATTACACTGTACAGACACCAGAAAGCTGCTTTTGCCATCACAAGTCGGCGAGGTCCTACTCCAAAAGCTCCAAAAGCCCCAATTGCAGATCTTCCCACCGGAAGTACTGGGAGTATTCCTACTGAGCTTGATGAGGTGAAGTTCCAAAGCTTGCATCAGTATTTTCATTGTCTCTCTCTCCTATCTTTGTTAGTGTTCACACTCATTGTAGGTAGTAGCATTGCAGCACTCCAGGATTTTTCTGTGAGAATTGCATTCAGGTTAAATTCCATAAGGCAGGCAGCATTGGCTAGTTAATAATGACAACTTGTTTTGAATCTGCCAAGTGTCATTACAGAAAGCAAAATCCTTTTGCATTATTTTACATTTAGTACAGGATATGAATATCTCTGTACAAATCTATGCAAATGTTTCTCCTCGCTGCAAATTCCAGAGTGATCTTGCAGTTTTGAGCTTAGGCAGTGTTTTGAGGGCTGACTTCTGACTACAAGAATACTTACTTATTAAGAAGATTTTTGTTAGAAATCTGATAGTGTGCCTACCAAATATTATAGGCTACTGTTCAGAAACTAAATATGATGTTTATTTGTTTAATAAATGAAACTTGCTTAAAACATTATCTGATGTCACTGTTCTGTTTAACTGGTGAATTTTAGGCTCAGAAACCATATGTTGTACAGAGAAGAGGAGCTGAATTTGCCTTATCAACTATAGCTAAACACTTTGGTGCTGAAATGGCAACAGGATTGCCACATCTCTGGGATGCTATGGTTGGTTCATTACGGAACAACATTCCCATAAACAATTTTGGTAATTGCATTTCTGACTGAGTTGGGGGTTGGGAGGGCCAGTGGCATTATATTTATCTTAAGCGGAGCATCTTTCTTGTCCTAATAGATAGAAAGTCTTTACTGGAAAAAGGAGATGCTCCTGCCCAGGAGCTTGTGAATTCTTTACAGGTTTTTGAAACAACAGCAGCTTCAATGGATTTTCAGCTTCATCCTCTGGTAAGCATAATCCAAAGCAGTTTTCATATGAAATGCTTCAGTGTGTTCACTGCTACTATTTTAGATCTTTGAGGCTTTGAGGGCTAGGGAGGTGATTTTTTTTGCCTAACTTTGATCAAGCTCTGCTTTCTTTTTGCACTTGATAGGTTGCCTGTTCTTCAAGACTTGTATGCTAGTTTTAATAGCTGAAAATGTAGCCTTTTTTTCTTCAGTAGTTCTCTTTAAGTGTTTCAAAGCTATTACTTGCTATGTCCCATGGGATATTGAACTCTGCATTTGCTTGTAGTGGTTGTAGAATAAACCACAAGCAGCAAGCTAACACCTGCAGCGTAGACTTGACTTACCCTTTTCAGGATGAGCTACTGAATCAAGATTGTGTCCAGAATTTAGGTTATGGTGCTTAATGCTCTTTTGTTGTGTTGCAATAAGCTCAACTCTGTTATATTCTAATTCCAGAATTCCTAAACCTGAAGAGCTGACTGATCATATGAGAATGTCTTCTCTGTTACTGAAGTTTACTATCTTAGATCGCTAAGAGATGATATGCTGCTTTTATACGTAGCTGACTGAAATGGGTTGGTTTCTGGTAGACTGATATGTAGTTTGTATAGTTGGAATGGGGAAATGTGTTATACTGAAGATTACAGTTACATAATCTGACTGCTGTGTAGTAGGCTAGAGGAGATCAGAAAGTAATTCTGATCTTTCTATTTCTATTTGTAATTTCTATTACAAAAGTAATAGAAAAATGATGAGATACTTCAGTTAACTCCCAAGCAGGACCAGATAAGGTGCTTGTTAAGAAATGATTCAAAGACTAAATGTCATTAATAACTGCTTCTGCAATTGACAATCAGGAAAATACAGCTTTAGCCTTAAGTAGTGCTTGATTCCTCGTTTTGAATTTGTGCTGTGTAATAATAGCTACTCTCTACCAATGTTATAGTGTATTAGAACTTGCATCCTTGCATGAGCAACATAAGTCCAAAAGTCTACTGCAGTGAAATTGAAAGAAAAAGGAAAATAAGGAAGATGAAAAGCTTATTAAAGAAACTATAAGAGGCAGACTAAAGAGTGAACATCTACAAGGTGGTATGGTGATAGCTTAAAGATAGTAAGACAGAAGCTTAGAGCAGATTCTTATCAGAAAAGAAAACCTAAAGAAAGCAAAATGATAATAAAGTGTCAGGCAAAATGATAATGGATAATAAAATGAATAAATACACCTTTCAGATACAATGCAAAAGACTCTCTTTTTTGTGCTGGTATTAGGATTTCCCTTTTAAAAAAAAAAAAATTGTGATAGTTTTGTGAAAGTATCAATTGAATATAAAACAGTGGTCAAGAAGCCAATAAGAAGTTCAGAAAGAAACAAGAAAAATACAGATTCAAAAAACGAAAATTTTCTTGAAGAAAATCCACTAAACACACAAATACTGCTTCCTAAGTCAGGAGTCCCTAGCCACAGATGTACGGAGAGTGGAAGAACAGAATGAGAAAGTACCATTATTCTTTTTGCCCTATGCTGCTCTAGTTTCTGCTTGTTATATATTATATCATGCTTACATGTTCAGCAGAATTGGTATTTGGCCTAATTTTCATGTATAGCAAGTATCAGCAGTTTAGGAGGGATTTTCATGTTAGGAAAAACTAGATCATCTGTTTAAGTTGTCTGCCACAGGAGCGTAACTGTCTGTACTGATGGATATTAGAAGCGTATAGTAACTTTTCTTTATTCTGAAACATTTTTTTCAGTTCTAAATAACTAGGTCTTGTTTAGGAGATATTTTAAGTATTTCTTGGGAGACAATAGAAGTTTAAACAATACTTTAGAATGGTTCAGTAGTTTGTTTATAGCAGATAATAACCATTTTTCCCTCCTACCCTCTTCTATTCAGTTAATTCAGCATTTGCCTCATCTTTACATGTGCCTTCAACATCCCAGCACTGCAGTGAGACACATGGCTGCTCGTTGTGTAGGTGTTATGAGCAAGATAGCTACCATGGAAACAATGAATATTTTCCTAGAGAAAGTTCTGCCATGGCTGGGAGCAATAGATGACAACACCAAGCAAGAAGGTGCAATTGAAGCCCTTGCATGTATCCTTTCCTGAGTCTTCAAAAATGCAGAAACCTGTTTTCTTCTGTATAATTTGGGGAAGAAAGGGACTCCTGCTTCAAAAATAGTGGAAATATAAATAAAGCAAAATGTTGTGTTTTTTTTTTTTTTTTCTCCTGTATAGAAAGAATATAAAGAACTTTAATTTCCATTGCATTTCTTAGGTTTTAGTGTGGAGAATCTAGGTTTTTTTCACTCTATACTCTACAAAAACAAGATAAAAATTGAATTAAACTGAATGCTACTAAAATTCAAAAAAAAAAATATTTACTGCCCAAAAATGCACTAATGTCAGTAATTAATAGGCTTTTCAAAGAAAGTGAGTGTGCTGTAGAAAAATAACTTTATATCATTACTGAAGCTAGCATAAACACTTTTCAAATGTGTAAATTTAGAGTCCATTAGGACATACACAGAACATTCAGCTGTAAGAGGTTTTTTCCTGTGAGTGAATTTGTTTAGTCTTACCTCAGTTAAAAGCACTTGCTCCCTGTCTCCAGACAGGTGTGTTACTGAGGTGAATGGAAATGAGGTAATGGATTTTAATGTATTTTTGCCACATAATTTTTTGTTGTTAAAATTATTTTTCTGACTCTTATGTTGGCAGTGAGCCTGATCAAATAGGTAAAGATTGGGTGAGGTGGGGGAGCACCTGTATAGCCTGCTTAAGTCTTTACAGTCAAACATGGCAGTGGTTTACTTCAGATTAAGCTTGGATCCTTGGACAGAAATTAAACAACTGAAAGGGGGGGGAAGAGTAAGCAGGTGTGAGTGTGTTCTCAAACTGTGGAATTCACTGAGCTTGCCCTAAGTAAGCATTTCAGATAGGGAAAGGGGGAGGAAGCAATCGCAAATCTAACTGGGTAGACAAAACTAACTTTTCCCATTGCTTTGGTAGTTATAAAATCTTGTTTATCTCAGTGTAATGCATTAATGGCTTAACTGGCCAATTTCATGCTTGATAGGTATATATTGATGTCAGACAATCCTGAACCAGTTAAACAAAAATTTCCTTAATAACTAACCCAGGTGTAATGGAACAGTTGGATGTTGGAATAGTTCCATATATTGTTCTTCTGGTTGTTCCAGTCCTGGGTAGGATGAGTGACCAGACGGACAGTGTGCGTTTCATGGCGACTCAGTGCTTTGCAACGCTCATTAGGCTAATGCCCCTTGAGGTAAGCTCAAGTTGTAAGTACAACAAACCTGGCAACTCCTCTGTACTCACTTTTGACAAAGCTGAAGTTTCTGGCCCTTGAACTGCTGAATAATTAGCTCTGTTTTAATAGGTGTTCAGTCCATATCAGATCTCTGGAGAGAGAACCTTTCTACTTATAAGAAGGAAAATTGGACTCTCTGTCCATTTTCTAAATTAATGCTAGAATAAAATTCTTATTCTAAACATGGTTTAATTCAACTGTGTATATGAAGGTAGAATGTATATTCACTAATTTGTGCTTAATGCTGCTCTTGTCTAATCAGTGTCTTCCCCTAAAATTCTTAAGGGGTTCTATGTGTGTTCTTCCTGAGTATGCTTGTTGTGCATCTGGCCAGGAGAAGTGCATACAAATAAATAACTTGAAAAGGAACTTAAAAGGAAAAATGAGATGGCAGTAATGAAAAAAGTGTCAAAATGAGTACATCATTACATAATCCTAGCTCTTTGGAGAACTAAAAATCCTTTCACACCTCTTACAACTTGCATAATTCAGATGCTTTCTAATACTGCACTTCAAAGAGTTCAAGGCTTGTGTGTAACCTGTTTTCACCAGTAGATGGTAATAGAAGACAGTTCAGAACTTGTTTGCATGTTTTTAATGAAAAACTTTGAATTTAAGGGGTTTAGCATCTCCTACCTCTGTTTTTATTTGGCATAACAGAGCCTTTGATAACTAGCAGCCTCCCTTAAACTGATTTTTCTTTTTCTATGTGCTTGCACCGTAAGTTGCTGAAGGTGAAACCCTGACTTTCTCAGTGAAATCCTTTAGCGTGATGCTATTCGTTCTAATGCCAGTCCTAACAGTGGCCCTTTTTATGCCTTTAAGTGTGGAATCCTGTGGGATCCATGCTGCTTTAAATTTAAAGTGCTTTTAATCAAAGAGAATCAGAGTATGAGACAACTGCACACCTAAACACACTTGGAAATCTGTATGCTCTTATAGCTTGCTTGCTTCTGACAGCAGTATCAGCAACAGCCTAATACCAGTGTCACACTTGTTAGACTTATGCCTTGCCCTCAGAGCAGAGGTTACTATTCCCGACTCCTACACTGCCCGTGGTGATCATTTCAGATGCACTGAGACAGCTTTGTAGAGCACCATAGTAACCTTCAAATGCGAGAGAGACATTTCAGGAAGGCTGAATGTATTTGTCCTACAGTTTTAAAGTCTTCTGTCCTGCATGGCTGGCACTCTTTCATACTGCACAGCACTCTTAGTAAAAAATGTTAATAAACTTGAGTGTTGCATGTAAATAAGGAGCTGACTGCCAGGAATTACCTTGAAGGCTTGGCATCGCTTCCTTGATGTAATCTTGTTGATTGTATTCCCCAAAACAAAGTACTAGAGTGTATGGGGGGCATGCCTGTTAAAACTCATAATCTGTAACTAGCTTAGCTACTTAAATAGCTTAGTTTCTATAGGCTCCTTACTCATAACTATATGAGAAAGAAGGAACACAGAATATCTTGATTGTGTAGGGATACTAGTGTCATAAATGAGCCAGCAAAGTTTGTCTGATTACTTAATCCACTTGTATGGCTGCTGCTAGTATTTCTGGGATTATCTCCATTTTATGGAGAGCATATCATATGGCTAAAGTGCCACTGTAATGAGGTTATGAACCCAAGGGCCATCTATGTCAGGTTCAACGTGAACCATATATTGAGAGTATTATTTATCGAGACTCTATTCCGACAGCTGCTATTAAAAATCAGTTTCCACTTGGAGGTCAGCATTTTTGAAAGATGCAAGTCTTGCATTTATCTGCATGGGCAGTGCATTATAATTTGGAACAAGTTGTAGATGAAGGTTTTTTGTGTTAAAGCCTTGGGTCAAGCAATGTTATGCAGGCACTTACCTTTATTGGCTTGTTGTATTTTGGATACCCTTCTACTTATTTGTCTTACTTGTATGATAGAAAAGCTCTGGAGGAAAAAACTAACAGTCTTTTCTAGCCAATGGGTAAAACTCTAAAGTGGTGTAGAGCCCCAGGATCTCCCCTGTTGTATGCAAGCTTACAAAACTTTTCATTGCTTCCTTTGAGACAGAACTTGTTTTGTGTCTCAAAACTCTGGAGAAATTGATCTGCAAGGAATCAAGCAAGTATAGCACAAGGTTTTGTGCTATAAAATTGATAAGATTGCAGATCCTTTCCATTTGTTTAAAACGTCTAAGCTAGTATTATGTTTTACTCTGCACTGTTTGTGTGAGTCTTAAGTACTCCAGTCCTAAGATTTGCTTATTCAAAAATACTACTCTAGGCTGGCATTCCTGATCCACCAAACATGTCTGAAGAACTAATCCGAATGAAAGCTAAAGAACGACACTTTCTGGAGCAATTACTGGATGGAAAAAAACTGGAGAACTATAAAATTCCAGTACCCATCAAAGCAGAGCTCAGAAAATATCAGCAGGTAACAACTTCGAATTCTAAAAGAAAAGCATAATCTGATGGAGTTGTGGTGTTTGGGATTTGTTAGGGTTTGCCGTTTATTCCCCTCTGATTTGAGTGAATGAGCTGGAGTGGAGGTGTTTATGGTAGGTTTTTGTTGTTTTTTTTGTTGTTGTTTGTTTGCTTTGTCCGTAAGCCGTAAAAGAAACGAACAGGTAGTAGTAATGTACATCTGTACCTGCATTTTGGGAATGTTTTATGTGGAGAGTCTAGGGTGGGGGGGAACAAAGGCATAGTTTAGCAGTGATGGATTTGAGGGGAAGCTTAGCTAGGAAGACTAGTTCTTAATTCCTGAGACACTTTTTTATTTCTTTTTCAGGATGGAGTAAACTGGTTGGCATTTCTCAATAAATACAAACTTCATGGAATTCTCTGTGATGACATGGGTTTAGGAAAAACTTTACAATCCATTTGTATTCTTGCGGGAGATCATTGCCTCAGGTAAGCTTAAACAAATAACGTTCTAGCTTAAGAACTTCTAAAGATATGTTTTTGAAGAATAAAAATTAACATGTTCAAATATTCTTAAAGGGCTCAAGAATATGCAAGAACAAAACTGGTGGACAGTGTTCCTCTTCCCTCCTTGGTAGTGTGCCCTCCAACACTTACAGGACACTGGGTGGATGAAGTGGGAAAATTTTGCTCAAAAGAATATCTTAATCCTTTGCACTATACAGGACCTCCTACTGAAAGAGCAAGGTAATGTAGTTTGCATTTATAACTTGAAGTATTGCACAAAATAACTTTGCAGTTATTTCCCTACTGAAGCATAGTTTATGGGCACAGTAAAACCTTGAAAGATGGAAATAAAAACATGCATTTAAGGAACACTTTATTAGTTTTGTTCTTTCTTTTTTTCTCTTAAGATTGCAACACCAGGTGAAAAGACACAATCTCATAGTGGCTTCATATGATGTTGTGAGAAATGACATTGACTTCTTCAAGTAAGAGTTTGGTCTGTTTTCTCAGGGTTTTAATAGTCTTTAGGATTTTTGATGCTATTTCAGTCTGTTCTTATTTCTAGAAATATTAAATTTAACTACTGCATTCTTGATGAAGGCCACGTAATAAAAAATGGAAAAACAAAATTATCAAAAGCAGTAAAACAACTGACTGCCAATTACAGAATAATTCTTTCTGGCACACCAATACAGGTAAACTGCTATCCTTCCTCATCTCTCTTTCCTCCCACCCCCTGTTCTCTCCTAATGAGTTGGCCAAGTAGAAAACAAGCAAGAGAGGTTTCTGCCAGTCAAGTTTACTGCCTTTATCAGAATTGTCTTGTTAAGAGTAAAGCTTGTAAAATCCTTCCCTTTCTAAATGCCTGAGACCTTTTTTTTTTTTTTTTTTTTTTTTTTTCCTCTGGGTGCTTAAGTGTAGGGATATATGAGCCCTGACATCAGATGCAGATGTAGGAAGTCCATTTATGTGTTACTGTACAAATGTGTCTCCCTGTAACGTAGGGTGATGCAAGAGCCTCTGAGTTCCAAGTGTTCCAGACTTTGTTGGTGTTAAGTTTGTGGTGTTTTACAAGCAGTGTTGAATATGTGTGGGAGTGTTCCTGATGATTTAGAACAATTTATTAGTTTTGGAAATAATTTAACAAATGTTTCTTTTATGTTCAGAACAACGTCTTAGAGTTGTGGTCACTGTTTGACTTCCTTATGCCAGGATTTTTGGGTACCGAACGCCAATTTGCAGCTCGTTATGGCAAACCAATATTGGCAAGTAGAGATGCCCGAAGCTCTAGTCGTGAGCAAGAGGCTGGTAAGGATCAAACTGTAAATCTTTCGTTTCTTGTCTTTTCTCTTAAACAAGAATTGCTAGTGAAAACAGTAAGCATGGTCAGCATAAGCAAGTCAGGTGTTTTCTGTGCTGAGTATTTCCAAGTAACTATTCTCTGGAGCACTTACTGTTCCTGTTTCTTACGCTAGGTGTTCTTGCAATGGAAGCACTGCACCGCCAAGTGCTGCCGTTCCTGTTAAGGAGAATGAAAGAGGATGTACTGCAAGATCTTCCACCCAAAATTATTCAAGACTATTACTGTATTCTCAGCCCTCTACAGGTATGAGTAAGAAGTGGCTGTGTTTTCAGCATAGTTAAGACCACGAAGGAGCCACTTGCAGCTCTGTATTCCAGGGTCAATTTAATTACGTCATTCCTGACATTCTCTGGGACCTCAGATTTTTATTTTGTTCTTCTAGTACACGTTCAAAACTAATTTCAGCATGGTGGTAGTAGAATATTTCCTTGGCTTGATTTCTGACATGTTTCTACAAAAAGAATATCTAGTCATTTCAAATTCTTAAATACTTTCTAAATATTTTCTTTCTGAAAGCAAATAACTTGCTGTTGATTCTACTGTTTAAGGTTGATCTTGTGCTACATATAAAAGCTTTCTTATGATGATTCATAACTTGAACTTGAAACTAAGCTTTAAAACTGTCTGTTTCTCTTACCTTTCTCTTGGGGAAGAAAACAATACTGAATTGTTTATCTGGGGCCTAATTTACAGGTTCAGCTTTATGAAGATTTTGCCAAGTCTCGTGCCAAATGTGATATTGATGAAACTGTTTCATCAATTTCATTGACTGAAGAAACTGAAAAACCCAAACTGAAAGCTACAGGTCATGTATTTCAGGTACAGATTAGTTCAGTAACTTTCACTGCTTTGCTTGTTTATTTCTGTTAACATTTTTTTTTTCTGGGTTTAATTAAAGCTGAAAACTGAAAGAATTAGCATGCTTTATATAGTTGGCTTTATTAAGCAAAATACTCAAACTAGAATGGATTATCAAAAGTGTAAAACCTTAAAACTGGAGGGAATATTTTGTTTTAGTTTCTGCACTGCAAAATTATGGTACTAGAAGCAGCATAAACAGAAAGTGCATGGTTTTGTAAAATTTGGAATTTAAGTCTTGTTATTTGGAGGCAATAACTCTCTGAAAGGCTCTGCCCAGCTCCTGCAGCAGGATCCAAGAGTATTATAATCCTAACAGTGCCCGGCTTTCAGTTTGAAGAACTGTGGTGGGGTTTATCCTTCTCTGTAATAAGGCATGGCTATTTTGAATAAAAATGAGAGTCTGTCTTGTGGAATGTGGCCAGGAGGCCTCTGTACCTGGGATCACTTTTGTTCTTAACCATTTCTGTAATACTTTGCTAATCATTTCTCTGAACTTTTTTCTAAATCAACTGAAGGCTCTGCAATATTTACGGAAACTATGCAACCATCCAGCATTAGTGTTAACAACCCAGCATCCAGAATATAAGAGAATTACAGAGCAACTTGCAGCTCATAATTCATCCCTTCGAGATATCCAGCATGCACCTAAATTGTCTGCTTTAAAACAAGTAAGTAAACGTGCATGTTGGGCCCTAAGTTTCGTAAATGTGTGTCTCATCTGGTGTTATGGTTTAGAAGGTTTTATTTAAGACTCCCACCAGTTTGAAAACTCATCTTAAAATATGGCGGCTGAAACAAAGTACAAATTTTCTTGAGTCTTTCTAACCTTCCTCTTGATCTAAAGCAACTCAAGGAGGGTGATGCAAGCTTGTGTCAACAGGCATGCCTCCCTCTAGTTAGAGGGATGATGATGTTACATTCTTAATTTTTCTGTCTTGTCAAAAACCTTTTTTAACTTTTTAATTTTTTTTACTGTTTTTTACTGTTACTTTTTGCTTTAAAGGAAGACTTTGCACTACAAATGTTTCATCTACAAGAGAATTTAGATAAGACAAATTTGCTATGAAACTTAAATTCTGGGTAGTTTAGCAATGTAGTCAAACTTTGCACTATGCTTGTGGAGTGAGCATCACTTGCAGACTTTCCTTTGTATCTTAATGGCTTTAGGTCTGTCAGTGTCAGTCTTTACATGAAAGCTATTGTTACTTCAATGTATTTTAATGCCTTCTTNTTTTTTTTTTTTTTTTTTTTTTTTTTTTTTTTTTTTTTTTTTTTTTTTTTTTTTTTTTAACCTTAAGCTGCTGCTGGACTGTGGTTTGGGGAATGGTGGGTCTTCAGAGAGCGGCACTGAAGCTGTTGTGGCCCAGCACAGGATCCTCATCTTCTGTCAGCTCAAGAGCATGCTGGATATAGTGGAGCATGACCTTCTCAAGCCCCACCTGCCCTCCGTCACGTACCTGCGACTTGATGGCAGCATACCCGCTGGCCAGAGGCACTCCATTGTGTCCCGGTGAGCTGCTCCCTCCACCACCTCATTTATATGTGCAAAGCTACTCCTGTCTCGTGGGACCTTTTCTGTGTATGGGAGTATAAAATGGAATACATAGGACTGATGTAGACTGATGTAACTGCCAGATCATCGCTGTGTAATTTAGTTTCAATTATTTGAATATGTCAAAGTGTATTAGCAGAAGACTGCTCAAAACTGAAGTATTGCCAATTTCAGAAAATTAGGTATGTCTCTCTAGAAACATAATAATATGTTACTGTTGATGAAGAAAATAGTAGTTGGTCTTCCTGTAATTAATTTAACAGTAAAGACATTACCATAATGCAAATAAAGCTGTTATGCCAGTTATCATAAAAGTACCCAAGTATTCAAATTTTATGTTACAAGAAATGCATTAACTTAGTGTTCTGTGCTGTCCATTGTTCATCATGCTGATCCTGGAGATGATTACAGTTTTGTGGTGCAGTCTCTGCTCTTTTATTCTGTGGTTATACCAGAGGATCTTATTTTTTTTCAACAAGGGACAATCTATACGTTGTTGGGGGAAAAAAATCCATTTAAGAAGTCAGACAGCAAATTAAAGTAACTTATAATATGGGAACATATCTGCTGTTCTGTTGTAGGCTCCTTGACACCTAGCCCAGGATCCTTATGTTTTATTTCAGTAAAGGCTTTACTCTTATTGAAATAGTAATTAGACACAAATGTCAGCATTTAACTAAAGTGAATGAGAACACTGGAATGTGAGAACTTCTGTACTTTTTGGTGCTAAGTGGTGCTGACAGTGCTATGAGCAGAAAGATTAAAATTATTCTAGATTTCCTTAAGAACCAGACCAGGTTGTCATAGCCCCTTTCTTCCTTGTGCACAGTCTGCAGTACTTCTAGGAAGACAATTTATTCTCATTTAGGAAGACCAAATTCATTCAGTCCTAGAGCAGAAGCTGACAAAAGATGCTGCTTTGCATTTTCAGAGTGTTGCTGCTTTTCGGTTGTGATTTATACAGTGTGCAAGCGGCAGCTGGGAAGTTTCGTTCATCCACACACAACTGAAAATGCCGCCAGTTGGTGTATGCCTGCTTCTGTACTAACCACTTCTTCCCCCCTCACTCTGGGTGGTACTTATTTTTTGATGTCCTGAGGATCAGGACATCATGAGTAGTTCAGATTATTAGTAACTCATAGAAATACTCTGAACTGCTCTCTTCTGTAATGATTTAATAAAGCCAAAGTAGCTGTAACAGTCAGTGTCCTTCCTGGGAATTTTGCCCACTTCCTACACATGTCATCTAGCTTTGGCCACCTAAGTATCTGTTTTCCAGGGTGTTCCACCTAGCTGAGCTCCTCAAAACATTGGAGGTGGGAGGGAAAAAGAAAAGTCGGGCTTGCACAGAGATGATCTTCCCGTCTGCTGGAGTCCAAATGCTCTGTTTGTATTCCCACGTAATCTTGCCCAAACTGAGTGATACCTCCCTGTCAGACCCTTGTAAGTACCTCTAGAACGGGAGAGAAAAGGGCTGATGGCACCTGGTTGGAATCCTTGGCAAATTTTACTATGGTCCTGACATGTTTTATGAAGTTTTGGCCTCCCAGGAAGGCAAAACTGAAGGTTGCAGCACTGTGCCCTGTCTGGTAATTACCTGTCTGTGCTAAGAAGTAAATCTGAACCTCAGTCTTACTGGTCTACATGTTTTAGTATAGGAAAAAGTAAACATTGATGTTGATTTCCATGATGAATGCTAGAAAACAGTATTAAGGAAACATGTAATTTTGTTCACTTGTAACTAAGACTTGCTTAACTTTGAGACCAACTGTAAAATTTCTGTTGCGTTTTTTCTTTCGGTGAACAGGAGTCCTAGAGGTGCTGCAAGCTGATGTCTCCTTAGGACTCAGTAATTATTAAGCTAATGCTGTTATTCCTTTTATATTGACTACTGTTGACAGAGGAACTTTAGAGCAATTTTGAGATGACAACATTTAATGAATTTTAACATGCTTGACTCCTCTATTTTGAATTGCAGGTTTAATAATGACCCATCTATAGATGTTCTTTTGCTTACCACACATGTTGGTGGATTGGGACTTAACTTAACAGGGGCTGACACAGTAGTCTTTGTGGAACATGACTGGAACCCAATGAGAGACTTGCAAGCCATGGATCGGGCACATCGTATTGGACAGGTGAAAGTCTTTTTAATTTCCTGTAAGCTTTCTTACTGAACTCCTTCCTTGAACTTGTATTATGTATCACACAGTCTATCCAAGTGACCTCTGATGGTTTCCACCTCTACTTTCCATTCCTGCTAGTTGTGTGTAGTTTGGGATTTTGTCAGACGTTGAAGCTGTTGATGTCTGTTTTCCTATTCCATCCTCAAGCTTGGTGAGTCTGTGGCCCTCCCCTTCCACCCACTGTTTTTGTCCTGAGCTGCTGAGGAGAGGCCAGAAAAATAATCCTTCTGTGGCAAAGATGCCACTAAGACAGGAGATGGAAGGGGAGCCTCACTGAACTGTTGCCTGGATAGGGATAGTGAAAGCTTCTACCACCTCTCGCCCCATAGGTGCACGGGGAAGCAACTTCCACCTCCCAAGCACAGCCAGAATTCAGCTGCCTCTGCCATGTGCTGGCACAGCCTCATCTCATCTTCCTTGCCTGGTATCAGCCACACTAACTGAGCACGTGTACTGAAGGGTGTCTCCAAGCCAAATTGCCTCTGGGCTGTCCACAATGAACAGTATAAAATGTTTGGTTACCTTGAATATTGAAGATTGTTTTTCTAAATATGTTACTATTTTTTTCTTTCAGAAACGTGTTGTTAATGTATATCGCCTGATAACTAGGGGAACTCTGGAAGAGAAGATTATGGGTCTTCAGAAGTTCAAAATGAATATTGCAAATACAGTGATTAGCCAAGAAAATGCTAGCCTACAAAGCATGGGAACAGAACAGCTTCTTGATCTGTTCACTCTTGACAAGGTAAAGAACCATCTGTGGGGCAGGAACAGACAAAAACTTCAGGGAGAAGTTTTGCCTTGAGAAGTGAAACTTATTCCACTTGAAGTGTTTATCTGACGAACAGTAGGCAGCCCTGGGAAAAAACAGAGGAAGGGAAGTGAAATTTTCCAAAGTTAATCATCAGACTGAGAATTCTGTAGCAATTCTGTAGTAAAGGGAAGCCAAGACTTTGGTTGTGACCAGTAAATATTCCTGAGAAAGTGTGTGTGTGTGTGTGTGTGTGTGTGTGTGTACGCGCTGGGTTTCTTATTATTTGGTGTTTTGTTTTTTTGAAGGATGGAAAAACTGAAAAAGCAGATACCTCTACCTCTTCTGGGAAAGCATCAATGAAATCAGTACTCGAAAACCTTGGAGAACTATGGGATCAAGAACAGTATGACACTGAATACAGTCTTGAAAACTTTATGCATTCATTAAAGTAACCATCATAAATTCTTAATGCAACTGCTGCTAGTTCACGTATTTTTCTGCTGATATTCAGCAAACTTCAAAGCATAGTGAACCTTTAGCTTAATGTGTAAATAGACTTACCTGAAGGAAGAATCTTCAAAAGACTGGCACTCAGGTGTCACCTGTTTCACTGGGGAGTTACTCTATCTTAAACATTTGCACTGTATAAAAACTTTAAATGTAAACATTGTGAGGTGATTCCAGTTTTACTTGTTCTGAACAGCTGCAAATTCTTACTGGGTAGAGGAATAAAACAAGACAGGTTTTTACATATGTTAACAAGCGTTACTTCTGTTTGAAACAAGTCCACCATTATTTCTTCCTGTATCTGTAGAAGTTTTGTACAGATGTTTCAGTGAGTACTTCAGGTTGTCCAGTGTACATTTTTTTTCTTTTAAACACAACTTGCTTTTAAGATGTATTAAAAAAAACTTTTCAACTTAAATGTTCATTCAGATCATTTCAGGACTTGCATCACCGGAGGCAAAGCCTAGAAGCCTTGAAAATGTTGACTAATTAAATGGCACTAGGTAGGTGTACCCACCTTTGTATATTAAATAGAAGTACATTATGCTCTTCAGACTTTTGACGTCATCTTGAGAGAAGAGTTGACTTGAACTTTTTAACATAATGGGTTATAGTAAATACAGGTAATGGCCTATTTGAGGCCATTTTTGCATCCTGTTAACAGGGGTGTACTTTTTTAATTTATCTATAAGGCTAAAATATAGCCACTTTGAGAGATGCATGTATTCAGTATGTTTCAATTCTATATATTTTTTGTAACTAAAAGAAATAGACATTTTCCAGAAGTAGATTTTACACTGTCTAGGATTCTAAAATCTGTGCTAAAGTGACTGTTTACTGAACTAATGCATGATTTAAAACTACTTAAAGGAATGGGGAGGATTTTTTTCTTTAGGAAAACATATACATAGAAATACCTACATTCAGTTTGAGGGAATTCAATAGTTGAAATCATGTAACAAAGGTAGTAAAGGACTTTATAGCAGTGAGTGAGAATAATATGGCTGTATATTGAGCAGCTTTTTATAAAAGGGAGGCAGTAGTAAGAGTGTGTTCTAGAGGTGCATATGTACCAGTATATGCACTTTTATAAATATTAAATTATAGATAACTTACAGTGGTTGTCTGAATACATAGAATATATGTATAAATATAAAATCTAAGGTTTGTAGCCTGCTGTGTGCTTAAGCATCAGAGCTTAAAAACCACCAGAGACCTCAACTATGTAAAATAAGATTGTTTTAAAACAAAAATATATATGAGTCAAGACTGTTCTGCAGCATTGGAGATGAACTCATGTCACATTTCAGTAGTTATGAACTGCCACATTGTAATTAAATTAGCATTCCATGAAAATAAACAGAACTGGGAATATATAACTTGTATGTTGTGTATGTCCATGCCAGTTTTTGTGAGGAACACTTTTATCCCCTGTAGCTGAATAGGTAAAGGACTAATGTTTGGGGGAATTACAGCTGTATTGTTGACACTTCATTACATCACCTGCATGTCCCCTGCACGTGCAGAGTATTTCTGTAGTACTTTGAACTCTGATAATCCAAGGGGGAAGATGTACAATGGGGCTTGCAGAGAAATTGTGTGTGAATACTGGGTAATTTAAGATAACTTGGTGCAATAATCTGGTAATAGTGCCCAGAAATAAGGGCTCTATTCACATATCTTACTTAGTAATAAAATACTGCATATGTTTTTTTGCAGAGTTTTACTGGTTGCAGTAGTAGAAAAACATTGTATCCTGCAATGCTCCTGTTGGAAAAAATATACTACAGCTAAGGAGCAGTTTCATAGAACTGCTTTAAACTAGTTAGTTACTGCCCTAAGGTTGCTATGCAACTGTAATGCTCTTAGTGATGGCTTTTTTAGATATGACATCAAAAGGACTGCTGCACCTGGAAAGTGCAGGGAAAACAGAAGAACTTTAGATGAACATACACATCAAACACATAATTAGATGAACATACCGATTTTAAGCATTCTGTGAATTAATGCTGTCAAAATGGAAATGGGCAGGAACACAGCCCTAAGTCTGTACATATGACACTTGGATAACCTCCTAGTCAAAGCTGAAGGTACCTGTGCTTCCTAAGCAAGCAGACAATTTACCATGGTCTGGCCTGTGGTACAAGTATTTGCAGGGCACCAACCTGATTCCTTTACAGTGAGGCTAAAGCAGGAGCTCTGCTCCTGCAGTGCACTCGGCCTGCTCAGAGTGCTCAAGCACAACCTCAGCACCAGTTTCTCAGCGTCAAGTGTGTTGCTCTGTAGCTCTTACCCTAGTGCAGTATAGTATTTGCTAACGAAAACACAGCCGAAACCTCAAATCAACTGCACTTTCACTCATGTTGCAGCCCCCAGAGACTCCAGTGCACGGAATGGACAAAGTCTGGCAAGGCAGGCAGCTGTCACTGAAGTTCATTTCAAGTCTGTTTCTTTTTTTTAGTGGCACCTGAAGATTGCTAACAGCCACGACAGCTGGGCCTCCTCGCACTGAGCTAGTTCCAGATCCAAAGTTTGTTTATTCATAAAAAAACGAGCACCTCTCACTAGCAGCCACATTTTGGGCAGGTGGAGGAGGGGGAGTGTTCTGAAATAACTGTATGGATGATAGTGCTTTTCAATCTGACTTGATTCTGTAGCTTGAAAATAAATGGAAAATGTTCTTTCATGAAGCCTGTGTATAGTTGCTGTCTGAAATTGCTGTCATCCTTGTAAACAGCATTTTGTGTGACAAGTCTGCCTTTTTTCAGGCATGTTACCTTTATAGGTCACCTCAGCAAGAAGCTGCTTGCTTTCTGTTTTAATTCTACATTCTCATCTTGTTCTCTGCTAAAGTGCTGAAAGATCTCCTTTGAGCACAGCTCCTGAAGGAAACTTCTTATGTAAATCTCAAAAAAATAAACAAACAAAAACCTCCACTTGAACCAGTTCATAGAGTTTTTGTTTCTGAAAGCAACAGTAGAGATGTTGTTAGATGAGCAGTGGTTTAGCAAAAACTAAATAGCATGAGTTGATTATCGTGCTAAGCTCTTATCTTCATCAAGATCTTCTCTGTCAGTTAAACCCAACCTAGAACTATTTACTGGGTTGCAAGGTTCTTCCCATACCGAAGATTTCCTCAGGAGATTCATATCATTTCCCTGGGACATGTTCCAAGTGTTTTATGCTGTTTTGGGAAGCATCTTTATTGACCCTTTGTATGCACAATGTTGTGCGACACTTTGGTGATTTAATCCCCTAGCTGTCAAAGGGTATGCTAGTTTAATATAAATGCTTAAGAGGGAGCCATAATTCCATATGGAGTTAAGCAGAATCGTGCTTTGGGGTCTGACTTGGGAATGGTTAATGCCAAATTACCAACTTAACATTAGGGATAACACAGACATTTCCTTCCCTCCCAGTGTTCTACAGGTTACTCGTCTTTATAGGAAGGTCTCAGTTGAAGCATATGTGGGAAATGGTGGAAAACTTCTCAGAGGAAAATGCTTTCACACATAAAAGATTTATTAACCTGGACAAAAATGGCAAATAATGCAGCATTAAATAGAGCTAGGCTAAATATAGTTTTGGCAGAGGAAGAGATTTCAAGCTTTTAAATACCACAGCAATAACTGGCTTGGCAGCAGTTATAAGTTGCTCTGTAATCAAAAGCTTAGAAGCTCCAGGCTTTTTCTTTAGTCTAAGCCAAGCATGGAGATAGTTTATAGTAAAAATTAATTCAGCTTTTAAATCATGTTTAAGTAAGTTACTTCAAGGGCAGTTTGTTGAGCATAAGCAAGGTTGTAGAGATGATTCATCTGCGTTCTTCAAAGTTTCCCTAATAAGAGACCTGACCTTTGGATTTGTGTCAGAAAACGTATCAGTTGGCTCTTACACTGTAGTGACTTCACTAGTTCTTTAATATTCTCCCTACCGTAGGTCTGGAGGTACCTGTTCAGTTGTGCAGTATATTTTTAAGGCTGACTCACTGTTCAGGGATCAGGCTTTGGTTAATACTTTGGTGGCCAAAATCAGAGGCAAACCTGGCCAAAGTAGAGGAGTCTGTCCAACAAAGGAGATCTCTATTGGTGTGAGGCTGTGATGAACCATCTCCCACAGGCTGATGACAGCACTCGGCGGGGATTTGGAGCCTGCCCCTAGCTGGGGGGATCTATTCCTTCTTGGTGAGGCTGAGGGTGTTCAACATGGGAGCACATTTCCAGAAGCAAAACTGTGGCCAACTCCTATGTATCTGCTTTTTTGGGGTCAACAGCTATATATTCTACGTTGAAGTAGGTCTCATTTATACACATATTTAAAAGTCCCTCCCTCAGTAGCATCATGAAACGGGGAAGCATCTTCCTTTTTGTACTGCTCTCCCTTTTCTTTATTATTTAGCATTTGATCAGTACTTGGTTACCTCTTAACTCCTCAAGACTAACACAGTTGTAAGTGCCTGAAACAATCAAACTCTTAAGAATAGCTTTCTGTGATTTTTTTCCTTCAATAAAATTCTATCTTCTAAAGAAAAAAAAATGTTACATCAGCTCTATTAACTGGCTGAAATACTAGGATCAGTTTTTCAAGTTTGGTCCCAACAGTCGCCACAGTTTGGTACAGAGAGGAAATTATGAGCTGCATCTGCCCTGGCTGTGGGTCAGAGAAACCTCAATGCCTCGATGGTGCAAGTGTTTCAGCAACCAAAAGGTATTAGTCCTAGCTTTATAGCAAAAGCTTATGCCTTGTGGTCTCCATGATGAAGTCCACAAACAGAGCCTTGAAATGGCTCTTTTCCTTTTTTCTTCACATTGCTTACAGGAAAAATGCACAGCAAAGTGTTTAAAAAGGAATTCACTTTCTACAGAAATACAAAAGAGTTTAAGATGGATAAGTGAAAATAAACCTCAACACCGCAACAAGAAAGACACAGTTACACAGACAAAGATACATAGCCCATCCTAGCAAGACTTAATACAACCGTTTACCGTGCAGAAAATACTGCTTGCTACTGAGATGGGCTCTGATTTGCTCTGAAACAGTGTCTGCAGAGGATAGAGATGATCTTGTCACTAAAAGTATACCTAATAATAACCCCATGCTACCCACTGTATGGAAATAATTCATTGCCATCTGTGAAAAGCTAGCAGAAAGCAGATCGGCTACGTACTCTAGCAAGGCTAAGACTTGTGGCTTCAACTACATGAAGCCACATGATGTTAGGGAACTCAAACATGGATTTACAAACTTTGCTACATTTATCTTTCTCCCCACACACCTTAGGAAAGCCACACACTCAAATTACGGCAACTTGAGAAACAGGCCTAATCTCAAAGAAGAGAATATTATTCTCTCTACTGTAGAATATTAGAGACCCTAAGTAGTTTTGGTCACTTTGTACCCCAGAAATTCTCATTTACTTCCTTGTATTCTCTTTCATGGGGGACTTGTCAGGGCGCTATGCAGAAATCCAGCACTAATTTTCTAAGTGTAATCTTACAAGCCATGCAATAGTATAGACAGTGGAAAATACCCAATTCCCTCACCACAAGCACATGTATTTCTCTATTGACCATGAGCTGTAAATCAAGGAAAGACTGAGTGCTTGCACTATTCAACAGACCATTAGTGGACCATTTTCTCAGTGCTATGTCATTTGGATAGATCACAAAGCTAAATGCTGGGTATCTGTCATTAATTTAGCAAGTAACCAACAAACATGCACTTTTACAAGCCCAGTAAAATTCAGATCAAGGTTTGCTGAGGGCTAAGAGGGGAATATTCCTGCATACTACAGGATTCCCACACACTACTTATCACTCCATTTCCCTTTCTAAACGAGGCAGGGAAATACACAGAGTAGCAACTTGAAGGCCACAAATTCAGACACGTACGTGCCTGAAAACTGCAGGAAGAGGAAGGAAGGGGTCTGCCAGAAGAAGAGAGGCACTGCAATGTGCTGGGTGCTGCCAAAGGGCTGTCCCGGCAGCCCCGCGAGCTGAACTAATCTGCAGTTCAGTCACAGGCAATAGCTGAGCTATGGGAACACGGTGGCCACGTCGCCAACGCGCTCCGCTTCCCGGGGCCTGGGCAGGGGCGATGCCACCTTGTTTATGCCAAGGCCACGCTGCCGAGATTTCCCACACATCAGAGTAATTACATTTCATAGCTTACACAGGCTGCCTCTGTAGATACTCCATGGAGAAAACAGGTCTACTTATCAGTACACCAGCAGGAAGTAAATTGACCGTTTAGCTGTGGTACTTACTTTTTTTTTTTTTTTTTTTTTCCTAAGGATTCTGTACATTATTTCTCTTTGAATAAATATTCTCCTCTTCAGATGCACATTTCCAGATTCTGCCCCTGTTTGGGATTACTCACGCTGTATTTAGAGCAATTTCATTATCACAGCCTGGCATCCTACAAATAAAGAATTCAAAGTGAAATTGGTAACTTTAAGCCACGGGAAGAGTTAATGTGCTTGTTCAAATGTAACTACTTTCACAAGCTAGTAAACGGAGCTTAAAAAAAAAAAAAAAGTTGAATTGTGTACGCTCTCTCTGCCAGGGCAGAAGACCATTAAAAAGAGTCCGTCTCTCACCACGTTTGGACCTATTTCAGTTAGAAGGAGCAAAACGGGCGCCCTCCGCTACCAAAAGAAGTGTGGCTTTCGGAAGAAGCCAACCTGTATTCTGATCTATCCCTCCCCATGGCCGGCATCTGCCCTCAGCCCAAATTAGGAAACAACTTCTGTGAGGCTTGGTGCTTCCATGCCCGACTGTCATCACTCACCAAGGAGAGCAAAGCAAGCGGGTCAACCAAGCTGAAACACCCAAGCGCTAATTCCTGGCCATTTTGGAGCTCTGGGTTCCTGCATAAACACAGGCCAAGTCCTTAAATGTGCCTAAAGTCACGATGGAAACGCATTTGTACGAGACTGCACAACGCACCCCATCCAAACGACCGGTCCACCCCTGCCCGCCGGCGCATGCCTGTGCTCAGGGTTAGCTCAGTTTTCGCCCACGCCAGCATCGTATCAGCGCAGTTATCAGCTGCCTGGTGACACCGTGGCCGGCCTCAGCGCTGCGGCCGCTTCCTGTGCTGCCCTTATCGGCGCAGCTGCACGGTGCGATCGGCGTTGCAGGCTTCTCGCAGCCGCCTTGCTCAGCGGTCGTTAATTATTGCCCGTAAAACGCAGACCGATGCCTTCCCACCGTTACATCACTCTTTGGCTGTGCTCATTCTGATTCACCACCTGAAGAGCAGCGCTGTGAACAAGGCCGCGGCCATACGCGACCTGGGCTCCTCCGGGGAAGGGCCAGCGGCTGCGCAGGCCAGGGGGCTCTCCCTGCTCCAGAAGATCCCGCCGCATGGCAATGCGTGCGGCCAGGGCTCCTGAGGCCACCGCGGTGCCTCTAGGGAAGACAGCCAAGCCCCAGAGCCAGCCATGGTAGCAAGGGAACATCGTTCTCCACGACATAAAATCATTCCAGTAAAACAAAACCCAGCCCTGCTGTGAGCCGCCCTTGGGAAGGCCTCAAGCTGGGCTCAGCCTGTGGATCCTTCTAGAAGGTGGCGGTGCCCCCCACCGTGAGTGTCAGGGAGGGGAAGGTTGGAGGCCCCGCGAAGGAAAAACGTTTCTTCCAGCCATGGGAAACAGGCGGCCATCCCCAACCCCAGCTGTGGCGATGCTGCTTTGGGGCTCTGAAAGCTGCAGGGAGTGTGGAGAGGCCCCGGGATAGGATGGCGCCATTGCCGCCCCTGGTCGCCCCGAGGCCGGCACAGGGACCCTTTGGGCAGCTGGATTTGAGGCCGAGCTGTGGGCTCTGTGGGCTTACGGCCGCCATCCGCGTGTGTTTACGTGCTCGAGGCTGGTGCCAGCCTCGGAGTCGCCAGGGGCTTCCTCTGCCTCCCCGTAGTCTGCACCGGCACGTCGCGCAGCGAGGCGTCCGTGGTGGAGCGGCATCCAGGCACTAAATGGCTTTTGCAATTATCGGATGTCTTGATCAGCTTTGCTTTGGCATTTAATCAGCTACAAAAGCTATTTATTGCCTCATAAACTCCTCTGCAGCAAACATTATCCTTTAATTAATCCCTGAAAATTATTAGGAGGTGTGCGTGGTGTAACCTGTTCTTAGCACCATACAATTAAGCTTAGGAGAGTTTGTTGCTGTTTTCCCTTTCATTTTGTTTTTAGACAGTTGTCAGGGGGCCCAGTCGGAGGGCTCGTCGGGACAGGTAGCAGCGCGGTGCAGGGAGCGAACACCAGCCAAATCACTGAGCTGTGAGGAGCTCGCACACCTGGGCAGCTTGGGAGATGGGTAGAAGTGGAGCAATAATTTAACTCGCATTAAAACGGGGATGATTGTCTGAACAGTAAGTGGCTTCAGGACTAAAGGATGTCACAGACTGATTAAAAGATTGGAGACAGCTGCTAATTAGGAGCATTTGAAGCCAAGGACATAAGAACAAAAGATCTGCCACATAGCAAAAGGATTCAGGTGTGTGGCTCTGTGTGTAACTTTGGTTTTTTTTTTAGTAATCATTAAACAAGTTCGAAGCACCTGAGGACCATCAAGATCTGTCTATAAATACAACATTCACTACCATATTTTTTAGAGCAGGGATACAAGTTGTTTGTTTAATTTATAACATGGGCACCAAGTTTTGTTATTCCCAAATGTCTCAAATTCTTCCTCCCATAGAATCAGAAGTTGGTTTTAAAATAGCAGAGTTCACAAAATAACAGCGAATAGGCATCTTGTTTTATAAAAAAAAAAAAAAAAAGGCAATATAAGAACTAGAAATGTAGCGGGAAATTCAAGGATCTTGTGTAAACTTTATGGTTTTAGCAGAGAGCTTTACTGTGGAAAGAAGACAGAAGCAACCTCGGAGACGTGTGAAAGGTGGCAGTGCTGAATCCTGCCTCACTGCTTCCCGGTGGCTGATTAAAATTCTTATGGAAGCTGCAGCCATTGCTTGATTGGGAATGCGATATCTAGAAATAAGGTATTTTCATATATTTAGCCAAGTTAATTACTGAGCAGGAAAAAGCTGTTGGTGTTATATAATTGGCTGGTTCTCTGCAGACCTCTACCAAACATTTCATCAACTATGAAACATATTTTAGGAAGTACTTACTGATGCAGAGATTGTGGGTAAGGTAGTATAGATTTGAGAGAGGACATGAAGTATGGGAACAACTATTGCTTTAAAGTTGGTGCAGCAAATTTTCCCCTCAGCAAATGAAGCTTCAAAAAGCAAGTTCTGAAAGAAAAAGCAAATACCTCTTGTGCTTTGGAAATGGGAAGAGAAAAGTGAAAAGAGATGTTGCTTCCCATGGTTGTTACTGCTTCTTATTTTAGTCATTGCTGGAGAAAAATCAACCTTGCTCTAATGACACAGCTGCTAGGGAATTTACATCTCCTGTGGCAGGTGTTAATCATGGTGAGACTAAAGAGCAGTTCCACTTCAGTGACTCTTTCTGTGTGTTAGTAGGTGGCAGCACAGTCAGGGCTAAAATTGTAAGAGATTATGTTTTCAGAGATGTATTGAAAACCCCAACCTAGTAATTAAGCTTTCTAAAGTAGTCTATATATGCTGTGTTTCTGCTGGAGGTATTCTGCGTTGCCTAAACAATGTGTTCGTGCAGTCTGAGTTTCTGAAACATAGCTAGGAAAAAAATGAGGTAAGTGGATTCTGTTCAAATAAAACTTGGGAAGCTAGAAAGTTTAAGATTTTATGTCCCAGGAGGAGGTGAAGTATTGTGGCTTTATGCAGTCACAGGTGGTAAAATTACAGCTTTTTGCATTGAGAGGGCATGGAGGGTACACTATTGATCCGTGGTTCAGAAAAAGCAGGTCTGTACACAGTAACTACAGCAGCAGCTCAGTTGGCTTGTTTGGTCCCAGGAACCAGTACACAAGCAGTTTTATCCCACAGTACTGTAGCACCTTGGTGTATACAGTTCAGGACTCATTAAAAATAAAAGACTTCTAATAGGACTTCAGGGATCATCAGGATTTTACAAGGTGGTTGGTGCCAAGTTGTTCAGTGCTAATTCAAGATCCGGATAGGCCAAGCGTGACAGTGGGAGCGCACAGTCAGGAATGGCCACGTTTACCACTCACAAACCTTGGTCTTGTTGTTTGATAAGAGGTAAGGACAGAGATCTAAACCTATGAGCTAATCCCAGTTAGCAAGTACTTGCAAAGTACTTGGTTCCTCACCAAGGACTTCTCTGATTTCAATATTCTCTACAGTTGCTTAATTTCTGCTTTCCCATATGTCTGTAACTCTTTATGCACAGTTCAGTGTCTTTGCCTCACTGAAACCAAAGCTGGATGCAGAAATCGGTTGCTCCTCCTCCTGTGGGGAGGACAGGACGGGGATATCTGGCAGACTTGGGAGCTAAGTTGCTGTCTTTCTTTTAGAGCATGTCTGGGGAGCCAGGGGCAAATGGCAGTGCTGGTCCCTCTGCTTTTTACCCGCAAGGGTAAGCAGTCCCCGTGCAAGGGCATCAAGCTCTTTCCTGTGTACCCAGCAGCTTGTGCCCGGGTCTGTGTGGGGCTGTCCTCCATCCTGACGCTGCCATGGGGCAGAGCACCGGAAGGAGCCACAGGGCGCTGGGAAAGCGAGCGCGGGAGTGTGCGGGGGGCTCAGGTACCTGCTCTAGTGGAGCATTTAATATGCTCCTCTGTGTGAGACACTGGAATTCTGTCTCCTCATCAAGGACTCTTCATGCACTTCTAAGCAAAACCTCCACTGGCTAAAAATAATAATAAAAAAAAGTCTTTTTAATGTAAGTGATGAGTTGCTTACCTACAGTTCTTTAGAAATTTCCTCTTGATTGTCACATACAGAATCAAAGCAAACAGAATGGTTGTTTTTCCCAGATTACATCACTCGAGTTTCTCTTTAGCTCCTTTTCAGTATAAATTCAAAATATCCTTATTGTTTCAGAAAGAGATGATGGCATCCTGCCCAGTAGACTGAATAAATGACCATGCAGCCATTTGGCCTGCAGTGAGGAAGCTAGCCTTGTTAGCTCTTCTTGCTGGAATAAAGCAGACTAAAAAAGGTCAGGACATGTGTCAGAGTCCTATCCTTTAGCATGTCATGCATCCAGTGCGCTAATAAGAACATTTTGTTATCGTTTCTTAAATAGAGTGGTTGGATCAGAACAGTTTGAAGAACAGGAACAGTGCAGCTGTGACATCACCATATTGAGCCTAGAACTTGGCAAGATGAAGAGAAGCTGAGAGCTACTTGACCAGTTTTCTGCATCCTTGGACCCAGGCTTGTTCCACCATGCGACCTGTTCCGAACAGAAACGGAAGGTAAACTGTCTTTGTGAGTAGTACCAGTGTTGGGGGTTGTCTCCTACAGGTCTAGCAGCAGTGTGACAGTCACACAAAGTTTTATTCCTGCTTTATTTAGCACAAACAATTCATTTTAACCTGTCTTCTAGAAATCAAGCCAGAGTCATGACTGCTGTGAGCTTGCATGCAGGAATTGCGCCTCGTGTTTGAGCTCGCTTTCCCCTAGTTCTGCCAGTCTGATTTGCAATCCGGAGGGGCTTGTAGTGTTAACGTACGTGTACTGAGTAGATTTTGACTGATTAGGTCACAGCTGAAAATGAGTATTTCTCTAACAGGATATTTCTGAGAAGAAGCCCTTTGTGTTGCACAAAGTTGAAGGTTTGTTTGAACGTTGTTGCAGTCTTTATTATTACTGCATCTTTGCAACATGGGCCTAGTAAAATTTAGTTCTGGGAATAGGCAGTTGATTAAAAGAAGAAACAAGCATAACAGAGATAAACCCAACCCAGTCCTACCAAGCTGAGATCAGACTTGGAAACTCAGTTCTTCACGCAGTGGAAAGAACTAGCAATAAAAGCTTCTTAAGTCCTTGCAGTTGTCAAGCGTCAAAATTAATAGGCACCAACAAATGTTTTCTATAGGAGAGAAAAGGCAGAGGCTTGCTGTATGATGTTAGGCAAGTCACTCTTTATTTTTGGTCCTTCTGTTCCTCTTACGTGCTCTGTTTCTTTTGCTTACTTAGACTGAAAGCACGTAAGCACAGAGTCTGTTTCTTACATAACACCAGGCCCAGCAGAACTCTGCTTTAGGTGGAGGCTTGTAGACAGTGAAGAAACACAAATAATTTCAAAGACAATTAACTGCTTGGTCTTTGAATGGGAGGTCATAATCTGGGCTGGGAAGGAGGAATTTTTACTGTTCTTTCCAACAACTGATGAATGTTGATTTAGAAAGGAGACTAGAAATTTTTACAAATTTTGTAAATGTTCAAAATACTGCTACAATTGTGGCAGGGTTTGAAGTAGCTAGACTGTGAGCAGTTAGACTGCATTTGGGTGAAACTCAAAATAGCTTTGCTGATACCTCCATGCTTCAGCTCCCAAAGCACAGGAGGTAACCAGTAAAGGACCCTCTTCCCCACACTACCTCATGCTGAGTGATGGTTGCTTAAAGAATTTGTCTGTCAAGTGCCTTGAGGAAGAAGAGGTGACCATGTAGTAGTACTTGCACTGTAAAAACAACAAATCAAAGTAGGCTGTACTTTGAAGAACCATATGAATCTTCTGCTTCCTCCTTTGTTTTAGCTTTTATTATTTTTATCACAGTAGCATTTAAAAGGTCTGGTCAGCACAGAGAAGAGCAAGGCAACAAACAAACCCTGCACAAAAAGACGGTTCTTCCCCAAAGAGCAGCTGATCTCAGGGCACAGTGAAAGCGACTGTTCAAGTCAGTTAAGAGGTACGTGGTCCAATTACATCTTATAGCCTATAATTTTATAACTATCTCCATAAATTCCAGTCACCTCAGTTCTACCAGCTGACCTACTCTTTTAAATGTATTTTTAGAGTCAAACTGCAGTCTGTAGTAGTTAGATGAACAGCTAGGCTGACAGACCTGAGGTGGGTGTAACTCAGAAGTGTAGGATTAAATATGGGGGGAGAAGAAACCTCATAGCCAGGACCAGCAGCAGCCAGAGTCACAAAGCAGAAGATGCAGCAACTGGACATGCACTGATAAAAGTCAGCCCTGATCTCATGGGCCTGGAGGTAGGAAACTAAGTGCACTCATTGATATAAATGCCAACCTGTGATGCAGAGTACCTGTAAAGACAGTCACTGGTAATTTCTACTAAAGGAAACACCAGCAAAATGGATTTAATTTACAGTGTGACTAATATAATCATAGAATGGCTCGTTTAAATAGAGCACATATGGTTTGTTTCAGCCCACTTCTGGATGCAAAGAGCCTTTAACATAGGGAGCATCTCTAGTTCATGTGCAGATGTGTGTATGTAATTCATAGTGTGTATGTTTTCACTCAGAGGTTTGTGGCTGCCAAAATATCTGCTGTAATCATTATACTAAATATTTATATCATGGGAGTGGCCCAGATTTAGATAGTCTGTTGGTACCATCATAGCTGACAGTTGTAATTACCCTTCATTAACAGGCATTCCTAGTAATTGAAATTATTTGAGAAGTAGTAACGTTTTTACCAGGTCATTAGAGCTACTAATCCTCAAGGTTTATTCACTATTCGCTTGCCTACAGTGTATGCAGATAGAGGTAAGATCTAATAAATCCATTAAGTGAGGTGCATCTATATTAAGTTGTTTGGAATGTGATGCCAGCTGGAGAAGTCGGAACCTGCACAGTGTCAAGGACAGCTCATTCTTGGCAGTGTAACTTCACTGGAGCTGGCCAACAGGACGTGCTCTAGACAGCAATACATCTGAGATCCTGCTCTTCTTCAGCACATGGGAATACCACTTGGAATTTGTACTTCTACATCCTTGTAGTCATCTATTTTCTTTCTTTCTTTCTTCGTAAACAAATCAATAGAGTTAAAACTGTTTTTGATACAATATGAGGTGGAGGGGAAGCTTCTGGCGTGGCGATATGAAGGGGAAGTGTGCAATGGACACTGCAGGAGCCCTGCTCTCTGTGTTTGTGCTGCTCAGCCTTGCCAAGACGGGGCCATTCTGCATCTGAGCAGGGGTAGCACGAGGCAGCTTAGCAGCAGAGTTCAAACAGCTTCAAGGTTGTGTGGCAGCTGAGTAGAAGTTTTCCAGGAACGATTTTGGACTTCAATTTTTAATTCCATTCTTTTTTTAATATGGCTCCACAGTGAAATTTGATTAAGACAGTACTGAAGGTTTTCCACACCAATAGTTTTGTCTTCAAATGAGTTTGCAGCAGTGACCTCGGAAACTGTCTCTGTTTCACTTATTTTTCTCATTTTGACAAAAGGAAGAATTCACATTCCCTATTCATAAATATGAACATGTCAGACAGACTCCTGCCTAATCCACTAAGCTTGAACTTTTACCTACCCACTTGACTTGAAAAAGGGCAAATCCTAGATTTTTCACTGCAGTGAACTACTGAAGTAGTGACTGTCTCTTCTGAGGGCCACAAAGGTAAATGAAGGGCTAATTCCGTGGGCCTTGCTGCACAGCCCTGAATTACGTGGCAGGCACTCTGGATGATTCATGAGGTATTCTTAGAAACCATTTGAATGGGATGTCACTACATCAGCCAGGAACACTGCAGATGAAAGGATTTAGCTGCCATAACAGATAATAAGCCAGAGGAAATCTCTTCTGTATGAGGCTCATAGCCTCATGCCAGAGTTAGGTTTGGATTTTAGTTGTCCCAGGTCTCACGAGGGTGTGCTGTGGGAGCATGAACACGGGAATCTGAAAGTGGCCAGCTCCTTTTACTGCAGAATACCTCTGTCCCTGACATATCCTGCACAGACAGGATACCCACGGGGTCTGTGTCCACTGCCAAGGCGGGGTAGATGTCTGTCTAGTTTAATGGTTACCACTAGCTCCTCCTTAGGCTTTTGGCGAAGGACTCCAGTTGCTCATTAATGGTGAAGATACTTGCTCAGGTTCAGCAGCAGAAACACTGGCACAAACTGGGGTAGGGAATAGCTCAGCTCAGCTATGTTGTTGGCCCAAATTTGGCAGCTACTTCAGTGTGTTTATAATTTTAAGCACATCAGTAGTTCCAGTCAGTCAGGCTTATGTTTAAATGCACTGCTGACGGGGGTATTTCTAGCTCCTATAACTGTTCAGAGTTTGGGTCCCAGAGGTCTTCCTCCAAATTTAACAGCATTTTCTGCCTTATTTTCTCGTGGTTGAAAGGTGGTAGCTTGTTTTGTTCTGTCGGCAGAAACGACCAATCTGCTTCAGCGAGGATCTTTTCAGGATCTATCGTTTTTGCATTGCACAGATAACTCAATGGGAATAAACTACC
>VZSV01000048.1:1676705-1688943 GCA_013398735.1 Nothocercus julius
TTTTTTTTTTTTTGTAACTACTCTAACAGATAGTGAACTCAGCAAAGTTATTTGCTAACTGCATATTTGCAATACAATTTGTTTTAGCCCATGCCTTGCTAGCAGGCTATAAAATACAAGCATGTAGGCAGAAATATAAGCATAAACTTTGTACCACTTAGCAGGAATTTTGTATTCCCTCTTCATTCCTTAATCTCCTTTGTTTGCAATTTGTGTACATTCCAACCAGTAGTACCTAATTGGAGTCTAAATTTTACTTCACTATTTGATCTAGTCTATACATTACTTACAGAACTGAACACACAGAGGATACACAATAGGCCAACTCTGGACACATTTCTTTCTACAAGTTATAGACGAGCCACCCTACCGCTCTAGCGTACGTTAGCCTAAAAGGTCATCCATAACTTGCTGAAATAACTTTTATCTAGAGAAAGTCATTGTATGCCCTGCTTACGCAACACCAGTTTTAGTGTGGATGGGTCTCGGGGCCAGAGCAGGGCCCTGGCGGCAGGAAGGGGGGCTCCCGGCTGCCGGGGGCAGCGGCGTCCGTGGAGGCGGAGGTGGAGTGAGACATGGCCGATACCGGCAGCGACGGTGCCGGCAGAAAAGGAAAAAACAAAAAAAGGACAAAGACGCAAGAGAGGCAGAGAAGAACGGAGAAAGGCCAAGAAGCTGAAGGCAGGGCCAGGCGCGGCGGCAGCGGGGTTACGGCTCTGCTGCCGCAGCGCGGGCGGGCGCCGCTCCCGCTGCCGCCGCGCGGGCACTTGGTAAAGGGGGTGCGGGAAGGCCCGGGCTGTGCCAGGCGCCCCCGGGGACGGGCGCGGGAAAGGGTCAGCTCGTCAAATCAATAGCACAGTGGCAAAATACAATGAGACTGTGTTTTAGGAGGTTCGACCTAAGACTACTGAAAAGAGAGTTTACAGATAAAGTTCATGACGAGAACAAGCAATGGAGCATCATGCTGAATGGGCAGGGTCGCAAACCCCTTGTTTCAATAGATTTCAATAGATTTAGTTCATTGTAAAGGCAATAGTCGTTAATCAACACTGGTGGTGCATAAATCTAGACAGCGAACTGGTACTGTGACATCCCTATTATCTCCCTAAATCATTTTGATAAAGGAAAAGGCTTTTCAAAATATCACATTTTTTCTGCTTCATTCTGTCATTTTATTGCCCAATTCTTTGTTACAATTTTCCAATCACTTTACATAAACCAACCATTTTTATCATTGCCACACTATTGTAAACCACATCAGCAAGTTAATACATAAAGCTTTGCATTTCAAAAAACTAGACACTTTAGTAACAATATTACAAAGATTTTAGCTTCAAAAATAACTGAAAATGAAAAAAATAAACTTTTAAAGAATTAGCATCATAAAATTAATTTATTCCAAGTAAAAATACAAAATAATATTAATGACATTGACCAGATATGAAAGTCTCTCCCAGAAACAACTATATTAATGGTTGAGAAAGCACTCCTTAAAGAAAATACGAAATAAAAATGAAAAATATGTAAATATGTTTAATTTTTTTCTTAGCAAAAAATCTTTCTAAAAATAACAATGAAAATTTGTCTCAGTACAAAGGCTACATTACTATTGAAAAAATACCAGCATGAAGAAAAGGTACATATTTGACAGTAGAAAAATGATTTTAGTGAATCACAATGTCTAAAGTCTGCAATGAAAATAAATCTGCAATAAAGATTTATGCCTTTTTTCTTTTCATTTTTCTTTTTTTTTTTTTATACAAACAGTACAAACAGTATTGCACATAACAACAAATAGTCGAGGTTAGGTTAGCCTTCAAAAAAATCGACTAGTTCAAGTCTCACATCAGAAAAGGCCACAATAGGACCTGTTGTACCCAGGGGCTTCTTAAGTCAAGTTGCAGTTCAGAACTCCGTATTTTAAAAAATAACTTCTTTTTTTTTTTTTTTTGAAGGACCCTCTTTTAATATAACATATCAACAACTCAGGGGCACATTCATTTACAAAACAAAAGGGAGCATGTTATAATTTAATAAACTAAAAAAAGTTCTCTTTAAAAAAATACAAACAGAAGAACTCTCACAATTCTGGTCAGTCGTGCAGAATCACACTGATTATAAATATACAAATTAAGGGAAAAGATTTTTTTCACCTTCTATTCACAACTTTCAGCACCAAACGGAGTTTGTGTTTACAAGTGTTCTCTATGATAACTTTGTTTTAGTTTTAATCCAGCATTACGCTGCATTGTTCATTTTCCAGCTTTTCTCTCTCTCTCGCTCTCTTATTTCTCTCTCTCGCGCTCTCTCTCGCTCTCTCTGGGGGTGTTTCTACATGAAAGAGGGGGTTTTCTTCAAAAACTTCTTTCACATAATTAGGTAGATTTCTGTAGGTTAGCTATGATCTTTAATATTACAGTTATAAAGCTCTAACTTCTTCATTTTTCAAAAAAACTCAAACAAGCATGAAAAAAATAAAGTTACCCATCTGTTAAATCATTTTTCTTGCAGAATTAAATTAATATATATTTTTCTGAATAAACTTACTTAGAAAATATCATTTTCTTTCCTATATTTCAAAATTGAGGTATTGCAAAAGATCATGTCAGTCAGAAAGCATGCCTTTTTCTTTAAAAAAAATCATCAGCCGACTGTTGAAAACTGTCTAGATACAAAAAGTAGTGCATAACAAAATGTCTTGTACAGATGAAAAAACAGAAAAGACACCTGGGCTGGGAAAAGCAATATCACAAAAATGCCCAGAAGTAACCTTGAAAGGGATAATTATAATAAGCATTTTAAACCAGTAAAAAACTATTTTTTCTTTTTTTCTTTTTTTTCCAAAAACAGAAAAGTTCCTTTCAAAGCCAATACTCGCAACTAAACATCGGGAGGGAAAAGAAAAAAAAAAAAAAAAAAAAAAAAAAAAAAAAAAAAAAAAAAAAAAAAAAAAACACACAACAAAAAAAAGCTCGCTAAATTAGACACAAACAAGGACATCACAACAAATAAAACCCAGACGTTTAAATCTACTATGCGGTGTCATATCCAGTCAGATTGTCCCCAGAACTGCAAAACCCAAAGGAGGCCGAAGGAAGGGACATAGCGTACACGTTCCCACAATCGTTCGTGTACCGGGTGCGTGTGTGTGTCAGCGGCAGCTCTCCGCAGCCCCGCAGCTCGTGCTAAAAAAATGTCCACTGTGCGAGCAGGTCGTGCTTGCACTCAAGCTCCACAGGACGCAGGGGGACGGCGCGGTAACGCCGCGCGCACAGAGCAGGGCTCTCGTGGCAACGGGTTTGTGCAGACATTTCTTTAGCACCCCTTTTGCCCCAACTTCCTTAATGTGTGCCTGGCGTCTGAGCCTGACAGGCTGCCTGGCTGGCCGTGCGGGGCGCCAGGCTGAGCTCTTTGGTGTCCGGGACAGGGTCTGCGGCTGCGTGAGGGCTGCAAGCGTTAGGAGAGAGGTTGTGGCCAAGAGCTCATTCCTGTTTATGTACCTGTTATGAACTGTCAAAAATGTGTTTATGTTGGATACAGAGGCTTTAACAGTTAAGTTTGATCACAGTACTAGACATAATCACTTTACTATATAAAATAAATTGCACGATATATAACAGAGCACCGCAAAGTACTTCATCTACCATCCACAAATTTGTTTTAAGAATATCCTACAGCTAGTTTTTAATATTTGTTGTAATATAGGTCATTCTGTAATGGGCTGATCCTAATTTCAGAAGCATTACATTTACTGAGGCATGCCTTCCTCCAGTCAGTAATCACTTTTTTTTCTTTTGTTACTGAATATTTTTTAGCCTACATAGATTCATAATTTGTGCATTGTGGGCAGGTTTTATATTAGACATATATAAAATTTATTGCATGCAGCAACCTGATTAAGTAAACATGCAGTCAAAATATTGACCTTCCTTGGAAGCTTTTCTGTATGCTATACTGATCTCCTTTCAGCAGCCATCACTATTTTAATCACATATTCATTTTTTAATTGATACCCTAGCCTGAATAGAGTATTATGGTATTAGTAATACCATTTTAATAGCAGCAAAAGCTATTGCAGCATACATTTACATAACACTAAAAGACCTAACCAAAAAAAAACAAAAAACAAAAAACAAACAAAAAAAAAAAAAAAAAAAAAAAAAAACCCTCAGCAAAACAAAAGAAAAAAGTCTGATCCAGCTTATGAGGTATCATCCTTACAAGTCAAAATGGAGAGCAACTAAAGGCTTATTTTCTTTAAGGGTTATTACTACTCTAAATGACCCAAACTAATGATTGCTGAATATCCTTTTAAGTAAGTTTTTGCTACATCTGCCACCTACTTGTGAATATTACCTTTGGTAAGTCATCTGCTAGGGGCAAGTCTAAATTTCTGAAAATAAGTGCATGCTCCAGTTTAAAAATAAAAATAATTATAATAAAAAATCTTCATCACATACACATCAACCCAGTGAAGGCTGATGAGAATGGCAGTCTACATAATGTCACTAGTGACAAGTCTTGTGTAGGAAATTAAGGTACCAAGCAGATGTTTGTGTGAATCAAAGTGCAAAATCAGTACAGTTACACTCTGCCGGTTTGTATTATACTGGACACTGAGTTCAGTAATGTGACTGTAAATAATAATAATAGTAATAAAAAGACCCATCTCTTCATTAAAGTCGAGGACGAATGCACAGATTTCCAGAACACTACGCCCTGAGGCAGCGCTCTCTTTTCCCTCGATTTTATCTACTCCGGGCCGCGGTGCCGACGGGCCGGGGCTCAGCTCCAGCGGAAGGGCACGTGCCGGGGCCGGTCGCCTCCCTCCTTCACCAGGGGTTTGTGGAACTCGCGCCCGGCGCGCGAGTGGATGCTCGCCCAGCAGTATTCGCAGTAGTACTGCAAGCAGGTAACGTTGGCACAGAAGAACGGAGCGAACTTCCCGCCGCAGCGCGTGCCCTGGCATTCGTCACACATCTGATCATCCAGCACGTATGGCTTCACTTCCACCTGCACCGGGAAGAACAGAGAGAACTGTGAGAGCCTGGCGGTCCCCTGGACGCCACACTGGGGCTGCAGGAGCTTCAAGGGCTCCTTTAATCGTGTTGAATTTGAGTCCCCCGTGCAGCCGTCAGGACTCAAATTCAACACGATTAAATGCAGTTTGTGTTAACTCAAATTCAACATGATTACATGCAGTTTGTGTTAACTGCCCTGCATTCTGCTGACAAAAGCCATTGCCTAAAATGTCCTAGCTCTAGAAATGGAGTAAGATGCCCCGTTAGCAACTCTGGGATTGCCCTCAAGTGCAGATGGCCTGCAGAGCTGCTTGCTTCCTTATTTTGGAGGAATGAACAGTTATGCACATATAATTCTTATGTCTTTACAATGAAGAGTTTAAAGTGCCCTAGGTACGGCTAAAAAAGTTGCAATATACGTATTGTTATGCACAAGAGTTAATGTCTAGAAAATCTGCATAACACAAGGAAGAATTTACTCCAGCAACTGGCTTACATACAGAAAGTGCTAAGGAAGCACAGTATGAAATACTACATGGAAGCACAGCAAAGGCAGTGTTAAAGAGAGCTTTATAGTGAATTTTAGTCCTGCTTATCCTGATCACATTTTAATAAATGTTACTCCTTTAAAGTAAAACTGATACAGTGAACTACATTTCTTGGCTATGGAACTGCTGGAATTGCTAAAACGAAAAGAATGCATATTTTAAGTTACACTGAACTACTAGTATTATGGGGAACGGTCTGAGTATCTGCCATGCTGCGTATCAGATACCTGCCACTAGATTTAGAAGCATCATGTAAAATAGAACAGCCCTGTCTCAACTGAAAGTGGAAGAAAGCAGATCCAGAGACCAGCACATCTCCAAATCCCTGCCTATTCACAATTCCAAAGGCTTGGAATAGATTCTCCCTCTCCTCTTTGCTTGTTTGGATTACTAGTGAAAGTGATTTTAAGGATGTATGCTGCACAATTGAGGAATTTTAATCACCACCTGTTCTGATTAAGGACAGAATTAGGAGAGTTTGCACTTCAAATTCAAGGTGCTTTAAGTAGTTTTATCTGTGAAAACAGACAAAAGATGATTAAGTAAGCTTAGATCCTCAATCAGCCATCTGGGAAAAGTACTGGCTGCAGGGAAACAGCTAACAGCTAGCATAATTTAGTGGTATACTTTAACACTTATGAGAAAACAAGATTTTAATCATGGATGATATTATATAAATCTCAGAGGGTTCAACAGTCTGATTAAGAATCCAAAATTAGTCTTGCTATTCTTACCAGAACAGTCTCTCAGTGAGAACATTCAGAATTCCTTGGACAAGCAGTACTGAAGAACAGTCTTGTCTTAGTTAAATCATAAGTAATAGCACCACAGAAAAATAATTGGAGAGCTAACTGCAATACCTCACCAAATTTCAAGAAAGAAGGTCAGACTTTTAGCAAGAAAAGAGCTGAGACTCTGCGGGTCCATTTTTAAATACATACTGCACACACAGGCTCTCCCAGTAGCTGTCCCGCTGCCTCCTCGATAAATAATCCATAGCAGATTAAACAGGAAAGCAGCCCTCCTTATTTTAGCAATAGGCAAGGGCAGTGCACACTCTGGGCTCTTTGGAGGAATTCTAAACGCTGAGTTCTCAAAACCAAAGGTGTTGTTTGCGTGTGCAGTTAGAGGCAAAGTCAGTCAGACGCTCCAAAGAAAAAAAACGTTTCTTGGAAAATAAGTAATAGTTTCTTCTAATTCTTCAATTCAGATCTCATCAAATATATTAGCTTCACACTGTTCTTGGGAAAGCTGCTTGGAACCCAGGAAATTTTAAGGTCTGAAAGACAGCTTTTCCTTCTTTGGCCTGTGAAGCATCTGCCTGGATCTGTTTGTAGTGAAATCATCCTGCAGACTGTCGAGGTTGGCACTGCTGTTACAACCCTGAGCCCCACGATTTGGAAACCTCAGCCTCAACCCGTGTTGTAGAGTAGAGGGAGAGCGTTGCCTAAGAACAGCATAAATGTCACCAACTACAGGCTGTAGAGGCGCAATGACTGAACATCCAGAGGAGGAGAAGGAAGCTGCGAAACAGTGCGTGTGACCATGAGCATGGCAGAGGCTCTCGGCCAGCCTTCCTGGGTGCTGTACAATTAGTTAAGATGTTTAAGGTCCATTGGCTTCACTCTGCTCCAGCCACTTAAATAAGCTTCTAAGCAGTTAACAAACATCATCTGAAGAACACAGGTTACAGTGCCCTCTTCTATGATATCCCCGTGAGAATTTCTCCTCATTCCTGCACAGTTTGGGCAGCAGCCACCATTCGTTCCTTGCTGTTTTACTCACCCGTTTGTCAATGTCATTGTGCTGGAGCTGGACGAAGCGAGCGCTGATGGCAGCAATGTAGCTCTGCTGGTTGGAGAAAGCCACTCGGCCAGCGCCTTTGGGGTACTTCAGCTCCGGGTCTGTGTCGATGCCCGCGTAGCAGACACCTCCGTATAAACGGTCCATAATCATTGCCAATTCAACTGCAAGGATGCAATTGTTAAATATTACGTATTCAACATAAATGATACTTTTCTGTTTGCGTAAGAAAAAAAGCTCTATTCGTCGTACCATACTTATCTTTAAAAGTCTAAAGCAGCAAACATAAACGTTCGTTTGAACAGCAGACAGAATCATCCCCCAGCACTAAAATGTGAAGGTCAAAAACAGAATATATCTGCAAGAAACTCAGTGTGATGGTGTGATAATACTAGATTTTTAATGTATTTATGAAGTCAATATACAAAGAATTTATCATCTTGGTGAGCTGGTCATTTGAAACTGATACTCAGCATCTCCCCAGCTCCAGACAGGCTAGGTAATACAGCTAACACGTAGGGCTGAAGGAAATGGAACAGTTTACACAAGTACACCCTATATATAATGATAAACATTGTCAAGTTCACTGTAGAAGGGGACAGACAAATTTGTTTGATGGGTAAGGACAAACCCTCACCAATCAAGTTACCGGGACTGGTACAGGCCCCGGCCAAGTCCAGCATTTTTGTTCTGTGAATGCATCAAAAGACTTTCAACAGAGCAACTTTAAATTTAGCTATCCAAGATGAAGTGAAAAAGTATACTACATTTTTAAATCCCTGTAATTATCACCAAATTAGTTCATTATTCATAAAACAGACATAATTATTAAAATAAGTACACTTGTGTATAAATAAAGTGTCTGTGCCACATTAGGGAAGACCACATGCCAGTTTGTCCATTTGCAGCGAGCAAACAGAAGTCTGACTCATTCTACCAAGCTAGATGCAACAGATCACGAGGGATAATGGTCACACAGAGCGGAGGGACTCAGGGATCCTCTTACTTCCTAATGATTTATAATCATCACTTAGGTAGTGATCCCAGAAAGCAACAGAATGGACTGAACAACATTTAAAATAGCAGTTTCAATAAAATACTCCCACCACTGGGCAAAGAACATTCATGGTTTGCACGGGCAAAACCGCAGAGTTCAAACTCCTGGACCTAACTCCTGTCTCAGTTTTGGAAAGCTGCAAACAAGAAAAAACAGAAACTCTGTCTACCTTGAAAAAAATCACTATTTCAAGGCATTGACTTTCAGGTATAAACAAGCTAAGAGAGGCCAAATGACACTTTTTAAAAAAAAATGGTATAATTAGAAATGAGTTAATGTTTAATTGTTAATATTTACTTAATTGCTCTCTCTTACAGTTTTGCCTTATTTTAAGTGGGAAAGAATTAGGGACTGCTGAGAAATCTGGTCTTCTCTACAGCTCTCAGAGTTCTGGGGCTAAGATTAGGGTTGGGAGAAGGAGCAAGCGAGAAGCTGCAGCTGGAGGTAGCTGCAAAGGGGCTCAGAGAGCCCTGGACAAAGAGTGGGGGAACGCACCAGTGCAGCCAGAGAAGTTGTAGGATATTATTCAAGCTTGAGTCTTTGCGAAGACTGTTCCTAGTGAATATACTAATCAGTAAACGATTTAAAAGATCCAAAGTTTACTACATATTTTTCATTTTGCTCTGTTTCTTCTACATGTACTTTATATAACCTTTCTCATCATTTTTGCTCAGTCTCAAAGGCTGTTATTACCAGTCCTGCATTTATCTTGCACTCACCAGCTCGGAGGGGCCGTGGAACTCCTCCAACAAAGATAGTTTTTCTTGGGTCCAGAGGCTGAGACCCATCCATCACAAAGTCACTGTCACTTAGGTTCCATGGTCGAATTTGCACCTGAAAAGAACAATAAAAATTGATCTTAGTAGGGAAACTTGACAATTCAATAAGTAGCAATAAAACAACTGCCTAATCTTTCTAAAATTGAAATTATATTAAAAGCAAGAGCAGTAAATTGGTGGTATAGCCAACAAAACAATTCAAGGACATAGCTTGTCTAAGGGTTTAAAGGAAGGTGGACAATTCACTTATTACCTCTAGAGGCCAGGCTTGAGTTAAATTTCATCATGTCAAACTCTCCTACTTTAGTAATTCCCTGCCTCCAACTGCCATTATAATAAGAAATCTGTTGAAGGACTTGCAGAACATTTGGCCAACTCTGTGCTACTACAGGTGCAGTTTCCTGCAATCACATACAGCGATTCACTAAGGGGAGAAGAGAGAAAATTATTTTTTGTGTCTTTAAACAGGAGTTTTTAAGAAGCATGCCTGCTTATTTCTGTTTAGCCGCAAGCAACACCCTGGAGAAGATGCCTTCAGACTGCCCAGAGGAAACAGTGCCCAGACTGCTCTGGAGAAGGCTGCTCGTGCTGCAGTCCCTGATCCCGCAGGCACGCGCTGCAGCACTGCAAGAGATGCAGCACGCACTCTAACCCCGTGTTTGGTTATCTGGGCCAGCTCCTCCATATTGTGTGTCAAAAAGGCAGCAGAGGTTCATGTTTCTTTAAAAGACTATGTATAAAGTAGGGCGTAGTTATTACCATTAGATAAATGATTGAGACTCCAAGAATGCATACGACTCAACGAAATAGATCTTACTAAGCTTAAATGTTTGCAGGACTGGGAACAACACTAAGTTCCATTAAATGTTTAAATAGAAAATCCTGAAAAATATTTTGGATATGGTGTGAGGGAGTTGGTAAATTTATGTATTTATTCCTGATACCTATTTGAATAACATCACCTATTATATTACAACTTTTAACATACTGATACTACTTATCTTACTCTCTACTCATTATTCTTAGGAAGTTGCTACTCCACCAAATCAACACTTTGTTTTTTTAATTCAATAATAATCAATAATTATTATTCAATATATTTTCAGCATTTTTATCTACTCTGTACATAACCATGGTCCAAAAGGCAAAAAGTAAAGAAAGCCAGAAATGTGAATATAGGAACAGGATACCGTATCTTCTGTTCTGCAATAGTGTCTCCCTGCGTGTTTTTAGTTTATATAAGCTAATCTACCAAAATTAGAATTGCTTAGCTGTCAAATTTATGAAGAGTGGGGAAGGGAGAAAGAAACCTAATGAAGCACTGGGTTATATCTGAAGTTTCTACAATTTGCACATTTGTTGCACCAGGTTTTATGGTTTTTTTTGTTTGTTTTGAACATTATAGAAGGAAGAACTTTAATCTGATTCTCTTCTACAGCTAACCCTGTAAAAGGATGCAGACACAAGATTAACAGAAATACCAAATATAAAAGGTAATTGAATGTGACAGTTATCAAAGAAGCAAATGTTAAAGCCATGTTATGCTGATACAAAAAGTCAGCGCAACAGAAAGGACAGCAACAGGAAATGGATGAGCCAATTAGCGACAAGTAATTTTTATTTATTTATTAACTGAAAAGAGTAACAGCAACTGGGTTAGCAGCCAGCATAAGGGTCATGGCCTAAGCTACTTACTGGTTTGTCCTTAATTGTGGGACTTGACACACACAGGTAAAGTTTCCCATCTTCTTCCAGACAGGCATCTATCAGGGCTTGTACAGAGCTTTCCTCTTGGAACAGCAAGAAGGCATAACCTTGGAAAAGATAAAAGCAAAGAAAAAGATTAATTTTTAAGGCATTTTTTCAATAAAGATAACTCCAAAAATTAACAAAATCTAAGAAGTTACAAATAACTGTTTGCTTTCATAAAATTAATTCACCCAGTATATCATGCCCTCATTTTTATTTGATTAGTGCATACAGTATTGATTTCATAATGCAGAAGAGAACACTTTCTGGGTGCGAATGTATTTATTTAATGATTTTATGTAGTAAGAATATAGGCTGTTAAATGAGGATTTCTTATTACCCAACAACTGCATCTGAGCTATTTTTGTGCTGGTGTCAGTGATTAGTGTGTTACAGTTGAGGCACTAACATCCAAAAGGGTGGACAGAAAATAAATACATAGTTGACACGTAACAAAAATAAAATGAATACTAATTCTTTTTATTTAGTCACATTTAACAGGGTCTTACATTTTCACAGGCAGTCCTAAAATTTGGAAAGCTCTTCCACCTAGGAACATTCAAAAATTCTGCAAATTCTCCTCTTCCTGCCGAAAGCAAGGCAATTCCAGCAAAGGCAATCTCTTCTGATGAGAGATTAGTGATTTAGAAAGAAACCTATGGCCCTACAAGTTACAAACACGCTGTAAATAAGGCACTGCTGTAATTCTGAATCAAATGGCAGCTTTTGCTGAGTACACCAAGGAACAAAAGAGACTTTATAAGGTAAGCCTTAAAATAGCTATTACTTAAAATTTACTGCAAGGAGACTATTTCCATATTCATCTACTTAGCACCGTATAGAAAATAAGGCTTGCCTAAAAACGACAAGCATGAGCAAAAAAGAATCGTGTTTGTTGTACTTTGAGTCAAAGACCTGCTGTTATTTACATTTAAATGCAGCAGTTCCAAAGAAAGAAAATACCCCACAAAAATTCCTGGGAGCAAGGCGGAGCTCCGAGGCTGGAACGCAGCCAGGACCGCAGGAGGCCGCAGCCAGCGCGCCAGGTCCTGGCGGCAGCGGGTTTTACCTCACGCGTCCTCGGGCCGCTGCCTTTGCCCTCCGTTCCACGTAACGCGGCGCTGCGGGACCCCGGCTGCCCGCGCGCCGCCCCGCGCCGGGGACCTTCTCTGCACTGCGCGTCACGCGCGCGCCATAAGCGGGCCGGCTTGTTTTTCTCACGGCACGTGAAGCCCTTGGGTTTGACCTTTGTGAGCCGCCCTCGCTGCCGCCTTTGCGCGC
>VZSV01000048.1:1689018-1716968 GCA_013398735.1 Nothocercus julius
TCCGCACGGCCGCTGCGGCCGGCGCCGTGCAGCGCGTTTGCTTTAGGTGAGGCTACACAAGTAGGTTTAACTTAAAAAAGAGCAAGACACTCAAATTATTATTGAACAAGTTAGCTTTTACTCTGTATCTCCAGTCCTTTGCGAGTCTGTATGTTTTTAATTCCTTCAATGGAGTTAAAAACATTAAAAACTATGGAACCTTTTTTTTTTCCTGTGAGAGGCCAATAAAAATTTGCATTATCATCATTATTTACTGCCCAGAACAAGCCTAGCAAGACTGATCTCCTCAAGAAAACAAAACCGCTTCGTTGTCACCCCTCTCACGAGCAAACAGGGATCAACTGCACACCTGTACTCGGAGTTAAAGACACCAGTCCCAATACAAGGTGAAATACTTCATGAGTAAAATACTGGTTTTCTTTCTAGCAGACACAGTACTTTATAACAGTCCTCAAAAGATATAAAAAGAAAGCATTTTAATTGTAACTTTCTAAAACTAATTGCCTTTAATTATTAATTCACTTGCAATAACCGTCACTCCTAGTTTCATTTTATTCTCCATTCATGCACTTGTTTTGCCTTCTGAATGCTGTCCCCTCTGAATATATTTGATAACAGCAGCAAAAACTTTTATTATTTAGTTTCCTTTGTTTAGCCATATTCTTTCTATCTCATAAAATGCCCTGATAAAACAAGCAGACCCTGGGAAGAGACCACCGCGATACTCCACCTCTAAAACCAACCAATATCCTTTCGTGGCTCAGGACAATCCAATTTATATATTTTAAATGTCACATGAGACAATCTCACAAAAGATGCAGTACAGATTATTAAATATTACTGAACCCAAAGAATAAGAATATATTTAAGTTTAGGCATACTGTAAAAGAATATTTCTTGCAACGTATTTAAATGTTTAGAATTTATCTCCTGAATAGGCCCTAAGATTTGAATTCCAGAAAAAAAAAGTTTGTCCATTTCAGATTTTTCTAATCTTAAACCATCAATATACCTGAAATCCTTTTTCCATAAAATCCAAGTCAGGAGATGTGTTTTTGGGGCTTAACTCCTTAGTAAAAATCTGGACAACAGCTTGGGGTGCTTCCTTCTTCCACGAGCGCGTGCCAGGGCCCTCGGGTCACAGCAGAAGGCTGTGGCCATTTGGGGACAAGGTAAGTGGTGCCATCATCATGTTCATGAGGCAGTTAAAATTAACCAAACAAATACTTGGCAGTTCTGTTTGGCTGCTAGATTACAAGGGCAGTCAGGGTTAGTCAGAATTCAGTTTTCTAACCTGCAGTTGGCAGCAGCTGGGAGCGTTAATAAGTTAACACGCTCCATGCTCCCGAGGCAGAGGCCTAGGGAGTTGATGTATTTCGAATTTTTAATCCTCTACAGCAGTACCTTGGAAGCCTGTTCTGGCCGCGCGTTCCTCAGCAAACCCTCCTTATCTGACTGGACAGCGTGAAAGAGTTCAAAGGATTCCCCACCACAGAGACCTCCACCGAGTTAAAGAGCCACCGTATCTGGAGCTGCAGAAGGAAACGGCCAGGACGAGGGCTGATCCTCCCGGACCCACAGGGAAAGGCTTCCTGGCACGGCGGGAACAACCCCGCTCGTCCTGGCCACTCCACGCTGCCCACAGCGCCTGCCACCCACTAGCACAAGGCCACGTCCTTCGCTGCACAGAGCCCCTACAACTTGTAAAGGGCGACAGCAGCGGGCAGATGAGCAGAACTTTCATTCCCTCCTGTTCTCAAGCACAGCCCAGGTGCTCTTCATTCATGAGTACAGGGATCATGGGTTATTTTATGAAAAGCAGCTAAGAGCTGAGCTCTTTGTATACATGCCAGTCCAACACCTGAACAGTGACACGATTTCCATCTGAAAGGGTATTTTGTCCAGGACATCTAATTTCACTTACCCTTGGCATAAACAAGTAGGCAAGTCTGGCACAAACTTGTCACTTCACGGACAAAATTGCTTGGAACAACCACTTGATGTTCCTACTGCCTGTAATTGCTGTTCAAGATACCCTTCTGTCAGCCTGAAAAGTCAGGAATCTCTCTGCTTCACGTAATGGCATCAAAGGCCTCTCTTTTCTAGTGATGGGAACCTTTATGTGTTGCAGTAAGACTACAAATTACAGAATCATAGCCAAAAAGTGCATCCTTTTCTGCCCATACTGTCATCAATTTCACTCATCTATCAGAGTGAAAAGACTTTCTCTTGAACCTTTATTAGGGTAAAATGTATATTGAACATACAGCAAGGGAGAAAATAAACTTTTTTAAATGGCAAGCCATGCAACTAGCTAGTAGAGTTTATCAGAGAAGACTCCTGCCTTGGCAGGACCAAAATATTTCTCAGAGTTAAAGATGGGCCACTTCATACCTTTCACGGCTCACCAGGAGAGAAGAGAGAGAAAACAAAACAAAACCAAAAAAAAACAAAAAAAAACAAACAAAAAAAAACTTTTGACTGCATTTCAGAGCATTCAAGGACAAAAGAATTAGAAACATTCCCCCTTTTTTTTTTCCCTCCTCCCTGCCCCCTTCACACTTGCTGACACCTTCCTTGTACAACTGAAACATGAGGCACAAAGTCTGGTGGAATAAAATGAAAACACTGATGGTCTTTTGTAACCCCTGGGAGAGGGCTGGAAGGAAGCTTGGTCTGCTAAAATGCTTATACTCCTTTCATTTTAAGTCATAAATTACTAAGGTGGTGTGAACGGTCTCCAGTTACTTAATGATAAAGGAATATTTCAGAAAGGCATTAACAGAAAATCTGGGCAGATCTCATGCTGAAATGAACTTTAGAATAGATTTAATTCACTCAGAAGATTTTCAAAGATTTCAGTTAATTGGCAATTAGTTCCATCTCTTCATCTTATCAGAAGTTTACCATTTTATGTTCAGCTTCTAGACACTAGAAGTAACTCATAAATGCTTTAAATCTTGCATTTGAGAGAATATATAAATTGCTTTAAATTGCTTTTCAAATATGCCAGCCATGAGCTATGTCTTTTGATATAAAGCCAGCATTTTAGGATTCAAATGTTATATAACCAATAGGGAAAGATTAACCTATATCTGGCTGTTAGAATCACAGTTAATTTTCAAATATAGAGAAAAAAAAAAGTAACAAAGAATGCTATATAAGATCAAAGACTGTATTTGAACATCCATGTCAGAGGTCTCTCTACCATCTCCTGATGCCCTGCATTGACCTCAGGTACATACTGTACCAAAATTCATCCCGCTTTACAAAATGAGGTACAGAAATCCCATTCCAAGGAGCCCGGGTGATAACCGTGTTATCAGATCTGTGCCAGGGCTGCTGAGCCGCACAGCTAAGGCAGAGGAGATCAGGACTTTCTCATGGTCCTTCTGCACGCTCTTTGAATCGTCACGTATATTTAACCTCATAGACAAAATGGAAAGACAAATAACTTGAAAACAGTTAAATTACCTTTGAAGAACTTTTCATTCTGCCTTCTGCAAGCTTAGAGAGCATCTCACCTGGGGTTTTGTGGGCCCCCAATGTATTTCCCAGATTACAATAAATCTACCACCTAGTGAAAATACTGCATATATAACATTGCATTATATTTCTAACTTATATTTTTATGTAAAAAACGCAGTAGGAGTTAATCTGACAAAGAAATTAATGTTCTTGCCCCACATTGGTGGTTATTTTTATACAGCTGAGATGGCTACCTCAAAAAGCAGATTTAAATGGACTTTTTTTTTTTCCTTGAACTATAAATAACTCTTTCTTCATTCCACTTTTTTTCTGGACTTTTAAAAATAATTTTGAATTGAATTACAGTTGTATTTACCAAAACTTTTGGAATAAATTTGTATTAAAAACCCACAAAAAAAGGAACACTTAGAAACAGTTTGAACCAAATTTCTAATTTGGTTAATGTGATGACAAAGGGTCACTGCTCAAAGTCACCCTTAGTAATCTTATTAGAAAATGCTTTGAACATGAATAAAACACATTTCTAAATCCAGAGATGAAATGACTATTAAAAATGAAATTGATGTTTGAAAAATAAAAATCCAAGGTATTAAAAAAATGCAGACTTTCTTTTTAACATTGCAGTGACATGACTGGATTTTCAAAAGACATCAAAGGCTTTAAATGCTTAAGAAACCTCAAAATAGAAAGGACTGTAATCTCACTTAGCTACTGCAGAGGAAGAGTGAAATTATGTATTAGTCAGGGCTGCAAAGACGAATTTCTTTAGTCAGACTAATTTTAAGTGGCAGTGTATGACACTGTCAGCTGGTTTCTTTCTCCAAAAAAAGGATGCATAAGAAATGCAAATAGTTTAACATTTTACAACTAGACTCCTATTCATTTCACATGTTTTTGATGAGTATTAGACTTCAAGTCTGAGTAATTTGATATTTAAGAAATTCTCCATATGCCACTTTAAAAGACAGGGTTTTAAGGTAGGTTTGGTCTGTTTGTTTTTAATTAATGGTATGTAGTTCATCTCCTCAGTTCCAAAATTGTGAAAAGTAACTGTGATCCTGAAGCCAAATGGCAATTAAATGGAACTTACTCAATTAAATGCAAGAAAAGTCCTTAACCAAGTATATTGCATGGAAGAATGCGGTGAAAACTGAGGTTCTCGTTCAGTAATCTCTGTGAAATAAATTACCTGATTTTATCATAATCCCTAGTTTACCATTTAATAGTCCACATCATGGGGAGTGCCAACAGAACAGAAACAAACGTGGGTCTTCCCATAACATACACACAGGGAAAAAACAAAGCACAAAACCCTACAAAAGTACGAACTTGCTTCTTTGCAATAAACACTATGAAGACTATATTTTCCTCAGCATCTCCAAGCCCGCCCAAAGCGTGTTTGCTGCATGACAGCAAACGTTATTTCCAACAGAGGAGAGAGATGCCCCGGCGATTCCCTTCCTTTCAGCGCTCACAGGGGAGGGCAACCTTTCCATAGCGCGTGGGTATATGGGGCTAAAGATTTACTAAGTTCTTTCAATTCTGAAAGGTGCCAAGGAAGAGAAAGGATTAGCTAGTCATCACTATGTGGAAGACTGACCGCTTACGTGCAAACCACCCTACACAAACCACCTCCATTCGCTCAGGAATAAGACTGTTCCTGCCCAACTCTATTGAAGGAAACATAGAAATGCAGCATTTCTTGTTTTGTTCTGTTTTTACTGAAAGGAGAATATTCCATAGGGGACTAAAAACCTGCCTTTTTAGTTATCTGACATTTTAATTCTACACTAGTTTAAAACATTGCAACAGCAAATTTATAGGGTTGTCTCTTCTTTCAAAGGTCACAGCCATTTTAAAACTTCAGACTTTGGACTGCAACATGATCCATAGCAGGTATAAATCAGAATTAAAGGGTATAAACAAATAAAAGAAAGGCTACAACATATAGTGTGGTTTATTATAGTAATAATAGTAGTCACATGAATTAATCATATGACAAAGATTAAATTTTTGATGAGACAAGAGCTATTTTTGTGAAGCTTACTGGGTCAGCAGCATGAAACTGCGCGCATTCACCCTCATACACAATTAAAAAAGCCAACTAGCCAAATTCAACATTGAATTTGTCCATTTCAGTTTTCAACCACAATATAAATGGTGACTGCTCTGGGCCAAAAAGTTCATTTTTGTCATAGGTGGCTCAGGTTTGCTGCTACTGCTTTAACTCTGAGCAAATGGTTGGAAAAAAGGTAAGTTTTCAAGTTTGAAGAAAATGTTTATTTTTCTTCTTTGCTAAATATGCCAACTCCTAATTCTAGTCCAAGCAAAATTAATATAGAAGAACTCTAGATAAATATTAATCAATAGTTTATTTAATTTTAGCATCCCCTGCAAGCATAGCATCAAGCATGACACCAATCTAATCTTATCATTATTAAAAATATTCCACATGTAATCTTCAGGGGAAGAAAACAAGATCAAAGAAAAGAAAAAAAAAAAAAAGCTGCTTTTTAGCTGAAGTTTTAATTAAGAACATTTGTCAGTAAGTTTCATGATATCTCCTCTCTTCAGTGATACTTTTTTCTAGAATTTTATTTTTTAAAAACAAAGGAAATGGCCCTTCCTACAGCAAGTTGTCCATGCAGCCCTCAGTGTTGATGTGTAGTGAAGAGGGGCTTCATTCAGGAAAAAGAAGGAAGCTTCAACACCCAACATCACCTACAACTAAGAATCTGTGGGACATTTTCTGATTTCCTGTGATTCCAACTCTTCTAGGAGCAGATAATCTCTACTTCACAGGGCATTGAAGACTGCCTAGGGAGGAACTGAGGTTGCAAAATATTTCTTAGGACAGAGTGCAGATGCTTGGCATGATAATTCTGAGGCGGGAGGGGAAAAAATGAAAACAGGAAAAGCACATTTTGTTCCTGCAGTTGTTGAAACAGGGTATGTTCTACATCCTCTACCCTAAGGCTTATCTTCACTCAAATAATTTGAGGGTTGCCTAGAAAGCCAAAACCTTAGGAAAGGCTAGGACTCTCGATATAAGGTAACTCAGCATTACTCATTTTAATTCCCTCAAAACAGCACCCTGAATTCTACGCATTCTATGCATTCCTGCTGCTTCTGCACAAACACGCACCCGGCACTGCAGTTTATAAAGGAAATGTTACACAGGAGCACCCGGCCGGGGCACGGACACCGTCCGCATGGACACCCGGGCTGCATGTAAAACTGCCCCCACGATACATCAAACACAAGCAGAGCAAGTAGCATGTGGGGAAGAAAATACATCAAAGCACAGAATATTATTATGAAGTCCTCACAACACCACTATTTAAAGGATGATTTTTATCTTGAGGCCCATAATATTTGAAGATCAACTCCAATATTCACACTTAAAAACAAGGAAAAGGCAACACAATGAAAACAAAAGTCAAATTTGACGGTAGAGGGTTGAAAAAAAAAAAAAAAAAAGAGGCAGACTGTCAGTAAAATCAGTAAAATGTTTTAGAAGCAGTTAGTGAATATTCGGCTGAACTATTTACTGCTTTTATTTGGCAAAGGTGGTCTGGTTATTTCCTACAAACAAGTGAATGAAATCTTTTTCTGTACTCTGAGTATCTCCAGATCTGCACTGCATTTTTGCAGCCTTAAACCTTTATTAGCCTGCTGGTCATTAGTGGCTTTCAAAAAACGACTACAAACACTGATCTACAAAAAAATCCCTAAATTTTATTCTCCTTTAGGGCACTAATAGTCCGTTGATCCAAAACAATTTCCACAAAATCTATTCTGGCAACAAGCATCTCTGTGCTAAAGTAGGATCAATGGTTATTTCTGGGGGACTTCAATTAAGAAGGGCTTTACTGACCTTTCCTGAAGATAAAAATAAAGAGCGTGTGCAAAGTCAGATGTCTCTCTCTTCTAATGTTAGGCTTTCTGGATCCCTTATTACATCATTAAAACTCTAAGAGAGGTTGAGAGCTGGGGTTTTGCAAACATATCAACATGCTATCGATAGAGCAAAAACATCTCCAAGAGTCCGAAAGGCAAACACGGTGTTTGGAGATTTGGGGGGAGGATAGAATAGAGGCTTGTAGGCAAATCAGTACACAAAGCTCAGACTATATTGATAGATTTTAAATTTGGCACAATGTTGAGCAACCTCTCATGCTTACATGCTAAAGAATAAACATGAACATTACAAAAATATCAATTCCAGAATTTCTGTTTTTCACAACCTATTTTCCACAATATATATGTGGAAGTTCCAGGGATCTCTTTCCTGCAACAGTGATTCCCTTTCCAGTTGCATACTGAATATTTAGTGTGAATACTTGAGTTTTGTCACAACGTTGTTAAAGCAGCCTGTATCTAGAGGACCTACACAACAGAACTGATCTGATGTCTGTCTAAGCATTTGAAAGGGGAACTATAAGTAACATTCATTGCTGTTTAAATATTATTTGGCCTTCTATACTGAATTTAAAAGGTGAGCATGCTAAAACTTTTTTTCACTCCCAGATATTACATTAGTTTTCCTGCATAGTCCTAAGTAATGGTTCTAGGTTGGAGAACATTGTTATTTGACTACAGGTGGTGCCCAAGCCTGCCACAGACTAACCAAAAATGAAGAAACTCATTTGAGAAAGAGTTTAGCCAGGTACTAGGAACAGGCAGTCATTCAAACTGGAAACAGCAGCTTTTTTTTTTTTTTTTTTCTCCTCTCATTTGTGTACTATGAAGTGACTACAGTCAAGGAAAAATGTATTTTTCAGTCCAAAAGTTTTCAGCCCTTATCCTGGAAAAAATTACAGTATGAACAGTTACATGGAACTATTCAATAAAACTCATTTTAGCTACAACATCCATTATTTTAACAGATTATCAGTAAGAGATTTAACAATCAGAAGTCATTCATTCTTCCCTCTTCTTTTCCAGCCCCCATGCAGACACTTCATAGTAGCTACAAATCCAGTGCGATGCCCCTACCCGCCCAGGCACCTCCTGCCAGAGGAGGCCATGTGTGATGTGTCACCTGCCCAGTGACTCAGGTTGATGTAAGCAATGTAACTGGTTTTATTACATCCAGCTGGTTACGGCATATCTTTAAGATTTCTTATTTCTGTGCAAAAGGGACATCAGGAAGCTTATCTGAAATGTACCTTTTTTGGCCAATATCAGTTCTTCAGGCTACCACATCACTTAAACATTTGTCTATTTTCCATCAAAGTTAGGTCTGCAGGATGTTCAAATAAGACAACTTCAAGAAATTGTACTGCATAACAACTTCACAACAATAGAGTAAAATGTGTGGGGCCTGTATATAGAAAAGTCTTATTGAAAATTCACAGTCAATTCTTACTTGATTGTTATTTAGTGTCCAGCCAAACAGCAACAGTTAGTTTATCTTCCCAGCAAGCAGATGTCTGGAATCACTATTGACACAGAACCTCCTGATTTAAAGCTTATGACGAGCACCAGTTAAAGGCAAATGCAGGAACCCAAGTACAACCAGCTGTGCTTTGGATTTTGTGAACCACAGTCCCCTTGAGAGGAGTCTCAGTACAGGAAACCCTACTGGATCTCAGGCCATGCAGGCAGCGAGTGAGAAAGAAACTTGCCTCTTGGGCATATGACCAACAGAGAAGAATCGAGATGATTTGTGGGCAGACCTTGTTCTGCAAAGAGAAAGTGATGCAACTGCGGCACGTGGCCTGGAGCTTTCCCCAGGGAGCCGTAAGGCTTATGAAGAACCCCCTACCAGTAGCTGTGGACGTGACGCATTCGGCCCCAGAACCGGCTTTGCTGGAACCAACGTTGGTGGCCTAAGTCTCTCTCCTCAAAGTGCATTACACAGCAGATCAGTCAAAGCAAAATGGAGCCACATAAAACACATTTTAATAGAAAAGAAATGCAGAGGCCACAGATGACAGCATGGGCTTCAGAAGTGTGCCAGCTTTAATCGCTACAGACACATCAATTAGGCCTCTTAGAAACCTGAAATTTGTCTGTGGGAAATTAAGGCCTTTTGATGATGCTGGCCAGCAGAACACTGAGCTACCGAGTTCCCCGACATCTCTAATCAAATAAGCCAAGAGAGGGAGACCGGGACGAAGTGTGATTTTTAATACAGCAAAAAAACCTTCCATATTGACATGTATAAAGTGATTTTTCCTCTATATCAAAAACTCTGAACGACCTCTGAACAGTGAGGAACATAAAACTTTTCTAGCAATTTACTGCCAGTGCTGTAAAAAGTAGCTACTTCATGGTTAAGTGCATTCAAGCCCTTGACTATATAAAGCACTTTCAAATAGGTTCAGATAGGAAAGAGGTTGGTTGACAGATGCACACCCTAGGCTGGGATCACAAACATCACCCGGGATTTGCTTTGGCAGCTCTTTCTGGAATCTCTGGGGACTAACACAGCACCAAGGAGTATAAAAACAAGTTGTTTCTTCACTAAGAACTGCAACTGTGAGAAACTGTAACTTGTATCACCTTCAGATACCAACTTGTAAAATCTTCCTCATCATGTGGATAACAAAGACGTTCACCAGTTAATCATTTTAACAGCATGCATCAAAAAAGCTACTGAGCAATATTGCAGTTCTTGAACTCCCTCTTCCAAGCGGACCTTTCCCCACTCGAGTATCAGCTTGAGCAACCCTAGATGATGGCAAGATACCAGATTTCTTTGCTGTATGACTCACTAGCCCTAAACCTGTGTTTCTTTAGAACATTGGGGGGGAAGGCATTTGTCTGTTCATACAGTACACAACAATGTATCATCTAATATGATTGGACTATTAATCCTAAAAATGGTATTCATTTGAACAGACAAACTGCTGAAAAAGCCAGGACACTGGTAAGTAAGCAAGGATCTGTTCAGGACATCGGAGACATCTTACCAGCTTCGAGAGAAGGCGGGGGGGGGAAGGAGAGGGAAAGGGAGAAAGAAAGGACAAATTTATTGATAGAACAGATATCTGAATCTGCACAACAGCCACCTTTGGGGTGAGAGTCAGAAATTAACGGACCTTGGTCCCATTACCTGCAAATTTCTCAAGAGGCTACAGCACTCAGGAAAACGACAGAAGACTTGTCAAGTCCATAGTGTTACAACATCATTTCTTACAGAAGAATGAGTGTTGGCAGAAAGCAGAGGAACGAGCACCATTTTTGAGAGCTGCTGACTACCAGTAATTGCAGCTCCATCCTTGCTGGTCCCACCTCCAAAAAAGTGCTGAAAAGGAACCAAAGAGGTAACTGCGGACATGACATTTGTGATCTTTCGATGGGAAAAAGCTTTCTGATGACAGATAAAGAAGGGAGCAAAGCAGGTAGAAATGTTTTGGAAAAGCAAGACTTCACTCTAGTAAGAGCACTTGCTGTACCCTAATGAGGAAGGTACAAGTTGCCACAAAGTGGATTTACTGTTTTGTGACTGGAGCCCAGAAACTGAAATTTCATTCCTGAATTTTCATTTATGCCTTCTAAAATTGGCCCATTCTGGCTCTCAAAACAGGGATTTCAGTAACAACCTGAACTAGCTGAGGAATATTTGGCTACAGTCATGATGTTCTTCTGGAAATAAATAGCTATAGTTATTTGGTTACTATAGTCATATACAACCAGAGAGAAGTGTATTTCCTGCTGAACCCCTGTGGAGCCCATGAGGGCTGATGCTCATCGGAAGAGAGCTGGTCATCCCTTCCCTCAGGCATCAGAAGATGCTGACCAAAGAAGGCATGACAGAAGTTTGCTAGGAAATCGTGGTTTCTTCAGGGTTTAAAAAAAAAAAAACAAACAAAAAAAAAACCAAACAAACAAAAAAAACACCACTCTTGCAGTCTAGCAATTCTGAAAGAAATGGCATAAAAGCTGGGAAAGCCTAATCCTGCAAAGCTACCTCCGAATCAGATTTGTTCTGCTTGGGCTTGATTCTGCAGAAATATCTTTATATCTTTGTATTTTGTTTCATCAAAGTCTCATTTACCCTTAGAAGAAGACATAGCAAACGGTACCGTACTAGGGACAGGGACGGCTTCCTGCACGTTCTTTGACAACTGGCACAGCAGTCCCAAAATCTGACATTTTAGAATCATCCGTAGCAGTTCTCCTCTCACAAGGGCTTACTCTGCAGTCAGTTAGCACAAGACTGACAGAAATGGGGCAAAGAAAGGCTTACAGAAAAGGCATCTAAAGCCTAAAAGAAAATTCTATACTTCCAAAAAAAAAAAAAAAAACCCAAAACCTCCAATTTCAATAAGATATCAATATTTATCATGTGATGTATTTTTGGAAAAGGAATTTCAGGTCTCCACTTTAGTAAACACTCTAACCACTGACTTCAGGGAAGAGAAAAAAAAAAAAAAGAGTTGGTTTCAATGCAATAGATTGTTCTGTCAGGACAAGTCACATGTTGCCTTTGACTCTAGCTGATAAAATTCTAACTCTGTATTTGCTCCTACAACTGTTTGCCACTGCTCCTCTGGCAGAAGCTCCCGCTCCTCTAAGGAGACAGTGGAGTGGGCCAGGCAGAGGGAAGACCCTGGGCCCACCTCACGTTACCTTAGCGAACATCAGCAATGCTCATACAGTCCCTCTCCCTTTGTGGTCTAAATTAAAATATGACAACAACTTCACCATGTTATTCTCTGCAATTCTACATGCACTATTTTCTCCTGCATGAGATTTTGTCACTGATTTTCACCCTTACTATACTCTTGGGAGCAGTGTGGACAAGTATATTTATTTTTGTCAAATAACAGAGCAACTAACTGAGGAAGAGGGTAAATACAAGAGGATCAGGCCATCTGTTGCATTTCACATCCAGATCGGTTGTAACATCAAATCATTCCTCCCTTTTCAAACCCACACTGTCTCTAAGCTCTGCTGTGCTTCATTTTCTTGTTTTTATCCAAACATCAGTCTTCCTAAACGGAAAAGCGCAGAGAGATTCCTGCGTAGTTTTGTTGTTTTAAAATGAGTCATGCAGTTTAATTTCTGGAAAAATAATAGCCATTTAAAAAAAAAGATAAAAAAAGCCCCCAAAAAAGATAGTTTAAAGCTTGAAATCTGTTAAAAAAATAAAAAATAAAAGGAGAATGTTTTCAAAACAGCTGGCACCATCATTTTAATAAAAAATAAGAATATTAACCACAGTTAGCATAAACACTCCTCAGTTTCTTAGACCTGCAAATGGTCAAAAGCAGAAATGTATATTAATGTATATTTTAATTAAATTGAATTAAAAAGATTTTGCCAGAGTGAATTGAGATGCCCAACCTAAGAGGCTGCGTCATACTAACGTTCAACTGCACTCAGTAACACTCATTAGATTATTTCTTGCCATTTCATAGGTACTAAAAAAAAAAAAAAAAAGAAAAAGAAAAAGAAAAAGGAAAGAAAAACGCTTAACCACAAACCACATTTAACTCCCAAAACTCTGTGGTAAAAGCCAAGTAAACACTGTATAACTGGATATAAACTGGGCATCTGCTTACCCAGGACCAGCACATGATTGTTATATTTTTGCCAGTTCCGTTACAAACATATCCAAGCAGATGCTGAAGTCATCTGAAGAGTCTTCAAGGCAACCGTAATAAATTGGCCTTTTTCAGAAGCAAGCATTAAAATCACTGCACGGATGACACCAACATAAAAACATGGTGCTAAGCTTTTCAGTGCATAAGAGAAGGGGCAAAATAAAATGATAAGGCAATAATACAGATGCTCAGAGCTAGAAATAGCAACCTCTTGTACACATTGTCAGCTGTTACCAACTTCTCTTGCCTGTGCCTAATCTGCACTTTTAGTGACAAAACAGCTGGGTGTCACCAGTGCCACCTCAGCAATTCAAATATTCAGCTCACTGGCAACCAGCTGCACCCCAAAGGGCTGTTTGAGCTATCAGATATTTGGGTGTTGTATTTTGATACCCTAAAACGTGAACCATTGACCAAGCCAGCTCTCTGCCTCTCACACACACGCACGTCCGTGCACGGGCACACACAGCGTGCGTTTGCCACAGGATGCAGTCAGACTAATGAAGAGCTGGGCATGTGGAAAAACAGAAAAACCTGGATAATAAGACAGTTGGCAATGTGCTTGAGTGTGGTGCAGATGCATCCAACACTGATCTGCAATTCACCAAGGACCAGCAAAAGGGCCACAAAGGCACAAAACAACAGAAGCAGAACCTTGGGACGGCGCTGAAATAGACCGTGTGCAACTCACCGTGCCAGAGCAGAACAGGGCATGTCCATCAGGTCCAGCAGCGATCCTGAGATCGCTGCAGGGCTGTGCTGACTACACAGGGCCACAGACATCAACCTGCTCAGGACACCGAATTCAGGCACCTTCTTTATTCAACTTAACACCACAGAGCATTTCTGGACCCCAGCTGGTCCTGAAAGTAGCTTATATGACACTAAGTTAATCAGGTGCACCCGCTAATACACTGGATAGTAAGGCTTGCTGGATCCAGAGTGACTACACATTTGTGGCCTGACTTGCCACTAAACCAACCAGAAAAACCACCCCCAGTAAGGAAAGGTCACTGGGCTGCTGAGCAGCATTTTGTTGTCACCTCTCCGGTTGCATACCGTACCAGGTGAGCCACAACTAAAGTTCCTGCAGCTTTCTGTTGCTCATGCTAGGAAAGGTCCACGTGTGTGCTGGGAACAACTAACACACACAGGAGGCCAACAAAACAGTCTTAATCCAGTACAACCACAGGCTATTCATACATTGCAGCACCATAGTAAACACTTGGCAAATTCCCTCTTTTGCCAATGAGGCACTGCATTTTTCACACTATGAGCCTCTATTAATCCACTCAGGGCTGTAGCAGATGACAGGACCTGGATGTAGCTACCAAGACACTAACCCAGTGTAAAATTCAACTGACTGCTGACCTCTGACAAACTACTGAATCAGCCTGCTCCAAACCTGGAGCTGAATGCTTACTAAAGCAAACAAAAATCAAAAGTTGCTCTAAGAGTCCCCTGGCCTGACCCCACAGAAATGAAGGAATAATGAAAAAGGCTACTATCAAATGGGCACTGAAGGCCAGCTGGAGGCGAGAACAAATTTTCCAAAAAGAGCAAGGTTCAGTTTTACTGCCAGTAGGGCAGGCTCAAATAAGTGGGAGAAACTTCAGAGCTCACACTTTATTAATGGGTAAACACAGATTAGCCTCCGCATCCTCCCACTGCATTCCCACAATCCATTTTTTTGTTTTCCTTTGAGATTGCTAGAGCACAAAAGTAACTCTCTTCTATATAATTTAATGCATGTCTTCTTTTCTGGTCTAATTTTCAGATTTTCCTTTTCAAAATATCAGAGAATTTATGCATTAGCAATATGACATAAAAGAGCAGATACTAGAGAAAAAGAAGAGAGAGTATTTTAATTGGAGAGTATTTAACTTCTGAATAAATTGTCTCACTGAATTTTTTATCCAAGGATAATTTCAAACATCCCCTTCACATTGCTGCATTTTAGGGAAATGCCTGATAAAATAAATCAGAACAGCTTAAAATAAAAAGATTTTAAAAAGTCTGTTTTAGTTCTAAAGGAGTTTCTAATCAAAAACAGAAATGGAGGCATTTTATTGTAGTGCTTCTGTCAGTATTTCCATAATAGCTTTTGAAAAAGAAAGTATTCTTCATATGTATAACAGATCAAAGAGAAGAAAACATTCATAATATATACTCCGACTTCACCCTTTGACTCCAAATAGTAACATTTCTATATTCTATGCAGATATGATCTATGTGGGACCACAGTCAATCAAGGGTATTTGACCTACCATGCTGAACATGACTGTAAGTGAATCTCAGAGACAGGAATGCAGAACGTATGATGCTGAAGCCCTGATTGATAACTCAGAAGTCAGTTATAAATAAATCAGGAACAGTTGGGAGTGACTGTTGTTTAGCACTTTCAGACAGACATTCAGGGCAACTGGCAGGGGCTTTGAAAGCTGTTTCCTATATTAGAAGTATGACAGAAATAGAGGAGAGGCTGCATTCCCTTGTCTTCTGCTAAAATAGCTCTTACTCAAAAACATTTCTACAAGTTTGGCAAGGCTTAACTACTGCACTGTCAGATGCAGAACAAATTCAGTTCTAATTAGAAGTATCATGCTGATCTGCCATAAATATATAGACTTACTAAACTAGTAAGAACAATGAGATAAACTGGATAGGACTAGCAGATATTATGGACAAGAAGAAGCTGGTTTTATAACTGTTTTTAAAACTTCTAAGCGAAGGTGCAACCACATTTGCCTAGCCAGAAAGACCCTAAAGACTATAAAAATAAAAGTATACCAACTATGTGTAGAAATATACGCTAACGTTTTATTTATGCAAGAGCACATGTTGCATAATAACTATGGACAGGAAGGCTCAGTTTTGAGAGAGGAACAGGAAAGAAAAGAGCATATATTTTTCTGGCCAGTTTTCAAGTAAAGTGTCCTAAGTTGTGCTTATTGGGGAAGCTGCCGTCACAAGGCTACCTTGCCTCTAGCTTCCAGATAAGTGTAGTGGGGTTTTGTTTACAGTGTTTTTTTGTGATCAAAATACATCCATTAAAGTACTGTAGCATTTGCTAGTTCATTAGCTGAACACTCCATTGTGCTGCCAAATTACATAGTGACCTTAGGGAGTGATTAGGAGTTTGCAGGACCACTGAGAGTGGAAAAATATAAACATATAGATCCAATATTCTGTACCTAACTTCATGCTACTGTTTCAGATCCATAAGTGAACTCACATGATATACAGATGCAAACTTGATTGAAAACAAAACGGATACTGTACAGTATTTACAAATTCTTAGGAGAGGACAGGAAACAATAAAAATCAATTGGCATTAACAAAGCAAACCTGTTCTTTTCCTCACCCAAAATGCACCTGCATAGTGTTTTGCTGACAGATACGTTATTGTCCTACCTGCACTTCAGGTCACCCTGAAACAAGTAACTCCAAACTAGAAACTCCGTGACCAGGGAGTGCAACACCAACCCTTGACAATTTTGCAGTCTCTTAGCAGAAATGGGTGCTGTGGTTCAGCACCCAACTAACTGCTGATACAAAACTTCTGGTTCTCAGCAGAATCACAACTTCTCAACAGACTCGCATTTCCTGATGAAATACCATGAACCCCATCCACCAGCAAGTTTTAGACCATGAAAAAAGATCTTGTTTACACAGTCATTCCAATATTTTCTACAGAAAACACGCTTTAGAGTCAGCATTATAAAACGTTTGCAGCCTTCCTTCTAAAGCTAACCTAGTATAAACTAAGGCCCAGTTCATGGATTCTAGGCTCAACTGTTTTCACAGCCAGAGGTGCATACACAAGACCACACCTTGTTCATTGAATTGTGTTTCTCCCATCATGACAACTCCTAAAAATACACTTACTGAAAGAGAAAGAATTCATCAAATCCTTTCTTTGTTATGGATCACCACATTGCAGAAATAGTTTCCTTTTACCAGAATGGTCTGCATATATGTATTTTAAGTTAATTACCTTTAGGTGGAAAATATGACTTGCTTTCAGCTTTGTGAGGCCAGTCCACCACAAGAGGTCCAAACCTACGAAAGCTGGCAGTGATCTCATCTACAAAAAACAAATGAGGCACCTTAGAGAGAATCTGAAGACTGAGAATGGTAAAATCAACATTTGAACTTAAAAAAAACATTATAGATGCTTTACCACATCTTTTAAAAAAAGGAAAACTGAAATAATATACATACAAAATGTCTAAATACTCTTTCATCTCTGTGCTATACTCTGCTGCCTAAAAATGGCTTTACCTCCCACTAACACAGGGTTGTAGCAGGATTAAATGCAAACATGATCTATCAAAAGTGAATATGCTTCAGCTGTGGTCTGCTTCTAATAATAGCCACAAAGCTGGGTCAGACGCAGCCACCTGGGACTGATGGAAGAGCTACATGCCAGCATGGCCACTCCTTGTTGCACGACCTAGAACACAGGCTGCATCAGATGACATGGCTGTGGGGGCTTCACCTTCCTCTGTCCCCTTTGAGCACTTCCCTTGAACGAACAAATTATTTCTTTGCTTTTGAAACATCATTTTTAAAAAAAAAAAAAAAAAAGAAAACACCTCTCTCCTTTCTTCAGGACAATTCTGTTTTATGTGCACATGTTTCTGGGAAAAAGCATTTTCAGTTCTGTTAATATTTAATGCACTTGATGATGAATTTTAAAGAAAGAATCAGCTTAAAATTGTGACAAACGTGATGCTAGATAAATGTGAGTGACAAACCACCCAGGGAAAAAAAACAGTCAGAAGAGAAAGGAAGTGGTTTCCCAACTTTTTGAATGAGATTTGAGATGCGGACACTTTACGTGACCCAACAAGCTGCACATCAGACGCCTAGAGCCACAAAACACATACACGTACTCAGAAGCTGAAGGAAAAAGGTGTTATTGTAGTAGGTGTCTCATAAGGAGGGTAATAACTCCCAGGTGGCCACATTGCTTCCTTGTGGGATGAGGCTGAGTGTGTATTTTGGTTTGCAGTGATGAGCAGTGCTCATGGCAGCGATACCTGTTGACTGGCTCCTTCTGACAGCCGCAGAAGGAGATTTCCCAGCAGCAGCCCCCATTTCAACAGCCCTGCAATTCACTGTGTGGCACGGGAACCGCATTAGAGCTGTTTGTGAACCACAGGTTGGCCAACCTGCACAGTTCCTTTATGGAAAATGTGCCTTGTTTAGACTTAGCAAGGCTGAACCATGTAGGTATTTCTTTATTAAAACTGTATATAGTTTAAGCTTTTAGATTTGGCAGAAAATCAGATTCAGTGATGCCTTTAGGCTGGGTGGGAAGAGTGTTGGCATGTTCAAGTAAAGGAGATATGGACTGGAAAAATGACTGATCCTAGTAAGCTAGTTATAGCCATATGAAATGGTCTGCATTTGTCAACTGAATCACTGTATGTAAGCTGTGGATGAGAGCTGATTAAATTCCAATTTATGATTACGGTTGGAATGCATTAACAAGGTACTTAGAGTACCCCAAAATTTTGAAAAGAAAAGGGATAGACTGTGGAGGAACGATAGCACAAATTTCCCTTTTTCAGTTTTCCCACTTTACGCATACAGACAGGCACTTCTGTCCTTGTCTTTTCTGATCTATAGCACAAAAGGACATCAAGTTTTCAGATCTGGGGGGGATTTGGTTTGTTTTAAATAATTCCACAAGCACTACAAGTGACATGCCTGAAAGATACACCTGTTTTATAAAAAGCCAACCTTTCCTAAGTAATTATATGAAGGCCAATCCCCCCCGTCATCACCACTTTTTCACGGTACCTTCATCAATGTCAGGAGGAAGACCTCCAACAAACACCTTTCTAGAATAGCGTTCCACTCTTTCACCATTCTGACAGCGTGTTGGAGAGCTGAGGCCTGATGATAACGACTGATCACCGTGACTGTCGTCTAGGAAGCCATCTTCAAAAGGAAAGAGTGAAGACCGACCTGTAACAGATTTTGTAGTATCTATAGTTAAAGTTGTTTTCTAGAGAAATAAATCTTTCAGTAAAGACTTAAATGTTATAGCTTCCTTTTTCTAAGGTTTTGCTTTGTTTTAACAGAATTTGCATTAAAGGGCTCGATTAAGTACCTCAGTAATCCAAATGATGTGTTCATTAGTATTTCTTATGTTTTTCCAAGTATTTAACTGTATTATCCTTAGTAGACAAACCTAACTCAGCTTTAAAACAGAGGTCCTTGTAAATGTCTAATAAATAAATAATAATAAAAAAAAAGTTATGCAATTAAATCATGTGTCATAGCCACAGAAGGAACCTTTGTAAGATTCATATTTCAAACCAATTCTGAGGGATTTAAATCTTCAAGAACAGGACTTCAAGAGCAGATCACAGGCCACTGCTCGGAGGGCTCGCAGGGTCCCAGCCACAAGGCTGCATCGTCTCCTCCTCCCGGGAGCAGAGAGGCTCAGGCAGAGCAGAGGGGCAAAGAGCAAAATAAGCAGAGGAAAGCTTTGGAGAGTTGATACTATGCAGGTAGGCGAGGCAAGCAGCTTAGCTAATAGGATCCAATCTTCAAAAGACTTACTAAATAAACCATGTTCTACCTGAAGAGAAAAGTTGTTAACTGGGACAACCTGTTAAGCTGCTACTCGGTGTTAAAATATACTTTCAGTAATGAACAAACACAAACGAACATAAGTGGCTGCTATTCACCTGACTGATGAAAATACGTAATTTATCAGTGACCACCTGATGCAACTAACGTGTATTGACAGCGTATGCAGGAACTACCGTAAGAACAGACATTAAACCAGAAGACAGAAAGAGCAAAGAAGTATTCAAAGGCTTTATATATAAGGAGTACTATAGCTCCTGCCAACTTTAGCATTTACCTCCCTATACCTAAGCTGAAAACTAAATCCTTTAATATAGAGAGACATAGAGACGGAAACTACATCTGAGCTCTGAAAAGGCTAATTGCCCCCTCATATCATGAAGAATTGCTTCCAGAGGTGGAATTATAATTGATACAGTTTATAGCAGATTAAAAATATCCATATATAACATACATAATTAAATATAACACACATAATTAAATTCAAAAATAATGAAACACATTAAAGTGACTTCCAGCAAAAGCTAAGAAGAGTTAATCCATATATTGGTGTTAACAACATACGAAAGTACAGGGAAGTAAAAATGGGAACAAGAAGAAAAATCAAGATATGCAGTGGCACGCTATAGTAAAAAAAACACCTATCCTGGGAGAATCAGTAACAGAGACTTCAGTAGTAACAGGTAGATTACAAAAAGCAGCAGTAATCCTATTTATGGAGAACAAACAAATGAAAAACAGAAAGATGTTCTGACAGACAATGAGCACCAGCCTGAGCTTTTAGGAACAACCAGGTACAAGAAAAGGATTAGAACATACAGAGTGCATGATGATGACAGAGATTTTAGGTGCAAAATCTACTGAAGCGCTACATTATTGTGCTTGGAAGCACCAACATGAGAACGTGGCAAATACCACAACTGAAAAAGGATTTTGAGATGCTGCAGTCAAAGTCTAGAACAACTAGTCTGAAATGGCAGCCTTATGCCATAAAACATGAAAGACTATTCTTGCTGAACTGCCCAGTAATACGCTGGTAGGTTATGCAGATACACATTTCTGTGTAAGAGCATATGCATGAGGAGAACAATTAGGAAGGCTAAAATTGGGTTAGAGTATCAAATCAGAAACCTCCCTGAAAAGTAGGCAATTTGAAATATGACATTTTTAAGAAGCTAAATAATCTGCTCTAATGTATTTGTCCCACAAACTTACCTTCACATAAAAAATTATTAGCCATTTATAGAAGTTGACATATCAAAGGAAGGCATACTGGAATACAAGAGATGATCTAAAACTTTATAATTCAATAAAATATACAGATATTTAAAGGGAAGTGCTTGTTCACCGTCCCTTCCACACGGCACAGGCTTTTTAGGATGCTAAGAATTTTACATGGGTTCAGAAAATGTAATGAGCATGAGCAGAAGAAAAACACATCCTGTTGCAATAAATATTGGGACACCAACTCAAAAAATGCCCAGAAACGGATCTCCGAAGGAATATTATGGAAAGGCATCTCTAAATGCCCTGTTTTTGTATGCGGGCTTCCTTCACCTGGAACATACAAGCTGTCAGTGTAGGAGAAGAGACACTGGGCTGCCTTTCCATGGCTCTGCTTACACGTCTGATAAATTGTTGAAAACAAAAACCACGATACCTAAAAGAAGAGGATTCAGCAGCTCTGTGCAGCAAGTCTGCAAAGAAAAGGCTCACCTCTGTGCTCAGAGAGAACAGGTGATCAAGTAGAGCCCATCTGTATAGGCTATTGCAAACCACAGCAAACTTCTGACAAAGCCTCTTCTCACTAAAGACGCTTAGTCACAGTGATAAAATCAAACACTAATATTGTCAATTATAATAAACTAAGAGGCGGCCCTGCCCTGATCTGCCTCCGGGTACTGCCACAGCAAAAAAGGTAAAACCAGTAATTAAGAGGGAAACATGAGATCATTCGACAAACAAATCTTTTAAAACAGACTATGGTACAATTTCACACCTAAGGTAAGAACGCTCAAAGCAACATTATAAAATTCAAGGTAATGAAAAAGCATGAATGCCACAGATTAAGTACTATACAAGTAGGGCAAGTCACAAAATCCCTAACATAGATTAATTGGGGTTCCCATTCACAGAGAGGATATTTTATACATGACAATCTTTCCAAGTGGTTTCAGTATCATGGAAGCACTGAAGAAGCAGAANATGCAGATACACATTTCTGTGTAAGAGCATATGCATGAGGAGAACAATTAGGAAGGCTAAAATTGGGTAAGAGTATCAAATCAGAAACCTCCCTGAAAAGTAGGCAATTTGAAATATGACATTTTTAAGAAGCTAAATAATCTGCTCTAATGTATTTGTCCCACAAACTTACCTTCACATAAAAAATTATTAGCCATTTATAGAAGTTGACATATCAAAGGAAGGCATACTGGAATACAAGAGATGATCTAAAACTTTATAATTCAATAAAATATACAGATATTTAAAGGGAAGTGCTTGTTCACCGTCCCTTCCACACGGCACAGGCTTTTTAGGATGCTAAGAATTTTACATGGGTTCAGAAAATGTAATGAGCATGAGCAGAAGAAAAACACATCCTGTTGCAATAAATATTGGGACACCAACTCAAAAAATGCCCAGAAACGGATCTCCGAAGGAATATTATGGAAAGGCATCTCTAAATGCCCTGTTTTTGTATGCGGGCTTCCTTCACCTGGAACATACAAGCTGTCAGTGTAGGAGAAGAGACACTGGGCTGCCTTTCCATGGCTCTGCTTACACGTCTGATAAATTGTTGAAAACAAAAACCACGATACCTAAAAGAAGAGGATTCAGCAGCTCTGTGCAGCAAGTCTGCAAAGAAAAGGCTCACCTCTGTGCTCAGAGAGAACAGGTGATCAAGTAGAGCCCATCTGTATAGGCTATTGCAAACCACAGCAAACTTCTGACAAAGCCTCTTCTCACTAAAGACGCTTAGTCACAGTGATAAAATCAAACACTAATATTGTCAATTATAATAAACTAAGAGGCGGCCCTGCCCTGATCTGCCTCCGGGTACTGCCACAGCAAAAAAGGTAAAACCAGTAATTAAGAGGGAAACATGAGATCATTCGACAAACAAATCTTTTAAAACAGACTATGGTACAATTTCACACCTAAGGTAAGAACGCTCAAAGCAACATTATAAAATTCAAGGTAATGAAAAAGCATGAATGCCACAGATTAAGTACTATACAAGTAGGGCAAGTCACAAAATCCCTAACATAGATTAATTGGGGTTCCCATTCACAGAGAGGATATTTTATACATGACAATCTTTCCAAGTGGTTTCAGTATCATGGAAGCACTGAAGAAGCAGAAGCACTGGGATGCTTTCAACATCTGTAACAACACCCTCTTTTCTGAAAAGATGGACAGAGGAGAAAGGCCACCAAAAAAAAAGTTTAATTCCTTTTTTTTTTTTTTAATAATTTTTGCTATTGAAGGAAATACAAATATTTGGATTTGAGCAGAAAGAGTTCAAAATCTATACTAAAAACTGCACCAGTATAGTCTGTACAGCTATTTACAACTCAGTCTCTGTATATGTGCAAGTTACAAGCTAGTTCTAGGCTATCAATTTGCTTGAATGGCTAAATTTGTCTCTAAGCTTCCTCACAAATTTGATGCATCTCTAGACTGCAGTGAGGGGGAAAAAATGGCATTTAAAGTGATACAAATCATATGCTTAGCTGTCACAAAAATACATTTTTCATTTATTTCTTTCATAAATCAAAAGAAGAAACAATGAAATTTGGTGCCAAAGTACCTGAAGCACTGCCCAATAGTCAGTATTAAAAGCTGCAGTGCTCACTTATTTTCTCCATAAGAGCTGCCTGTGTAAGCTGCAGCACAATATATAAAAGCAAGATAAATCAGTAGCTTTTTTGGTGGTCATTAAGCTTATTATTGCCCATGTTCATTAATCTCTCGGAACGAACTTACACGCAGCACTGTACATTTGTAAAATATTTTCAATCTGTTTTTATTTTTAGGAATTGCTTAAACAATGAAATACAATTAAAAAGTGCCCAGTCAAATGTTATTTCTTTTCCTTTTTCATTATCAATATTCAGTGCTGAGGACAATTATTATTATTATTATTATTGGTATTCACCATGTCCCACCACAGGCAATCCAACACAATAGCTGAGTGTAATATTCAGTGAAAGAAAAGATGTCTCGCCAAAGAAAAGTACTTTTGAAGTGTTCAATGAACTAATTAAACACAACACTTCTACCAAAAAAAAAGAAGTCTGAAAACAATTCTTTTCAGGACCCTACACATTTAAACTCATAAATATTTATCATGGAAAAAAAAAATCTTTACATTTATTCATCTGTCAATTCACTAGCAGTAGCAAAACATTTCAAGTTACCTCTTCAAAATCATCATTGTCTTAAGTTGCTATTAATTGGAGATATTTTGCAAATAAAGAATATCAGATTGTTTTACAAAAAGCAATTGATCAACAAAATAATGTTAAAATCGGTAACATCTAAAGAAAACGAAATATTTATTCCTCCCACTATTCAGCAAATAAAACATTTAGTAAATACTTTTACCTCTTCTCCGCCCATAGCTCCTGGCTGCATGTAAACACAGAAGAAAATTGTCGGTATAGCTGTCATTAGATTTAGCTCCAAAAGCAAAGAAAATGTAGCTTCTACTTCTTGTCTTTCTCCCTCCCACCATAAAGAAGGAAAATACATTTTTAAAAGTTCAAGATGAATTTCAAACAACCCAGGACAAGAGAAAAATTTTCTAGATGACACAGCCAGGGGAAAAAAAATGAACATACTTGCTGTGCAAGTTTTCTATATGTCAAGGTAATTGAAAAATAAAGCAGGCAAATCAGACTTATAACACTATAAAATAATTTTGAATTATGGCTTTGAGAAAGAGTAAACATCATCATCCTAATTAAAATAATTCATTTCTGATTTTATTCATCAGTTTGTGGATAACATTTTCCAATTATTTTTTTTAAGTTAAATAGTTAGCCATCTGTAATTGCTAAAATACTCTCAAAATCAAACTCAATATCCAGGAGGTCCAGACTAATAAAAACAGATTGACTTTTTTTTTTTTTAAATAACCATCGGTTTTCTTAAATAACCATCATTTACCATTTCAATATGACATTCATCTATGGCAAAATCCACAGCGTTGTACAAGTGCAGAAGTAAGCCACAGAGGAATCAAACATTTGATGATATAAACAGAAATGCAAAAAGCAGCACTTTTTGTTCTGAAGCTTTAGAATACAAGAATATTATCTGAAAAACAGTATCTTTATACTACACAATATTACAAGAAATATCTGTGGCCTTCCCACGTAATGAAATACCTGGCTAAGAGTCACACCAGGCTTTTCCACCAGAAAGCAGGGCCAGAGATGGAGCCCGGCTTTGCTCTTCTCTTCCCAGGCGATACGATCGTGCTCGTGCCCTCTCCCAAACCCAGCTCTTCTCCTACACCCTGCGCAGCACCCTCAGGAGCTGCCCAGCGTCCAGGTCTTCCTCGGGACTCCTGTAGCTCTCTCCATTCCCTTAACCACACAGTTCTTTCTCCCCGCTTCCACACACCAAGAGCCCCTCCTGTAAAACCTCATTCTTTCCCATATAGAAACAGAGATGCACTTTCTTCTGTCGTTTATACCAAATGCACGTGTACTTCTGCAGCTAAACAGGAGCCTCTGTTTGCACTGAAAACATTTCCAGATGGTTTCAAAATTCAATGCAAAGAAGTCATTCCTTCCTATGTACCTTATGGACCATCACAGTATTGATGAAATGTTGCCAAGTTAAGAGGCAATGAATGGATTTTACTAAAAAACATTTAAACTGATAGTTGCAGGCAGAAACCTACTGATTGTGCAACTCTGAACCTCACTGAACGATTATGATTGCATTAGTATTTCTCCATCTCTCTGCAGTTTTCTTCAACTCCAACAAGCAGAATAAAGCTGCATAAACACTATGTCCTAAATTGCATGCATGAATTAGAAAGGTACAATACCTTATTTTTTTTAAATCTTCTGATAATCCTGGAACTCTCAAAAATCTGCAACTAAGATCAGCCGTTGTTTCAGTGAAACAAAATAAACTCAACTGAAACACTGCAATGTTAACCACAGCTCAAGAAAAGCTGTATGAAACTGATGAAAAAGAAGAACTTTAAAAGTCTGATTTTGCAGCATATTATCTGACATTCAAGGGAGGGGTTCTCTCTCTGGCATAAAAAATGCATTTGGAAAATTTTATAAAGTTTATAAATTTTACCTCATCAACCAGAAAACCACCTTTATTCTAGCTCACTGTCAAAACTGGGGGCAAGTTTGGTTATTTCCATATTGTTTAAGTTGGAGAGTTCCAACACAAAAGGGGACATCCATGTAACAAAAGTAAAATGTGCAAATAAATACCAAAATTACACAAATGATTTCTCAGAATTAACAAGGCAGGTTTCAGCAATTTATTTGAAATAGATGAAACTAATTAAATAGCTAAAGAAAAGAAAGGACTTTGACTAAAGAGATTCTCATAGACTAGACATCACCTACTATATGTCTATGTGCCTACTGTACGCAGACCTGAATCACCTAGCTCAGCTAGAATACCTGGAAGAAACCCTAGGAAATGCCCTCCTGGGTAAACCTAAGGATCCGTCCAGACAGAAATATTCTGTTCTCAAGAGGGACACTAGACAGAACATATTAGACTCACCACTACTCTTCTCTATCCCTTCGCATCCAGAGGGAACTGGATTCAAGGTGTGAGCAGGCCACTCCTGCTTCTACCACCTGCCCACAAGACCTTAGATCATGATCTGTCCGACGCCTTTTTGAACCTGCTGATATCATCTACTCCCACAAATTCTGGGGGCAGCAAGTGCCAAAAGTAGCTGGAAACACTTTCTTTTGTGAGCTTTAAAAGAATCTACTAGAAGTTTCTCCAAACATCTCTCATTTTGCTGTGGACTGTGGCCCTGTGTTTCCCTCACCTGTCGCCTTTGCTATTTTGCAAGGCGTCATCTCATCTGCCCTCAGCCTTCTCCTCTCCAGACTGAAGGGTCTCTGCTTCTTTAATCCCCTATTATATGGCTTGTGACATACATTTTTCACAATAGATATCAGTCATAAGGTAACAGAAAATAAAAATTATTGACACTTGACAAAAATAGACAGCAGTGATGACCACATGAAAATTCAGCGGAGGATTGTGCATTATCTGACATGGCTCAATTAAATGCTGTCACAGTACATCAGTACAAGGCAGCGTAATGATATTTTACAGCTCACTATCCCCAAGAACCAAGCCTTTTAAGCTAAGAACAACACAAAACATCTTACAAGATCTCCTGTTTCCTGTAGCAACAACAGATGTTAGCTATGTGAAGAAGAAATGAGTTTCCATTCTAATTTTTTTTTTTTCAGTTCCAATTAAGAGCTTAATTTTTATGGATTAGAAACTGTAGGGAAGAGCTTCCCTGGAAAAATAGCCAGCTGTACATGGAAGAAAGTTAGTAAAACAATTAAAAAGTTTCACTGAAACACAAGCACATTCTTAAAAATTTTTAATGCAGCCAATCACATGGAGCTGGTATTTATTGTGCATGTGAAAATCACTATCATTAAGGAAATTACCTCTATAAAAACTCAAATACTTGTCAGTTATGTCAAAAAGATCAAAAGTTTTCAGCAGTTTCATTATGGCCATATTAATATGCCAGAGAACCTTCAGGAAACTTTTTTCAAATACATCAGACCTTATTAAAAATTTGATCTTAAAACTAAAGACAAGCCAATGGACTTCCAGTGTGTTCATATAGCAGATATTATTGCCCAATTAATTTTGTTGCCCTGCCTTTTAGTCAGCTTCTAACAGAAATATAAAATGTACAAGCTGTGAAAGCTTCTCTTTACAGATTGCAGCAGAGTTATGGACAGGTTTATTACTGTTTTCCTTGTGCTTAGAACCTGGATGTTGCACAATGGTCTTTACTGGAAAAAATGAGACAATTAGAAAGAAGAATACAGCTGTTATAATGCTATTGCATTATAGCAATTTCTATATGCTAACTGTGAAAATAATTTTCATTGATTAGGTAAACTCCTTAAAAGTTTGGTTTATTTTAGACAAACTAAGTCATGAAATTTCATCTCCCAAAGCAGATAATGAATTATAAGTTAACCAACTGTCTATAAATTAATTTTTCTGTCCTCACAGAGATCTCTCTCTCTC
>VZSV01000048.1:1716993-1754872 GCA_013398735.1 Nothocercus julius
CCCGGTCTCTCTCTCTCTCTCCCCTTTATTATAGTATGGGACCAATCTGCCCCTTGTCCATGATTAAATAGATGGTTAGCATTTCAAGGAAATCGTAAATTTGCAAAACCAAAAATGGCTAGTTCAAAACAGTTAGATCTAAACTATTTCTATAACAGAGCTAAAGCTGAACTTGATCAGGATGAAGACATAAGGAACATCATTTATTTATATTATAGCATTTTACAGAAGACTTAATAGAAAGAGTTTTGAGAAAGTTAGTAACAATTTTTCTTCACTGTTAATGGTAAATCTTATTTTGTTCTACCAATGATAATGCCCACAATATCAAAAGATACACATTTTCCCAAATTTTACAGACACTTCTTAAATATTAGTAAAATAGAATTATCTCTATAAAAAAAAAAGTCAACATTTCAAAATATGAAATTTGGGGTTAGAAGGGTTAAAGAAAAGCTTATTTGACAAGACTGGGAACCTCCTTGATTTATGAACTACTGCTATCTTATTTCTAACTTGGAAAACTCATTTGACTTGAAGCATTCAGCAGTTCAGAACAATACTTGCTCTAGGACAGTATGAGTTATGCAATAACATTCTAAATTTGGAAAGGAAAATATGTCAGGGTTTTTGTTTTGAATAGTTAGTCTCTGAAGTACTTCAGAGATCTGGAAGTTTACAACTGAAACAATTCCAGGGAAAACTAAAATAATGAAGCCAGAGAAGGTGATGGAATCAAGGATAATCACACAATGTATCTTTGCTATAACAGTATCTCTGTAACACACAACTTGAACTCAGTGAAGAACTATTTTTGTTGAACTAACATTAAAGAGCAAATGAACAGAAAAAATCTAGGAATCCTGCTTTTATACCATTAAAATACTCATGAACAAGTATTTGTGTGTATTTAACAAGAAAGCCAGATGCTAGAAGTATATACAACATGCCCAGAATTTCTGTCATCTGTTTTAAAGACTTCTTTTAGATTACTGGGAATTTCTAATGTTACACATATGAACACTGTGTCTTTGTAAAGTACTAGATGGCTCTTAAATATGAATATGAAAAATTGAATATACTCAAGATTGTTTAATGAACTGTCAAAACACAAGAAAAACTCAGAGATAGGTAAGGAATGTTCTATTTAAAAAGTGGATTTTCACACAGTTAGATGCATATAACAAGCAGTAGCCACATCTGAAACAACTTGGGTAACTTATTTTGTAGCAAAATAAAAATTAAATATGAATTTGTGCTCACAGAGTGTAGAATCAATTCATCATTTCTTTCAAATTGAAATAGCAGTCAAGTTGACAAGAACAGTTTTCATACAAAAATCAGGCAGATGCTTAATAAAAACAGCATAAATGTACTGCAAATAATAATACTGTTCTTTGCCTAACAATATCTGGAGAAGAAACAAGCTGATAAAGGAATGTAGCATGATAAAACTGAGCTGGTCAAATGTGTAAACATGTGGAAAAATAAAAACAATATTTGGAGGAATAAAGAATTAAATATGGTTCTCTATATTAGCTTTTGTGTTTCTTGCATTAGTGTGTTTCTGAGCACTATGTGCATTGAAATCTATTTTCTCCCTAACAAGGCATCCCACATATTCTATTATTTGTAGAGCATCCCCTCCATTTTACCCGGGATATTGTTTAAAATTATTTTTGTTCCAGCATGTTTCAGTGTTGGAGATTTGGGGGGCCGATTTTCAGTGAGGACCAATGCAACAGAACAGCTTGTATAGGAAAATATTGTCATTTCTTTCCCTTTTTGTATGGCTGCCACAGGGAATAACTTTACAAAAGACAAGACTTCTGACCTCTACCTTTTGCAAGAGGTTTTTGAAAGAAAGGATTAATGCTAGTAATTGGGATTTGGGAATTGGGATGAACTGTTGTTCATCTATGAGTGGTTTCAAAAGATGTTTCTCAGTCTCCACTGATAGATAGACTGGATGTGCAGACGGGTGTTAGGATAATTTGGCGATATCAGCCTCAACAGTCCCTTCTGGTTCACTTCTCAATGCCAGCAAATTAAGCATTCCAACAAGCTCCTTGCCAGTATATGTTGGCGTGTCACCAGTTGCACAAGCTGAATCCCATCACTGGTAAAAAACACAATCTACTTGCAAGCTGTATGTAGCTTAAGGTTCACACAGCAGACCTCAAATACTCCATCAAGACATGTGAACTGCAAAACATCTTTTTAATCTGACACTTGATACCCAGAACTTATTTTCCCAACAATTTGGGCCATTGTTCCTCAGACACGTTTAATGGTTTAGCAGCTGTGCAGGAGGGGAGACTTACCTATTTTCATTGTTTGGTTGGGGTTTAGAAGTAGATTAATGACAAAGCTCACACTCTAAACAGCTCGGATGGTGGGAACTATTCTTCATATTGCCGCTGATCTACTGAATCTGATCCCTGACTGCGAGTGTCACTTCTAGCATTATACATAGGGTTATGGAAAAGTTTGGCAAGGCCTGATCATAAATGCTGCAGAAACAGATGGCACTCGCTCACAGTAGAGAGGATTGCACAAATGAAAGGAATGCACATTGCTGAGGCTGCGAAGCAGGAAGAGTTGTGGAAAAGCAAATAAGGTAGTAAAGAACTAGAAAGTGGGATTAAAAAGAAGAAGTGTTAAGAAATCTCTCTCTCCTAGAAAAAGCAGTTTTAGCAGTCACTGATAAGAGATACCGCTCTCAGTAACCGCCAAATCAGAACTCAGAAAATGCAGACACCTCTATAAAAACTCAATAGGGAGAAAGAAGTGAGAATTCTAATTGCTGCCTCCATGGATTTTTTTTAAATATTTTATTAAACGCATATAGAAGGGACTTTGAGGTATCAAAGAGTCCGTTTCCTCAAGGCAGGATCAGGGCTAACTATTGCTCCTAACAAGGGTTTGTATATATATCTATATTTATGAACACCTAACAAGGCTATGTATACAGTGACAGTTCACACACGCTGGGACACTTATGAACCCTCTGTTATTCCATCATCCCTCCAATGAAATAAAATTCAGGCTCTTCACAGTTTAACTAGGTTTTGCTTTGCAAATCTTAAGCATCTCTTATTCCTTTATATTATTCCCTACATGAAAATGAATCAGCAACAGATCAGTGACCTGACTTCATAATAGAGCTAAAGATTTCAGTGAATGCCAGTAAGAAGGTACCAATCTTCCTGGGCTTTAGTTTGCCCCCCCCCCCCTTTTTTTTTTTCTACTCCTCTCCACTCTGAAGATGATAAAATTCAGCAATTTATCTTACAGACTGTTTGAAATTTGGAATTGAGCTATATAACCAAAAATTGAGTAAGTACCAAATACTTACTCAATCAGTATTTTCACAGAGAATCAGTATTTTCACAGAGATGGAAGGTTAAACTCATTCCAGATAGCCTTCAATTTTATAGCAAATTCAGGCATCAACTTTTGGACCTCTATCCAGTAAAATCTTTACTAGCGTAAATTCTGCTCAGGATAGGAAAAAAGAAAAAAGAAAAAAAGGGAAAAATAAAAAAAAAAGAGAGGAAATAGCAAAAACTATTAGAGGAAACACCTCTGCCAAGTTAGCTGCATATTCACCCAGAATATTATCACTGCAAAAAATCTGCTTTTGTCAACTACTAAATTGCCACTAAGCTACTAAACCGAAGATTTTGCACGACAAAAATAATTCAATAAACTTTCTATTAAGAACTGCTCATTTTAAGGTGTATCAATTAAAATAGCAAAAGATTTAAACACAAGACCCTATTTCAGAAACCTTCCTATAATGCTTGAAAAAAATACATAAGATAAAGAGCCAAGTACAATAGATCTCAAGGAGACAAAGCAACTTTAAAAGCCACAGAAGCAAGTAAATACAAAATTAAATCATCTCTCTGACACTACATTTTCTGTCACAGCACAAACACTTCCCCGCCTAACTTATTTATATTAACAAAACCCAAATCTTCATACAAACATCAAAAATGTTCCCCAAAATAATACCTGAACATACTCAATTGATTTTATTCAGATCAAAAGATTAGATTACAATTCTATGAAAAACCGAAAAGACAATCGGATGGGGAACAAACAGTCCCAGGCCTCTCAGATGATACATGTCCAGAGGGAGCATCTGCAGCTCAGTGGCAGTGCAAAGTTACTGCATATGAGATCTTAGGAAAAAATCTAGCAGGTCACAAGTTCGTTTGCTTTTAAATCTACTTTTAACGCAAACTCATTTTATAGAGGCTAATACGAGACCCCAGTAACACAGTGCTGGGCTTCTCTGGGGAAGATCTCACACTCTAGCTGATTCCCCTTCTCTGTTTTTACCCCATCCACCACCCTTGCACTCAAGTTTGCTGTTGGCTCTTTGGAGTTCACCAGCAGCACTGGAGGTAGCTCACCAACTAGCATGCAGCTGATCACTTCCTTCTAATAATCTAGTTAAAGGAGTAGGTAGTAACTCAAAAGAAAGCCCAGTATCCCATGATATAACCAATAGCTGCGGAAATGTTTGTCTGCAAATGGGAGCAAATGCTGGCAAGAAAAAGGGACAGAGGAACCCCAATTTTATTTAAGCCCAGCAAATTAACTCATTTTCCATTTTAATTAGTATTGTAAACATTAACTAAAGTTGTCCCAGTCAATACTTGGTGTCTAAAAGATCATAACAAATTTACACAAATAAATGCAAAACAGTAATTCCATTTATGCCACTGCTAGAAATTATAGTATCACATTCATCTAATAAGGTGTTGTAGCTAAATGTTCTCTTTAAAACAAAAATCTTGTATCTTTATCTCAAGATCAAGATTATATTAATTAAAACAGAGTTTGTAATCAAGTAGTGATATTATTTGTTACCTTTTATTTTGAGAGTAGATTTTTTTTTTAACATTAAAACTAGTTATGTACTACTAAATCCAGGCTTCTTGTAAGTAGTAGTAAAGGAAAAAGTAGTGTATGTAAATTTACAAAAGTTAAATTTTATTTGGTATCAGCAAGTTCTTCAACAGTTAATATATCCAAAAACATTATCTTTCTCCGTTCTTGTCTCAGTGTTTCCAGATGTGAATATTTTGATCTTGCTTTTGCTTATAAACTCTTTGGGCTTAGGCTCAGGTCACCCTGAATATTTTGTGCTGCACATTCCTCAATAAAACCCTAACTCTTGTTTTGACCTTCAAACTTCACTGTTCTATAAACCTGCTTTTACATACTTACGTGTGTGTGTGTGTATACATAAGTACAACCATTAACCACAAGAAAAGCATTCATAGGAGTCTAGGCATTTACAAATACTCTTCCCTATCCCACTGATATTATAATTTCAAGTACTCAGTGCTTTGAAATGATGATGACTTATAGCTTCATATAGGGATGAACAATATGGTGGTAGTAGGGCTTCCCTAGGAGAGATTTTAAGGTCAATTAAATGGCACATGACGCCTGCTCTCAACAGGGCAACCCCAATAATTCTATGCAGGGGCTCAAGGTGACCAGCTAGGGAAATCCCATGTTTCAAAAGGTTGTAATGGATACCAGCCAGAGCACATTTGTAAGTGTGGCCATGACGGATGAGAAGGAGGCAAACAGCTGAACACCGCCCAGAATAGCTGCCCTCTTGCTCGACATTTTGAGTAAAGTTTTGTATTGCTGTAGGCATGAACCTAGACTGTAAGGTAATTTCTGAGAGGTTGTTATATCATTAATGATCAAGTGAGCTTTGAATAGTAAGTCTGGGGGATTATTACTGATTTTTAACAAGAAAAGATTAAAATGCTTATGTAATGACTATAAAAATAATGTGGAGGTTGTGTTTTGTGAATTCAGCAGCAGCCCATGTTTGGTTGTATAGAAATTATGTGTAGATATTAGAAGTATTGTCATGATTTGACTAAGTTACATAAATTCTCCATTTTCTTCCAAAAATTACTGAGCTAGAATCTCTTTCGGGGAATTTTCTTTATCCAAACTGCAGCCATTCTGGCAGAAGTAATTCTCCTTGAATTACCTTTTTGTATTGTATTTCACCATGGCAAAGAACATGGATCATATGGGAGTTACATAGTTCCAAATTTGTCAGTTTTAGCTGCATATAAAAAGATTTACATGCTCAACCACTAGTAATTTCTAAGCCTGTTTACCTGAACACTTGCTTTTGATCTTAAATTTTCAGAAATCTTTAAATCAAAGAGCAAAAATGAATGGTTTCCTAGTACAATAACTGGCTTCGGGGCACTTAGTAATGGCCAAAAATTATTTGACTTCATCTAGTAAATAATGAGAGGCAGAAGAGATACAAGAGACGCACAATGTAAAAGTCCTTATTTAATGCCTTGTGCTGAATTTTACTGAAAAGAACAAGTGCTAGTATTTTATATAAATTCTGCATTTATGATTCCACATCTGTAAACAGTTAATATTAAACAACTCCATATTATTTTACATGCTAAAAATGTATAAACATGTTTTGTTTAGGATCATCAATTATTTCTACTATTTCTACTATTCTTTTAGCTCTATGCCAGGTCTATAGCAAGAAAGAATCTTCTTTTTTGCACATTACAGAGACAGATTACAGAGCTGGCTGTAAAATTTCAAAGGGATTAAGACAGGAAATAAGAAAATCAATTTTCTTGAATTTTGTTTCCACTAAAAAGGCAGTTTCTTCTATAATTTATCTACCAATGAGAGAAAGTAGAAGAGAATATATTCATCTACTTCGGGATGACAGACTCAAACAAAAAGCTCCCATATTATGCAATATCAGAGATGTTTAATTTGAGGACAACTCACTTTTATCCAATCTTTCAACAATCCCTACTCTGCAAGAAATACTGCTACATATTCTATAATGGATGGATATTGATTGTCTTAAGAATACAAATTCAGCTTATTGAAATTGAAATCAGCTCACTGGAATACCCACAAAAGAACAAAAAAACACATTCTGAGACTAGAAAGTCATGTCAAAGCATGGCAGACTGTGTTGTGCAGAACTTATTTACACAGACTCGCCAATATACTTGACCAGCTTTTCCATTCAATAATATCTTTAATTAGATGGAGCATTTCTCCCAATTGATTACCTGACTTCAAATAATTTGGTGTGCCCTATAAGAAAATATGACATATGTCATACCTATGACAACAGAAACTGCCAAAAATTCATATCATTAACTACGTAAAATTAAGGGAAGAGCACTAAGAGTAAGTTTTATACATTTTGAAAACTGGCATTAAATGTCTAAAGCTTAAAAGTTATACCTTACTCAACTCCATACTTCCTTGAAAATGTCTGTTAGAAATTTTCTGTGTTTCATTTACAAAATTAATTTTTAATTACATTTGGTACACAAATTCTAAGAACCTAAATATCTGAAGCTTTCAACAATACATAAAAGTAAAATCTTAAACCATAAAAAATTATAAAGAAGTTAGTAAACTAATGCTAATACATCTAACTAATACAACATTCTAAGCAAATACTCATATTTCAAGATACTTCTTTTTTTCTGTGAAGATGTAAATTCATTGCAGATTTAAAAAAAAAAAAGAAAAAAGGAAAAAGCTTGCTGAACATCTCCATAAACATCTATCTTTTCTTCAGGTTACAGACACGTGGCAGGGATAAATTCTTCAGAAAATCAAGAGAAACCAAAAAAATAAATGCCACCAGCAAATTCAATTTTAGGCAAAAGTTGTAACAACACTTCCCAACAAAATCAGCAAGTCTGCAGAGATATCGAAAATTAAATGTCCCGATTGAACGTGTCCACGTGTATAGGCATGTGCACACACGAGGAGCAGAGGAACCCTGTGCTGCGTACGGCAGCACTGGGAAGGCTCCAGTGGAACATAGGCAGCTACATGAAGGGCTCAGCCACCAGTTCCACCCAGGAAATCACAGATAACTGAGCTATGAAAGTTATTTTAAGAGACTGCACATAAACCTCACTTAAACTACTATTACTACACATTTTTTCTTTGGCAGCATAGCTATGTACACACACACACAAACACACACATACATATATAGTATGAGAAAGAATATTGAACATGATTATTAGTCATTAGATATTAACTACTTACTATTAAGAGCCATAATATTATCTGTTCCTGGATGATGGAAGTTTATTCCCATACGCCCTGGAATGTAAATAAAAGTTATTTTAAATATTTTTATTTCAAGACTAAATTAACTTCATGAATATTAAAGACTGCCAAAAGAGATGAACAGTTGGGATAGCTGAAACTTGTAAAAGATACAATCCCGAGAGTACATACTTAAGATATTTAACACTGGAGTAGCTTTTATATTATGTATTTAAAATAATGAAAAAAATCACAAAATAAACAATATTTTTAGTACATCCCTTTACCTGGTACTAGGAAAACAGTATGCTTAACCTCTCAAAATGGGGCTGCCTAGCTCAACCCACTGTTTGCTGCAGTTTTGCTATTTATGATTTTAGGCTTCGAACAAAGCGTATAACATTAGAAAGTACACATCATTGTAATGGCAACACTAAGTTCCCACTTTCTATACCACCTCTGACACCAGAAGTCCTTCAGTCACAGACCACAGGAGACTGGGAGTGCTTACCCCATTTTTATATTTATCCTTAAGATCTGCTGTTGCTCACTGAGACAAGATACTGAGCTGGAGGGAGCTGCGGTCTGATGGAGTACAGATATTCATATGTACTTTGAAAAAGCACACATGAGTCTAGGAATATTTATTGCTGGCCACTAACACGAGAATGTAACATACAGAAGGTTCTCCATGAACCTCAAGCAAGCCCTGCTGCTCTGACACAGGTTTCCCAGGGGCTAGAAAGATGCAAAATAGCACTAGTTTTCTCAGATGAGATTTCACTGTTGAAAGGTTGCCTGAGAAGATCTCTGCTGACTTCAGGAACTGGAAATGGGAGGAAATTCACTTATTTAGCTTGAAAGGCCACTTGGCCCCCCCATAATTTGCTTGCTTTCAAAGCAAGAAATGAGCTAATTCTACTATTCAGGTTAGTTTTAGTTTCTTAGATTCTGAAGCTGAAGCATTAAGAAAACAAAGCCTAAGGAAACAGAGAATTTCTTCAAGCCATCCCTCCCCCCAGATTGAAAGCTGTAATTGATATTAGTCCTTGCTTGGAAAAAGGATTTTAAAAAGATCTTTATGGCCACTTAAAAATTATTTCTTTTTTAAATTTAAGTTACATATAAGGGCTGTAATCCATTTTATATACTGCTTCTATGGTTAGATTTGGGGATAAGCTTTGGTGCCCCCCCTTTTTTTTTTTTTTTTTGAATACATGGGCACTGGAGCCTGGGACTGAAGAAACAATATAACCAGCAAGCTCCTCTAACATAAATTCCCTTCCCTACTTCTACCAAAGCAGGTTGAAAAAATTTGCTTTTACAGAACAGAACTGAGGCCAATCTTGAGGTTTCTTCCTCTTCTCCAATATTTTCAGCTCCTACCAAGAAATTGAAGCCTTCTACTTGCAGCCACAGCGACTGTCATGCTGTAATTAATATTCTTTCTGAACAGATGTAACAAGAAGTTTCAGGACACTTCAGAAACCAAGGTGCAAGCAGTTTTAAAAAAGCTAATATATTTTCTTCACGTAAGTTTCTCATTTCTTTAGAAAAAAATAAAGTGTCCCCACAGTAGGAGTGTAATGAAGGAAACAGCACCTCCAGGAAAGAAGCACGAGGGGAGAAGAAAGGAAAATAAAACTTCTGTTTCAGGTTTCAACTGCTTAGACAAAACTCCTTAGGAGATCCCCTATAGATCACAATGTATTTCCACATTAATCTGACACAGCCATACCATTAAACCTACCAGTTAGCCCATGCTAAATATCCCAGAAATCTTGTCAGATTGTTAGCAGTTCCCATTGCTTAACAGTATATTAATGAGCATGAGGTAACAGGTATTTTTAGAGATTGGGCATATATATTAACCTATACTTTTAAGTTAATATTTATAAAAGAGGGGGCTACTATGAAAAAAAATTGAGTAAACCAGGCAGGCTCTGGGGGGCTGCCTCTCCTCCCTTGCTTTGCTGAAGCTGAAATTGTTCTGTTTGACCAGCTACAGAAATAGAACCGTATCTGTGACATCTGGGTTGGGGTTTCTCTCCCTGCAGGCAGTCGCTGAGCCAGGTGCTGCTTGCCTGACATTTTATCACCTGCCCTTGGCCTGCTATTTTTAAACTGTTGTCAGCTATCTTAAGAGGAGCAGCAAGTACAGGCACAAGCAGGACGTGCTCTCGTATGAGCTAAGCAATAGCAGGGGCTGATTCTGTGCGTCTTCAGAGAACCCCCAATCCCACAGCAACAAACTATTGAAATACTATCAAAACACACTTGTACTAAAAGCATTCAAAGAGGCTGGTAATGCAGCAGACATAAGAGAATTAGTTATCTTTTTATACAGCCTTTCATATTAAATACATTACGTGAATACATTATAAACTATTCGTGTGGGGAAAAAAAAAGCCACATGCAGACGTCAGAAATGCATAATTATCTAAGGAACAAAAAGAGAGCATGAAACTAAAATTATTAATTTATATATGGATACAGAATAAAACTGCAAAATGCAGTTAGAAACATTTGAAGAAAAATATTTGGGTTAAACGCAAGACTATTGTAAAACAAGCACAATCATTTGGGGGGAAAAGCACCTGTATGCTACCTAGCCCTCTACAAAGTCTATGTAAGCACACATTTCCCACTATAGCTTTAATAAGAAATCTCTGGATAAAATTTCTGCTCTCCAAGACCCTTGAGCACAAGCAGTTAGGGCACAGAGGCTACTCCAGCAGTTGCCTGAGGTCAGCAGTAGGAACCCTTCCAATAACAAGGGCCCAGTGTTAGTATTCAAGGTACATCTGCCACTTTCAGTCTGCTCATCTGGGTTTCATAACTGTCTACCAAATAGATTTTCAATTATATAGTTTTATAATACACTTATTACTGTACTTAGACTGTAACAAAAGCTCTTTAGCACAAGTCTCCTCAACTGCTAATTCAAAAAAAAAAAAAAAAAAGAAAAAAAAGAACCCTGAATCCAGTTCCATATTTCCACTTTTGAAGTATTTCAGAGTACAGACCAGGGTGCAAACATTTTTGTATAAAGCAGGCTGCTCTTTGCATGACACTTAGGCCATCACATTCCCTGAATTCTCTCTCCTAGGGGCCTTGAAAGGATTTCCCTGCATTGCCTGCCTAGGTGCTGTATGCCCAGTATCATGCTTGCCATGGCAGACACCTCAGGCTTCAGGGCCATCCCAAGTGCTCCAAGCACGCACAATTGTTCTGAATAATCATACAGATTTCTGAAATACACTAAAAATAAAAGTATATTAACTCAGATGAATTAAATGAATTTATATCTACTATTTTCCTGATACATTTGTTTTCAAAGTCATTTCAGAGCTGTCTATACTTTTGGTCAGTTTACAACTGTCACTTAGGTGGAAATGCTTTCAACAGCAAATAAATTTAATTCTCAATGAGAACCAGTCTACAAATTTTACAGTGAATATTGTCTGCCATTTTTTCCTGTTTTCCTACTTTATAAGTCCAGACAACACATCTGGCATATAAAAACACATCCTTCATTTTCTTTAGCTTTGCCACATGCATTTCTTTTACTCTGTTCCAGATGTTTCTAAAGAAACTCCGAGAGGGCGTATGTCAGGGGCTGATGATTGATATTGTGTGCAAAATCATTGCTGTTTGAACCATCCCTTTCTCTCTAGAAAAGTGCTGTGATTCAATTTCAATTAAATTAATTCAATTAAAAAACAATTTTAAAATCTTCTCCACAACTGCAAGAAGTATACTTTTCCCACAGTTGAACATTTCTATTAAATCTTTGGCAAATAGGTAACCTTTCTTTTTTTTTTTTGAATAGTCTAGATAATCTCAAATTGCACAAATGCAATTCAGAAAGAATGTAGTTGCAAAAATGATAATCCTGGAGATCAGGCCCAGGTTGACCACTGTCACAGGTTTTAGCAGTGCCATCCTTGCCTACAGTGGTCACGCTCTTGATTTTAAATCCTCTCTTCTTAGTGACCTGTGTATAATTATCTGTAAAATTGATCTCTGATTTCATCACTGCATTTTTGTGACGGTATTACTGTTATTTTTCTTTGTGTCTGAAACATAACTTGGAAACACCAATCACCAACCAGTTCCAGATCAGCAAATAAAAGTTTTGCTTTAAGAGACTTCTGAATGGTAACAATCTCACCTTCTTAAGTCCATTAAATGCATTTTTGTCTTTTTTTTTTTTCTTTGCTTCTTTTTAACTATTGGACATAACATTCACTCAGTCAAGGATTTTTAACATTATAGTTCACTATTTGCATCATATTAATGTCAATATTCCAAAAATCCTTTTTTTTGTTATACACTCAGGAGAACTTCTTGCACTCTGTTACACCTCATGCCTTTCACCAGGACTGATCATCTTTACTAACGCAGCAAATGGTATTTGGCATGACTTCGTCTGAAATAGTGAAGTTATTTCCTATTTCTGATCTGTCTGAACTTCCTGGGAACAAGAACTTGCTCTCTCATTGACTTGATGTCAGCTACAAAGTTAGGTCAAGGGTTTCCAATAGAACTGGTAACAGGACAAAGACAACTACACATCCTTTCTGTATTTGCGTAATAAGTATTTCATATTTTTTACCTCTTCTATCAAATGATTTCAAGGTGGTGCCAACAAAAATCAATGCAAAACTGCAATAGTTATTTGGAGGAATAGGTTACAAGTGTGGTATAAAGTCAAGTTCAGGCGCAGAAAGTGCAAAATTCAAAGCATGGGCAGCCCTCCTTCAAACATCTGCAACGGGTCTCTAGTTTGTAACCCAGCTCAGCAAACAAAATACTATTGGCTCAACCACGAATCTTTGCCCCATGGTTTACAAATGACCAAAAAGACGGTGAAATGTAACAATGATTTAAATTGTTACAAAATCATTAAAATCATTTTTACCTGAGTAGACCACTGATCATTCCCTCTCTCTTCTTTCCCAAAAGACAGAGACAGTTCACACTGATACTGCACTAACATACAGGCCTCAAACAATTTCAGCCAAAGGAATCATACAGGTGTCTGTTAGTATTTCCATAATGAATTGTTAGAGAATTATAAAAAGAAAAAGAAAAATCCATGAAAAAGTTTCCATTTTTTGTTGTTTTTGTTTGTTTGTTTTTCAAGTGTCTCACCCTTCTAGTTACACACATAATGTACACACGGTTGAGACCCACATCTTTTTCAAACATGCTCAGAATAACAAAAATACCATTGTTTGTCTGAAGGAAGCCATGTACATCTATGGTGCTTGTACAGTTTATATTTTTACTGTGCAGATACGTATTGTGACCATGTGAGCAGAAGTGCCTAATTATCAGTTATGAAAATCAGGAATAAAGCTTGGTGGTATTAACTTCTTCCTATCATTGATGGCATGTATTTGGTAACTCAATCAGTAGAGAAAGCAAGCTGTAAAATATGATAATATATACAATATAATATTTACATTACCATGAAATGCATTCTTCATAAGCAAATTATGTTGCTCTGACAAAACACAAAGTTCTTGTGTATCTCACAGTAGCACCTTTTTTTTAAGCTTGAAAACAGTTATATTTTCTAAATATTAGTATTTTAACAGCAAGACCTGTTGAATATAACAGGAAATCTAGCTCTACTTACAAATTGTAGACAAGCCTCTATACACATGTACCTATTCCACATTTAGCTCTAGAACTGTACGTGAAGGAGAATTATGGATTGTCTAAAGGAGGTGGATAAAAATCAACCAATATGAAAGCAATCATTTCCACCAATAATTTACATTAAAAGATATGAAAGTCCAAAAACTGGGTGGGAAAGGTGGGAAGAGAGAAGGGAAAAAAAGAAAAGAGCTTTAGGTATATGCAAGGCTAGTCCTCAGCAGCATAATGAAATAATGGAAATAAAGCAAAGAAAAATGATATCTGCATCACCCCTTCCCCTAAAATATATTTTAAAAAAATTCTTCTGAAAACAGATTCAGCAGGTCAAAGACAAGGACATGCTTGATGTCAGCTGCACAGTTAAGAAGTATGTTCACAGTACAGGTTCACTAAGTAAACATTATTTCTAAATTAGAAAAAAAAAAAAAAGAAACAAAGAAAGAAACCTTTAATGGTCATATTCTGTCCTGAAACAAAGATTAAAGAAGGATTTTCTTGCATAAGCAGTGATTAAAATGCAAAGGAAATAGAGTATGTTTCCTTTAAAAGGATTAGCTCGGGTGGCCTAATTTTGCACATAAATAGAGGCGCAAACACATCTGTCTGCTCACTCTGTTTTTCATGGGTATTTATGGAAAGGAGTCTGATGAGTATCTAGATTTTAAGCCCTGCTCTTACAGTGCACTTTTTCTACCAAAAGTTTTGCAAAGAGCTGGGCCTAGATGGCACCATTTCTAGGGCTGGGATGACATTGGCTCTATTTGCACGACCTTTGTGTCAGGCTGTGGGCCGGGAACACAACAGTGGTCGTTCACCTCCGCCTCCCTCAGGTCACACAGCGTGCCTACAACCTTGCTTAAAAAACAAAAACAAGGACAAAAAAACGGCACGAACAACTAGAGCAGAGCAAAACCATGAAGATCAAGATGGAGAAGTAAACATCTATTCTAGATATATTCCAATGTTCTCTAACTCACATACAATTTTCACTGTGCTCAAACTTCATAAAATATTGTTCAGTTGCTTTTAAAAAGCAAATCTTAAATTTCAGTGTGGTAGTGCTCATAATAAGTACTGAAAAACAAAATCAAAAGTTTCCCCATAGACACTCTTTCTCTCTCTGAATGGTTGCATACTGGTGTTCCAAGTCTCTATCTCTACCCAACAAATACTTAGTGTGTACTCCCTCCCGAAATACTTAATTATCACAAATTCATTATGTATCACTTCTGGAGTTTGACAACCAGTAAAATTAATTTTAATAAAATCTACTATTGAAACTCTCCTTGTACATGTGATTCCTCCAAATGCTCGTACTTCAAGATATCCTACACTGATACATCATAAAATCTCAAAATTTGGGTTTGGGGATTTCAACTTATGAAGTTTGTTATCACTCTGAATGAAAAACAAATATTAAGTTGTCTACTATAACAGCAGATTAAAAATATTTCAAATGGTTATGATTTCTCACCTCGTATAGCACATGATCTAACACAGCTGCAACACTAATTATTTTAAAATAGGACAAAGGCAGCTGATAGTTATTACTGGTCAAAATATTTTTATAGATTAAAATGCCTCTGTTTATGTTGCAATGCAATAGTTTGAAACTGATAAACATATTGCAACACTGACATGTTACACCATAGACAGGACACACTGATGCAGGAAGGAGGAAAGGGTTTAGTCAGCAATAAATAGCAAATACCCATAGTTATTTTCATAATTCAATGTTTCCTGGAAGCATTTAGCATATGCAGTGCATAACAAGTACCAACAGGTCATAAAATAACGCAGATATGCCATTTTCTCACTCAAGGAAAAGGCTCTCCAATATTTGTATAATATATATTTTATTGGCAACCAGGAGAGTAAGACTGGCAGTTCAGGAAAGCCATCTTAGAAAATACTTCACACTTCTGCAAGGTAGGCCTGGTTGCAAGTGACACACAAATCAGCTAGATGCCCAGAGAACATCTTATCAGTTCCTTCATTGTACTTTTTCCACTTTTTTTTTCATCCTCTGAGAGAGGAAAGGATTTATGAGCACTGACTGAAAGAGACAAAAAAAAAATGTTGAAACTGGTCTTGAAAGCAGAGAAAAGGGGTAGGGAAGTCTAATTGTCTTCGGAGACCGAGACCTAAAAAAATATTAGGCAAACAGTTTACAGCCTGTAGCTCCCAAAGCTTGAAAATGTATAATAATCTGTAAAACTATACAATCTTCAGACTGCAAAGACAGAAAGAGAAGGACCCACAGCAGGCCACCCCTAAGCAGCAGGAAAAGCTGATGGGTGAGAAAAAAACAGTTTTGGATAGAGACAGTACAAGAGTTGACACTGAATTTAAAACCTTCTCCCAAGGTCTCAAGATAAATTGCAGCATAGAAAGGTGAGTTGTTAATTTACCTGTGTTGTTAATAGAAGGGTAAGTTGTTAATTTACCTAATTTTACATGTGTCCAGAAACCTCAGATTTAGGCATCAATTCTCTCTTATAGCAAGACAGACCAAAAAAGAAACAAAAAAAAAGAAGACAGACCAAAAAAGAACTAAATGACCCTAGGTGGAGAGGAGCAAGCCAGGCCGCCAGTGAGACTGGGATAGCACTAGGTCAGGACAAGTAATTCAATACTGCGAGACTGAAGATCATTTCATTTCTGCAGCACTAACAATCCTTCGGTCTCTCTTGTTCCACATTTGAAAGCAGCACCAAAAAAAAAAAAAAAAAAGCCACTGAATCACATGCCCTCCCCAAGCCAAGTGGAGCATTTAAAAAAAAGTGACCTGCTTCAGTGACCTTGAAGCAACTGTCAGCTTGCGTGGCCCACAGGACGCAACGACCGACGGCACCACAGCCGCAGGGCAGCTACGAAGCTTCAGCTACCACAGAAAAGATGATAGACTCTTCCTTTCACACCCCCAAACCTCTTCCTCCACCCCCGGAGACCAAAGCAAAGCATAAGCTACTTATCTAACCCCAAGTGGGAAGAAAATATCTCAGAACCACCTCAGTCTGGTCTTCATATTGCAATCCTCAAAGTCAATCCTTGCATTCACATTGTAACCAAGAGCTGTTGCCCTAAAAACAAAAGTACCATTTTCCTGCTTCAAGGATCTGTTGGGAAGTGAGGGCACACATAGTGACACTAAGAAGGGCTATGCTCCTAGCAAGGTTTCTACGTTCAGACACACTAATGAATAAATACCCAGAAGGTACTTCTCAAAACATGCATTTGTTCAAAGCTTTGCTGCCCAGTGGCGTGTTGTCATCACGCGGAACTGGCGGCAGCGGCCCTGTCCCGTGCACTGCAGCTTCCAGGGCACACGTAGCTCCTGCTAGAATTGAATGTCTCCATCTGCTTTCAAAAACAGAGGCCCTTGCTGCTCCTCTCTTGTTTAAAAAAAATGTATGGTATTAAAACTAAAAAGCCAAGTGGCATGTAAGTATTCCTAGCAAGAACTGTCTGAGAAAACAAGGCTCATTTACCAAAAGGTGAATGATTAAAAAGGTAAAGTAATTTGAGGGGAAGCCATCTCCTTACGTTTTTGTTTGCCTTGTTCACCTATTTTTTGTGGTAGTTCTACCTACTAACTATACAAGAAAAAGCTACACAAAAACTAGGCGAGAGCATAGCCACAGATGACAAAAGAAGGCAAGATTTCAAGAAAAACTAAACAAAACAAAACATAGTTGACTATAAAAGGAAAACAAAGATGGATTACTAGCTCTGAAATTTGGGTAAGTTCCTATATTTCCGAAAGAGCAGGTTCCATTTAGTACCAGAGGCATTCGCACTGGAATGTCTATGGGGAGCTGAAAATCAAGTTTCTGAAGTATATAAACAGTTTATTCAAAAAGCTTTCAGAAAAAAATAAATGAAGAAGTGGCAGCTGCTGGACAAGGCAAAACCAAGTATAGTTGAACACACATTTTCAAGGCGCTTACAGACCAAGATGTGCTGCTATTGCAAGAGGGAGAGCCAGGGGAGTGGGGTAAAGAAGAAAGTGAGGTACAAGACGATGTGAAATCCAAGGAAGTTGTAGAGAAGGGCAGTAATCTGCATCCATGGTAGGGGAAAAGGGGAAGGTATAAGAGAAGAGTCAAGATATCGACTTGACAACAGAAAAGACAACAGAAAAAAAATGCAATAGGAGAATGATTCAAGTGTTTTAAATTTGGCAGAGAAATAGATTTTTTAGGCAAAGGATTAAGTAAAAATAACAAAGCAGATCTGTTTAATGCAGAGGGAGACGACACTTCTTGGAGAACAGAATGAGCCTGTCCTGAAGCGGCCACTCCTCTGAATATTGCCAGTCATGCTGCATAGTGCGAAAACAGGAGGAGGGGAAAGTGCACGCTAGGTCAGGCCAAGGCTGGGGGTTAGCGAAGGCAGCGCATGGCTGAGGGAGGAGGAAAAGAAAGCAAGGGAAGGAATTAGCTCTAGCAGTGGAAAAACAACAGCTGGGCACAGACAGAGCAAGAGAACTAACGGCAGACAGGAATTCGCCAACAGCTACCGGGCAGAGAGCTGGGAAGGAGTGAGGGAACAAGGCAGGGGACAAACTGACGGCAGCACCGAGCAGGACAAGCTCCGAGTTGGAAAGAGGGCGGTCAGCAAGTGACAGAAAACATAGGTACAGAGAAAATGAAGCAAATGGAAAAGACTAACTCGAATTTTATAATTAATCCTCAATTCTTCGCTTTTCCTCTTTGAGCAAAGGAAGAACAGTTGCTACTGCTTTCAAGTATCTCCTTAGACTACTAAGTCTTCTACATAAATTTATAACCTAGCAAAGATTAAAACAATGAAGGTGTTTCTGGAAAAGGATAATTCACTTGGAAAAACATGAATTTTAATAAAATTAAAAATTCCATTTTTACTTCATGCATTGAATTTTAATAAAATTAAAAACTCCATTTTCACTTCATGCATTGCAATTATCAATAAAATGTCATAAAATGGTATTATGACACACTGAGCTGCAGCTGTGGTATATGCCACTTACAGCACATAAAAATAGCTAAGCTGACTACTGGAAATTATTTTTGATAGGATAAGCAAGCAACACAAAAGAATGTAAGAGTTGTATCTGCTACTATTTTGTGTGCCTCAGATTCTGACCTGAAACATTAAAAAAAGGTTGAGAGAGACAGTGATAAAAGTCTAAGCAAAATGGCTCTGATATGAATTTAAAGTCTTTTTCAAGAGGAATACAATTTCTAATCCTGTTTTCCTCATTTTCGCTGCTCAGGTCCATATGGAAATTCAGTTTTAAAAATGAGTCTCAATTTATATATTTAAATATACTTAGCTGGATTATAATAAAGTTAATGAGGCATAACAAATGTTTAAGTCTCCATAACAGCAATTTGGATTTTTTTTTTATTGGCCAGACAGATAAAGCTGAGAATACAGAATCCCAAAAAGATGGTGAAAGAGGCACATGAACCAGAAGATACATGTATATATTTAATATACATGAGCACAGGGAAAGATGAGGCAATTTTCTTAGCAGTATGTATTACGTATATGCATAAGAAGTGCATACAAAAGCATATTTCTTCTCTATTGGGTCCAGGGTCCTATTTGTTAGAGTTTGGAAATAATATGTAGCTCAATCCTTGTTTTTGTAGATGGTTTATTATTGATTTCACTCCTCACAGGAAAATACCTAGCAACCTTGTGAGCAAGACTGTATATTTGTTTTGAAATATAAACAATGAAAGATTAGGATAGATGAGTGTATAGATCAGTTAGGAATAATTATTCATTGAAAAGCTGCTCTAACTCTTCATTATTCAGTGTCAGGTAAGTACTAGAAATATTTTAACCTGCAATGCTGCAAATGATAGAACAGAGTCCTGTAGCCTAAGAAATCAAAATTTCCCAGCACTTAACACAGTCTAATACCCACTGGCTTCCCTCTAGCCATGTGAAATCCAAATCGGGATACACTGGTAAAAACAAATCTGAAAACCTGTATGGCATCAGCAGGATGACTTTTTTTTTTTTTTTTAAAAAAACAACTCCATAAATTAGCTGACCATCTAAAATCAAAAGTAATGTTAACTTTAAACAAGATGTGGAACAGAGCTATTGGACTACTGTTTCATGATTGCAGTAGAAGGTGCAACTGAGCAATTTGCTAATACACAAAATGAGAGTAAGTTTCAGAAATGCCAATTATTAGATAATATTATGATTGTGCACTTATAATAAGTGTACAGACATTTCACCTGACTCTCCTAGAGAACATTATCTTAAAATGGGAAAAGTTTTACATAACTGACAACTCATTCATTAGCAAAAAAAAGTTATAGCAATACTGAAAAGCTGATTTTTGTTTAAACACCAAGCAAGCATGGACATATGAATATTCCTAACCTGTAAAATGATTCCTCCACATTATATCAGCGAAACTCATTGGTGGGCCACTGGGAGGGTAGTGTTTACCTTTCAGAGGCTCATGATCAGTCCTTATCATATCCATTAAGGAATTTTCCAAAGAGTGCAAGTTAAAAGTGTCATAGGGCCTATTCCGGTCCTAAAAGAAAAAACAAGAAGAAGGAAAAAAAGATTGTTATAGAGTAATCATTTTCTAACACAGGCTCATTTCTTCTTTTGTAAAACTCCAGTATGGAGTCCAGCATGACAAATATAAAAAGTGCTATCAGCAAGAAAAAAACCAGCAAACACACATCTACAATAGTTAAAATGATAGTCTGTATTAAAGCCACTGCTTTCACCAATAGAGCTAAGGCAGAGAGGATTTCAGTATTTCTAACATTATGTACAATCAAAACCTAATTCAAATCATTTAAGTAACAATTTAGAAATAAAACAGTATTCAAAGTTCATGTTGGAAAAGTGAAGGGTTTTAGTAATTCAGAGATTTTGTTTCATTTTTTTTCACTTTTTCTTCGTATGTTGTTATGCTACAGTTAATAAGTTTCACTGAAACATTCAATGTCACATTTATACCAGGAAAATTCCTGGAAGAATCTTTTCCACACCCCGATTACTTCAAGATAATCTACTGGCTTGCAAAAATAAAATTTTAAACTCTTAGACAGCAGTACCCTTAAGCAACAGTATCAATAGAAAATGTAACTCAAACTTTGTCTTAATATATTCACATTATTTCTAATGAACACTCTCTTTCTTATACTATATGTAAAAAAATAGAGGGAGAGTACGAATTCACTGGCATAATTAAGATTTCTTTTAATATTACTATTCAGAAAAATATTAAAAATGTACTGCTACAGATGCCTCTCTGAAACACAAAACTTCTTACTCCCAAAGATCACATGCTCCCACAGTATATTCTAAACTGAAAAATCAACTTTCCTTCAAGAATATGCTCATTTTATATTTTCCAAAAGTGTAGTAGCACTATTTATTTCATCTACTAAGCATTTTTTGACAGTCAAACATTACATACAAAGAATCATGTTTTTCTTTACTGGTAGAAACTGTATGAAGCAATAAAAGTGAGCTCATGGATTTTTATCACTTCATTCAGATGCTATTGTTTCTGATTTTTATGCTTTCTGCAGCTGATAAAAATCCTAACATCTGTATATCATCTATGCATATTGATCAAGGCTAATTTGGAAAGAAAAAAAGGCATAAATTGAATGCAAAGATTCCTATTTTTGTGATATATCAGTAATTCAAACAGTAGCCACACTATTGCCCCAAAGAATATTAGTTGTCTTTGTTTCTTTTGAAATATTTATCTACAAGTTTGTGGTGTAAGTATCCCAAGTGTTACAGTACTAGACTACATTTTAGAAGAGAAAATATGTAAGTAGCATACAGCTTGTATCCCAAAATAGGGAGTTAGCGGTAAAGAAGTATCCTTCAGTCGGGTCAGTCCCCTGCTCTGATTTACTATCCAGCTGTAGCAGAGAGTTGAGCTGGCAAAACTAACACTGGCAGCACAGCAAAAGGGCAGGATTGCTTCTTTTGCCACAATGATAGCTTATTCCAGTTTTAAACATTCCTGAGATTACCATGTTGGAGGCTGGGAAGAGTGAGTTCAGAAGAATACGCAGCCTATACATTTAATTTCATTTTATTAACATATGCATGTTAAAAAAAAAAAATGCATACACAACTATAGTATTTGAAGATTGTTTCCTAAATGTAGTCGTTTCTTCTGTAAAGTCTGGTGCTCCTGTGCACACACACACAGGATGAAGTTTCAGAGTTCTCACCATGAACAAGCTCTCTGGCTTTGGTAGCTGATCCTGCTCTGTATCCCGGTTTGCCCTTTGTATCCCTCCCACAGACCACCAGATCTGCTGCCAAACAATCCGAAGAGACACAATTCATAGAGGTCCTCAGTAGCACATGAGAACTTGGCTAGGAAGTCCTGGGATCAGGAGCAGAAACCAAAAGATCAGTGACAGAATGGTGAAGCAGACTAAAGGACTTGGGAAAGCAATTTGAAAACCCAGCAAGTCTGGAAATTCAGCTTGGGGCCCAGAGGAGATGAACACCCTTACAGCTACTTAGCCATACTAAATTATGGACAAAAGAGACCTCTCTGGCCACGAGGCGTTGCCTTTGGCTACACAGCAACCAACCATCGAGCCAGCAGAACAGGCAGTCCAGGCTGTCAGTGCAGGATCACACTTCCGCACTGCACAGACTGCAGCTACTTTCTTGTTAGGCACAAGCATGTAGGGCAGAGTATTTTAGGTCTTAAAAATACTCGTGTCTTGATCAAAAGAAAAACAGTTAAGAAGATGACAGAAGGGGGGGGCGGGGCGGTCGCGGGACTGCTAATCCCAGCCCTGACCTGGGATTCATACCCCAGGCTGAAGTACAACTGTTACATTTGCAATCACGCTTGGCATAGTCTTCTTCAAAGATGTATAATTAAGCATAAGGAAAAATTACAAATGTACAACATGTAGCATCAGATTTTTGAAGGACCATAAAATAAGACTGGACCTCCAGGTGAAGACAGGTATGACATTTCTACCTTTAAGCACCTTACCTCTAAGACTGATCTAAAATGCCACAAGATATATGGTATCCATAATCTGTGTCTCTGTTAATAAAATGCAAAAGAAAAAGTGTAACTGCCAAACGGTAACTGCAGAGTCAAGACATTTAAAGAAAATGAGAAAATACAATAGCTTGCATTTTGCTTAAATTTTAGACTTTCATGCCTATGCATTATGCTAGTCTTTAATTACATAAACATAATAATCTTTCCAAAGTCTCCAGTCTCCATCCAATGCATATAATGACCCTGCCCCACTAATGAATGTAAATTGCGCTGTGAAGGAACCTGTTTATGCCTGGGACAGACGCCTGCGTTGCTTATCCCAGGAGATGGCTGAGGTGTAAGCAATGTGTCAGCAAATTCCAGGAAGGGAAAAAATGTTCTTAAAGTTAGGTTACAATAGCTTAATTACAAAACAGAGATTACTTAGCTGTAACTGGAGTTCTCTGAAATATGTAATTGCCACATATGTGCATCCTGTCATTTGGGATCAAAAGAACTCTTCCCTTTGTCCTACCCTGCAACAAGCTTTGCCCTGTGCCTGTCAGTCTTGGGGCGCAGGCGCATGGGGGCAAAGCACCCCCAGAGCCACCCCAGCCCCCTCCAAACACAAACCAGTGCTGAGGAGGAGAAAAGTCTACATGGACCCTAAGTGCCTGCATAATAGTTATTCATAATAATTTTTTAAATGACAGCCCATACACATGCACTTACACTATAGATGTTTCCAATAAATTTTGCCCTGTCCTACTTTATGCAGAGGACAGGTTTGAAATTCTTCATGCAAACAGTAAGAGCGGTCACACCTGGTGGCCTTCAGGAATAGAGATGGTGCAGTGCCTGGTGAGCAGATGGATGGGGGCTCCTCAGAGCTGGAAACCATAGGTTGAGACAAATATTTCTCAGAATGCTACTGGAGTTTGCTCAGACTCTTATAAATTGCATTGTGACCACAGAAATAGGTTCCACCTCTCAAGTCTCAAAAAAAAACAAAAAAAAACCAAAAAAAACACCACACAGAAGAACAGAATATAATAAATTGCATCAAGGCAGTGTTCTTTGAAAAGGGCCAGGTCCTTGCTTCATTCAGAAATGGGCATGAACTGCCTATATGTCCAAAGCATTGTGTAATAGTAATCTAAAGATAAAAGCCTTGAGCGAATGCAGAGTAACAGAATCCATCTTGGAAGGGTGAGCTAAAATACTAACTTGAATACAGTAAACCTCAGTTTAAGCAGTAGTACATGTTTTCAAAGACACTATCTTTGAAAAAGATACACCTTCATGGAAGGGCAAAGAACCTGGTGGGTTCAAAGACGGAAGCCCATGAGAACATGTAAACGTAGGTTAAAGTCTACACAGCAAGTTGGATCCCTAACACAAAGACATTTTAACTATCCCTTTGAGAACTGAATATTACAGTGACAGAAAACAAGACCAGATCTACAGCTAGGGCCATAACAGATGTTAAGCGAACTTTAGTGCAGCCTGGCGTCTTCACTAGCTCTTTCTCCTTGAACAGGTAGCTCAGAGCAATTGGAACTGATGATCCAGGAACACAAATGACCAACATATCCCATGGCAGATCTATGGAGAACATGTACTCTGCTCCAAGAACTGAAACTATTTTGTCTTCTGATGTCTCTGCAGTGGCTTGTGGCAGTGGAACTACCTGAAAACTACAGTCACAAAGGAAAAGTTTGATCCTGAGAAGGCAGGGCAGGAATCTAATAATCCACAGGATAAAGAGGAAAATTGTCACTGTCACATCAGCAATATTGTCCTAGTATCAGCAGCTGTTCTCACCAGGACTGGTGACCTCAAACAGTCCAGCATGGCCAGTGATACCTCTTGGCAGTCACAGGCTCTAGAGATAGACATTGTTTTAATGGCCCTCTCAACCAGAAAATACTGCTGATGCTCAAACATTCCCCACTGTCAATCCTTTTCACTTTAAAAAAAAAAAAAAAACAGACTGATAACCCACTAGGAATTTTTTCTTTATCTAAAGCAGATGAATACAAAGATATCTTGTATATGTGATAAAAAACAGAATTGAACCCTCCCATTTGTCCAAAGATGAAAGAAGGAGTTTTAGGAAGAGAGAGAAGGGGAGAAAAAAAAAAAAGAAAAAAAAAAAGTCATAGTTGGCTACAGAGAACAGCTTATTCCTTAACAGATTTTTTAAGAACTGAAATGACATCAGATATACCACTCTATTTTTGCCATGATTTCAGCAAAAAGGAGGGCAGAAAATCACTTTTCCTCTTAAAGATACTGCAAAGAGATTGTTAAAACTACAATCTTGAAAGAAGAGACGGTAGAGACCTTAACACAGGACAGTTATCAAATGAAGAAAACTTAGGTTCATTCAGTTATTGGATTTATAATGCTGTACATGCTGTCCAAGTGAACCTACTATGGTGACTGTACTTGATGTTTCTGAGGCTGACATAAATCTGGATTTACAAAGCTGCACATGATTGCTGAGCATTGCCAGCTAAAGCTGAAGTCCAAGGAAGCAAGACTCCAATAAAAATGGTGTAAAACGTCCGTACTGCTTTAACCTGAGCTCAATCTCTTGCACGCACACTTGCTCTTGTTCTCTTTCTCTGTTCGAGCACCTGCAAGAGCGGCTATTACCAGCAGCACAAGGAAAACACGTTGATGTCACTCCAGCGTCCCAATCCAAACCAGGAACAGCAGCCACAAACAAAAGTGCTATGGAAGGTTGCCCTGGGACATGCTCAACCTGCCAGGATGGTGCACATGAACCACCACACACAGCAAACTCCTCCTTTTCCCAGAGCCCTTCTTCCAGCTCCTAGCAGGCTGTGGCTGTGAACTTCCCTTAAGCCTGCAGAACAACCATTCTCTTTGCCCTTGCACCCTCAGTACAGTTGAAAGTAATCATTTAAAAAGTAGGAAATCTGGGGAATACAGTCACACAGTAAAATGAAATGATCATTTCGCAAAAGAATCTAAAATACTTTAAAATAGCAAGTGTTACTTCCTTTGCAGCTTGGCGCTGGAATGCTGCCAATCACAACATGACTGACAACACAGATGCAGGCAGAACTAGAATAACCATGAATTTCAACAATTTTTTTCATTTAATGATTTAAAAAAACATATAAAATAAAAATGAATAAAATGTAGGAAAGAAGGAAAAACATGTTAGATTTTTCTAAGCCCATGATAAAGAACATTAAGTATAGGTACTGGTATTAAGCCCTACTGGAATTTTTTTCCATTCTTCTTTCTTTTTTAATCTTTTCAGTTAATTTTGGGTAGTATTAAATTAAATTGAGCACGATTCAACAGGTTCCATTTCAGGAACAACAACAAAAGATTGTTTTCTTATGTTATTCTTATTCGTGGAATGTCCATGAACATTCCTGTAGCAATTTGGTACTTTACTTTAGTAAGAATCTAGCAGAAGTTTACTAGGCAAAAAGTGATTCTTTTTTCCTCCTGTAGCTTGTTGAAAAAGTTAGGAAGAAGAAAGAGAAAATACAAATATAAAGCAATATTCACCTGTACACAGATTACAGAAGACTTCAATATTACTTGAACAATAATATTTCAGAATCCTAGTTAATAATATTTAATAATCTGTACTGTACTATGTTACTTCCTGTAGGTTCTAAGCAAAAGTAAGAATGACTCCAAAAGCTGTGAGTTTTTCAACAAAGGCATTTTTTCAGCAAGACTGGTAAAGGTTCTGTTCAAATATTAACCCTTTACAAAATCTGTGTTCCCAAGTTGTTCTTTCAACAGCTGCCAGGCTTACTGCTTTCATCACTCTAATGTTATTTCTCCATCTCAGATTCAAAGATAGTAAATCACCCAGTCAACTGCTTAAAATACCTAGTCTAACATTCCAATAGGCAACCCTATTTCTAGCCAACAGAAACATAATGCACTTCAATATTTCAAAAGTCTTCTTTAAAACAATTAGACAATGTGAGTGAAAAAACAAAATCCTATAAAACAGCTATTATTCTTACACCCATTACTCTGCTATAGGGAATTATCTGCAGACATTACAATTGACTGAGCACTCACTAACAGCATTTATGGGTAATTATATTTTGTTAACATGATGTTTTAGATAAAAATCTGCCCATCAGTCCAGTTGCTGAATGCATCTCAAAAGGCTGATGCATCCACTTTCTATTCTAGTTACTGAGTCCAGGAACAAATGGTTCTAGCGCTTGTAAAACATAGGATTAAAGTAGCTACATCCAAGACGACCATCAATTCACAAAAACAAGCAAGTGGAAAAAAAAAGATGTCAGCAGTAGGATTTACGAGGCCATTCATTATACCCTTGAACTATTAAAATGACCTAATTTAACTGGTTCATTGGCCTGCTGTGCAAGAGCACCAAATTAATAAGTTACCTTTGGGCTTCTACATCCTGCATTGAGCAGAATGATTCACAGAACAGGAAAGCTGACACGGACCTAAGAACTCACCCTGCTTGCTATATCAGCATGCAAGGCGAGTGCTAACTTCAAATCACCAGATCAAACCCCTCCAAAGAGGCCAAAGACTGCAAAGAGATAAAGAGGGGGAAGCTCCATTGCATGAATGGATCCAAGGGACCAAATTTTGGAGTCCAGATCCCATAATGTACAAAAGAACACAAACATATAACTTAAAAACGCCAGTCTCAAAAAAAAATCAGTATGAGCAGTCTATCTCATAATATTATGAAAGAATGAGACAAAATGGAGGGAGAACATAATACACAAGGAATTGTCATAAACATTATAAGCTCAGAAGTCTGGTTACCATTGCCCAGCATCTTCATTTACTTTGGCCAGAGCAGTCAAAGCATCTAAAGGATTTCTCTGAAACAAAAGCAGGGATTTGTGTATGTTCACTAATACTTACTGACATGGAAGATACTGCTGAAGTAAATACAGTGTCACTGAAATTAAGCACTGTGGCAAACAAAATATTGTGTCTCATCCAAATTCACTGTTTTTAAAAACAGCATGACTAAAATAATATCTGACTGGTATATGTCAAGCCAGCCTCGTGTTCCACTTCTGTGATGTTCAGGAAATATTGCCTCAGTGAAGCAACTTGTAGGTGCCAGAACTGCAGCTAACATTCCAGTCCAAATTTCAAGCTAAATATTTCATTCAAAAAGGGATGTTCACATAGGAGAGGATCTTTACCCACTGTTTGAAGAACTACCCCATAGGACAGTTTTTTTTTTTTTTTTTTCCCCATTTCAACGACAAATAGTCTTTTACTTCTAACACAAAATCAAAGTAAGTACAGTGGGAATAGTTGTTCAGTTAGAAGAAAAGGAAAGGTAATTTACTGATGTTACCTTACTCACATTTTTTTTTATAAAAAAAATATTCACTGAATCACACTTTGCATATTTGCATCTGTTATTACCTAAGAGGATCAGAGGCAAACAGGAAAAGAGCAACTATCTCACATACCAAGTGCCTGAATATTCAAGTTACAATCCTACAAAACAGCCAGACTGGGTATAATTTCTCCCTCCTGGAAGAGGAGAAGCCATAGGCATTTGCACATTGTCAGAATTATGGATTATGCGTTACAGTTACTGCTGCACATTTGGATTTAAATAAAACAGTTCAGAAATTACACTCAAGATATACAAGTGCATAACTGGTCACACAATTAACCAAAAGAAATGCTTTTTCTTATTAACTCCTAACAGATACTGGAAGGATACTTGTATGAGCAAGAAAAACATTTTCTTTTTATATTCTGACAGATGAAATTGATTCAGCACAGAACAAATTTAGTAAAGATTGCTCCAAACAGGGAAAAGTTAGTGAGAAAAAAGCCTATGGAATTTGCAATATAATTCTCCTATTTGTAATAAAGATTGACAGGTACCTTAAAAATGTTACTATATAGAAAGAATGTTCCGTCATTGAAGCACATTGAAAAAAAAATGTTTTACATGAATACCTTGGCCAACAAATGCCCAAGAACAAGTCTAACAAAGCTAATTAAAGATTAAAATGAAAAATATTAGGCAAAAATAACCCTGCAGTGACTGAAGCAAAATAGGAAACTATTGCACCAATGACAAAAAAACACTTCTAGTATTTATGACTGAAAGACAAGGGAGCTTCTCTTTTTAAAAGCAAAAGCAGAGCTAATAATGTAGCAAGGTATATTAATAACCCCAGAGAGTATGATTTCTGGTTCTGGAAGGTGATAGGGCTGTTACAACAAGAACTTCAATCTAGACTTGTTTTTATACAGTGCGACAAGTAGAGCAACTATATGAATGGAAAGGGGGAAAAAGGGGGAATTTGTGCAATTCAGGTGAGAAATAAAATTATAAAAGAGGAAAGAAGTGACAGTAGTAAACATAAATATCAGCTAAAGAAAGGTTACCAAGAGAGTTTCTGAAGGACCAGTCTGGACACCAAATTTGCCAGGAATGTTGGCAGCTGGAACACACTACTAATATTTGCAAGACATATCCAGATATAACAAATCATATAGGAAGAACTGGATGAATTTGAGTAAGTGTAGCAAAGAACTATGATATTTTATAGCACAAACTACAAGATCAAGACATTCAGGACTCATTTTTCATTATAAACTGGGACTTCATAAACCAGAAAGAAGGATATGGGAAGGAGAAAAACAAGAGCTTACTAGTTAAGTTCCAGAGAACTGTAAAGCACAAGTATAAACATAGGTGTGCATGAGCAAACAGAATTTGCAGGCTGTATGAAACAGGGCCCTTCTAGTAAGGGTTGATTTTTTGCATCTCACATTTGTATCCATAAAAAGATATTACTCCCCTTCCTCCGTACTTCCCACTGAGCTGTGTTTTGAAGTATTCAGTTATATCAGTAAAAGTTTACAAGGCTACTACACAACTGAAACATTAGGAAAACTTCCAAGTCTCTTTTCATATTATCTTTTTCATATATCTTTTACAGTACTGTGTTTTAAATTCATTTTAATCAATGCACAGGAAGTCACTTCTCCTTTGTCTAAAAGGGAAAAAAAAAAAAAGTTATATAAGGAAACTTTTATTTTTACTTGTGAAAATAGTGTCAGAAGCAAGGGTTCCTGTTTAAACAAGGGAGGGAAGACTGTTCACAGAAGCTTTGATAAGCTCTGCTGACAAATAAGGTCAATTTTATTACCTGGATGTTACAGGTAGAGCTGCATTTACAAGCAGTCAGTCAACAATTTTATTACCTGGATGTTACAGGTAGAGCTGCATTTACAAGCAGTCAGTCAAAACTAGCAGGAGCCACCGATCCTTATTAATTAAATGTGGAATCCAGCCTAAAATTTGTAAGACTTTATTTGCAGAAATTCTCATCCACTGAAAGCAGATGGGTATACTATCAGCTTGGATTCCCGTTCATGAACACACCCCACCAGCACTTTTCTTTTTCATGTTTATTCTCACCCTGACCTGTTTCCTTCACCCCCTTGTCCTGTTTTAGTCTACCAAGGGCATAGTTATCTGCTACTAGCGATTATGTGAGCTTTAAGGAAAAAAAAATATTTTCTGTTCTCTGAGTGGTTTCACCAACTATTTAGTTTTTTTTTTCTTTTAAATGAGACAGAAAAAGTATGAGCCTTTTACAGAGAATATACCAATAACTGAATCATTTAAAAAGACAAAATATTGGTCAGATTGTTAAACTTATCATACTTTAAAATTCGAACGTGTATTTACAAATAATTTAAAGAGAATGTCAAAGCCATAACATATGTTATAACATTTGACAGACTTGAGTATGATGCATCTGAAATTGTTACTACGCACATTGGGAGATGGTATTATATTTGGTTATAAGCCATCTGTTAACATACTGGACCCTAACAATTGCTTAATACATTAATCATTTATTAACCCTTTACAAATGTGCAATTAGCGCAAAGGTCACATAGTAAACAGTAGTAACACTAGCTACCCACTTGTTAGTTCTTTAATGTATCTAACAAATTTATTCACAAAGTAAAATACTATATTAGAGAAACTGCACAAGAAAAACTCTGAATATTAATAATTAATTAATATTACTCAACAGATAATACTTTCTTATGAAACCCCAACAACCACAGTAGTTTAATATACTGACGTTAAGTTTCTGAAGCATCTTCTGTAGACAGCTGTAAGGTCAATGAAGCACTTCACGATTATCTATGAGAGAGGGCTTATCACATGCTGTTCTCTAACATGTTCTGGGTGCTTAACAAAAAAAAAAAAAAAGGGATAAAAAGGAACATACTCATTCAAATGATAATATTTACACACAGGAGTTCTCTTTATTTTTAAAAGGGTGCTAATAATTATGACTCATGATATAGCAACATCATATCTGCTATTTAAAGCCCTTTCTGGAGAGCACAGTTTGCCCTCTCCCTTTAGGCGCTCTTTCAGATCACTTTTCAAACAACTGCAGTTGCTGCAGCCATTACCGCTGTGCACCTCCCTGCACTCACGGAGAAAGGCTCTTATATTACAATTCCATGCTGCAGAACAGCTTCTTTCAGCACAAATAAACTGATTATTAGGGTGGGAAACAAACCTATGCCTTTAACCCTAAGCAATGTATCATAATATACAACAAGAAACTGCAATTCAAGTAGATGTCCCACTTGCATATGAGATAGAAATGTTATTGAACATGAAAAAAATGTTATTTGAACTGAAGCACAAGTATCTGTTTGCATATAAGGGTTAACATTTTTCAGATAAAATTTTTCAACTCGACTGCCTTTCTGATACTTAATCAAATGCTACATAAAGGATGATCTTTTAGCTTAATACATAGGAAACAGAAAAAAAATAAAGAAATTAAGAGAGAAAGAACAATAGGAAAGAGAAAAGGAATGACTGAATGGTCATAGTAACAAAGTCACAAAAGTCACAAAATAATGAGATGATCTAACATTCAGTAGATCAAGGGAGTAGAAGCTTGATTATTTATGCATTGTTGTTAGATATTTTTAAGTTAATCACACAGTTTTGTAAGCCAAACTAAGCATATGTGAGTTAAAAAATACTATTTTAAATATCATCTGAAAAGAAAATTGTACAAATAGTTTACAAAAATCTAAAATTGTGTCAAAGAACACCATCTCAAATAAGAATAAAAATATAGGTGTAAAGGAAAACCCTGCAAGGTTGAGCTTAGAATTTGAGCTCCAGTGACACTTGACAAAGGCAAGGAAATTAGCATTTACTTATTCCATGCCATTTTTAATGGTCTAAATGCTCTGAAAGTAAGAATTGTTAGCTACACAAGTTCTATAACACATAAATAAATTTAAATGACAATTCACAGTCAGATGTTAGTGAGAATGTCTTAGTGAGTCACAATGACTACTCATTTTACAGGATAAGTAAAATACGGATTTAAAATAAATTTTAAGTCTTAAATTGTTTTATAGGCACATAGTCAGACCAAATCAGGGGCTTTAGAAGAGATAAGCACTAGTTTAAGATTAAAAGAACACTCAGAAGACTTTTTAAAATGTTAAGAAAGACTTTGTATAGAGGGAAAAAATTGCAATTCCTACTTCAAAACATTGTATTAGTCATTTAGAACAAATACATAGATACATAAAACATATTTCTTTTTCTGGACCACTAAAATAACTAAATGCAACTATAACTATAAATATAAATATATAACTATAATATAAAAATAACTAAAAATAAACACAAGCACTAAAAGAGTTAAAGAAATAACTGAAAAAAAAACTTTTTAAAAAATAAATGAAGTTAGAAATTAGAAGTTCCAGCTTCCAGAGACAGATTAGAGAGAGAGGCTCCAGTATCCAGAGACAGAGGTTCCAGTTTCCATTCCTGAATTTAGTTTACCTACAAATACAGCATAGATTTAGTAGTCATGATGTAGCAGCACTCATGATGCAGTGAAGATTTAAACTTCATCCCTAAGAATCAAGTCAAAATCACTGGCTTCTCTCTTTTAATTCCTATCACATAGGAACTGCATAATCATTGAAGGCAATATGGCAACTCTTGCCTTTTTTTTGCCTGCTGATAGCTAATAAACGAGAGAAGCAAAGTTTCCACTCTTTCAAGGAGAATGATGTAGCAACTTTCGAACAGGAAATCAGAATTTTCATTTAATCTAAAACAATATTTTACTATTCATGTATTTTATAATATTATACATTTATATATAAACATAAATATATTAAATATCTATAAATATATATATTATAAAATACATGATATATATATATAAATATAATGTTTGCTATCCCTTATATTTTATTTTGAAAAATTTTCATAAGAAATCCACAGACTACCTTTAGCAAACAAGCCTTACTTGGAGAGAAAAAAAAAAAAAGGCCTTTACCACTCTGTACACAGGTCAGAAAGCTTTAGCGGATGATTTTCTTCATCTTGAAGAATACTTTCTATACATAGGAGAGAGTAATTCACAAGCATGTTACATTATAGATAGTGTCACTTTCTAAAGTTACCTGACATTTCCCATTAAAAGGTCAGCTCTAAGTTGCTTACATTGTTGCCAAAAATAACTTTTTGTGGGTGACCCTTTAGATGGGCACCTCTCACAACAATTCTTCAGTGCAGGAAAGGCGAATTTCATCAGACCATGAATTTACAAAGACTAGGTCATAAAAGCAAACTGTATAAACAAACAATGTCCATGTTAAAGACATAACATTTCTGCTTATTTGGCAGAAACACTCTTAATGTCAGAAGTTTCCTTCCATCAGGTTGTGTGAAAATCCATCCCAAATTACGCTTTTTGGAAGTCAGGAGTGCAGAGGAAGAGAGAATCAGTTCAGCATGTTCAGACTAATTGCACATTTATTATCCCTTGCTTGAAGTTTCTAAAATTCAAAACTTCGAACTAACATTTCTGAAGACTCCATTTTCCCTGCGTTCATTTAAACCTTCTCAAAACTCCTTGTGCTAATGAGTTTGCACAGGAGTCGTTCCCAATAGAGCAAGTGAACATGATTCTGCTTATGGCTACAGGGGCTTACTGGGACTTTCCTTGTAGCTTTAAGCTTTGACATACAAAATGCAATAGGGAAGACAACTCAAATGAGAAGCCAAAGTAAAAAGGAGATCAAAAAGCAGGAACAGAAAGGAGGAGAGGAGAAGTTTGAAGGCAGCAGAGGTGAACAGGTCAAGGCTAAACAAAGCAGGAAAAAGCGGCTATGCCGCAAATCGGGCTTCAGGGAAAACCTTGCCGGGAATCGTGGACCCCCAACACCTCTGAAACCCCCTGGCAGCATGTGCTACTTCCACCAGCTCTGTCACTGTAGGAACAAGCTACAGGCTTGATCAAAACATGCCAGCTTGTCTGGTGAGTCATGTGAATGTCATCATAAGAGGCAACAGAATTTGTGGGTTTGCATAAGCGTTTCACGTAAGCTCTAGGAAATTCAAAAGAACTCTAAATTTTGCAAAGCCAAACACTGAAAATGCAGGAAGTGGAGAAGTAAGACTGCCTGGGAAATATGATCACCTTGCATGAATAAAATACAGTCTAACTACTTGATCGAAAACCTTTTACCCTCCCACATCCAGCACTTAATCTTTTCAGTGACCATTCTGGACAATCATATGTCTACAGAACCTCTACATTATTTCTCACAGAATTTGGAAGATGGCAGTGAATAACATAGAGGGCTAAAGGAAAAAAGGGTTTGACACTTAGGGAAATTATTTTTTCCCATCTTTTCCTTAATGAAGAATTATTAACACTAAATATTACCTGGCATAAAATTTTGAAATTTTCACATATGACAATTTTTCTTCTTTATTTCTGGTGACTAATTTGAGATTCACAGAAGACAGTCAATAGAGGGTCTGCTTTAAATAAAGAGCTATATATGGTAATTTTTTTTTGTTTAAATATAACTTTAGGCTTCTCAGACTGAACACTGAGAAAAGAGTATCTTCTCCAAACTCTGTGCACGTATACATCTGTAGAATGGGAATTGCACCACCTCTCACTCTGGTGATAAGACAGGATGTCCTATCCTGTTCAGCACAGTGCACTCTTAAAATGAGTGAAAGGATGAGCCTGAAAAGCATGCAATAAAGACAGGAAAGCATGGAAAAGAGAACAAAACAGGGAAAGGAAGTCATCAATTAGCTGTATGTTTTTCATGATATCAGAAACTTATAGGAAAAGACAGAATCATACGCAAAGATGTGATCAAGTTTGAAGATGTACAGATAAAGTTTTTCCCAATATTTTCTCACTTTACCTTTTTTTTCCCTCCATTCTAAAAGCTACACATAATAATAAAAAGGCAATAAAAGTGAAAACTCATTTCTATGAACAAAATAGCACACCCATCTAGCCACTTTATCTTGGGACACTGCTTATTATCATTACGTGCCGTATTCCAATATCAACTGCCTAAAAGCAATGATTTTGCACATCTCTATTCAATTTCTAACAAATGAAACAAGGAACATTTAAACGAAGAAATAATGAAACAAGACATGGAAACTTAAATCTAGTTACAGAATGTATAAAATGCTGAAGAAGCCTAAAAAAAAATGAAGAGTCTAAACACTACTCAAACTCTTGTTAGAAAACAAGAATGAAAAATATTGTATTTCAACTTTGACAGCTGCTGGAAAAAAGAAATGTAGCTTAGACACAAAAGAAATGTGAATTATTGTAATAAAACACTTTGTCACTGTTGTTTTAAAGCAGATGTTACTGAATATTATTAGAAACGCTTGCTGAAGAAAATATTTATACATATAGATTTTACATGTGTGTGTAAATGTATATTACATACATTTACATAAAAAATGCTGATTTTCCTATGAATGGGAGATTTGCCTAAAGCTTTGTACTGTTAAGGCACTATTAAGGTCTCTCATACTACATGTTCCACTTATTATTGTTGCTGGTCACAGGAAAAAAAGAACAAAAACGGTAACCATACGGAGCCATTTGGGAAGTTTCCTTATAGAAGGGAAGTTACTAGTCTAAATAGCACCAGAAAAAGTCCAAAGGGACATTTAGATGACCTTATGCTCAGTAAACAGGAATAAGAAAGCTCTGTTTCCTGCTCTTTCTGAAATTTTATTTCCACCCCACCATAGTGGCCCGAACTGTTCGTGGCAGCATTTTGTGACAGCAAGCACCTAAATGTACTTGCACCAGAAAAGTAAGTCTGAGCACCTGACCCAGGGCAGGAACTCTTCTACCGACTTTGATCATTTCTCCAATCTGAAGATCATACAAAATTTGTTTACCTAGCTTGTCATATCTTCTGACAATAAAAATATGATGCTTTAAAGACATGAGTAAAAAATCTTCTTTCATGTGCATAGAATAGGTTGCTCCCTTTTTTGGTAGGTAAACATAAATGACAATTACACAAGAAAAACTTTCCAATATCAAATTCTGGGAGGTGAGAGACAGAGGACAAGAAATAGGGAAGATGAAAAGAGATTCCTTAAATATCTAAAATCCACAAACTGCCATTATATTAAAGGATTGAACATCATATATTCGTATGACAAAAGCAAAATCAAAGTGTGCTTATTTTGGGAAAAAACAATAATGTTTGTAAAGGCCTTTATTTCCTGTAGGAGCTTGTGCCAGTTTGAAATATTGCGGTTAAGTTTCTAGGACACGCATCTCACACTTATGAATAGTATTTTCAAATTTGCAGCATTAATTATCATCATGAAAAAAGAAAAACAAAGGCCAGAAAGCCTTAGATCTTCTTTGAAAGTTAATCACTGGATAGGTTTGTCACGATCTTGTTCCCTCCAGCCTACTCAGTTTTTTGAAGACAGAGTCTATCCAGGTCAAGCAAAATTCAGATGTGAACAGTTTAACATCACTTTGTAACTTCAAACCAAGCACTCTCTCTTACTCCCCTTTAGTGTGCTGCATGTAGAACTCTGAAGGACAGAAGAGCTGTTTTACAAAACCTAAGAAATAAACCGACATCATCCAAAATGCAAACTCATATTTTCTCCTTGAAAATCCCCTTGAACAGGAAAATATTAATTTTCCAGTTCTCTCTTCTTCCTACATTCAATTCACAAGAGCAGCCTTTAGGCAAAAAAGTACACCAGGGAAGATGATCAAACAAAGGAAATAACAACAAAAAATTGTTGTGCCTTCCCCTTCCCTTCTGCCTTATGTCCCAGAGCAGAGACAGATAATCCCTTTGTTGAATCTTCATGATAAAATTCTATTCATTGTATTTTATTATAACCTTTAACAATTTAAAGGAAGTCACATCAATCTAGTTTGTTCAGAGTACCAACTGGATCTGAACTCACATCCTTGTCTCACCTTCAAAAACTTTGATCAAGAGCTTGTCTATGATTCAATTGGTTACTTAAAACAATAACAACTAGCGTTCAAATTATCACACTTTAAACATAAAATAGTAATGCACTTATCCTTCTACACTACGTTATTGTGTTTTAGTTAATTTGAAAATTCGGGCACTTAGAACTCAATCAAATTAAACATCACAAAGATTGCAAGGTCATTCACAATTACTAAGTGAGCAGATAGTATATTGCTTGGACCTGATAAACGAGAGACTACTACGAGACCATGAGACAATTTCTCACATATTAATACTCAAAAGCAGACAACATATCATATTAATCAGAGCTACAACAGAACTATGCAAGAAGAGAGGGAAGAAAAAAAAAAATAGACTGAGGTATTTCTACAACACCTAGATATATTTATTCCAGATAGTCACAGGCTCTCCGCACTTGTTTATCATCATATAAGAAATCAGGCTACATTTTAAGAAATAGTTTTCAAAATACCAATCTATGTATGTTTATCTACAAAACTGTCAAGAATCTAATTCAGATTAAATCCCAGTGCAAAAGCTTTCTCAACCTAGTTACCACCAATTCCTGGGTAATTAATAATCTCCTTTCAAAAGACAGCATGTTGTAATTATCTTTATTCAGAATACATACCCTACTCCTCTTAATTATTTCTGCTATATATATATATATATATATATACACACACACACACAAGTAAAGCTGAT
>VZSV01000048.1:1754937-1767632 GCA_013398735.1 Nothocercus julius
ACATATTTTGGATTGCTTCTAAAGCGCACTAGAAGAGCAGCATACCTAACTGAATCCAAACTATTTCTGGGAAATCTTTCAAAATGATATTAAATACTTATACTGTAGAACTCCTTAACTAAGACTCTGGTCTCCACATATTTAATTGCTTCTCTATCTTCTCCGCAGTAAAGAGAATTTCTTATCCATGCTTCCAGTGATCTATTTCAGGCACAATCCTGAAGCCTCCTAACTCTACCTCTACTGGGGTGCATCATATGGCCAAGAGCCAAAAGCAATGCACTATTTACCTGAGAGAACTGAAGGAAAAGGAAACTCAGGGAGCAGCTCCAAGGCAGATGACAACAGCTCTCCTAGAACCCCACTGTTCTGCTGTGCAAAAGGACTGGACTGTGGTCTTGCTGCCAGGGACAATCAGCAGTGGCAGCCTCAGATGCACTTGGTGGCTCCTTCATTTTACAGTCAGAAATGGGGACAACGTGGCCTCGTGGCATGACACTACTGCTTGTCACATGTTAATCACCACCGAGGAACTTGGCCTGAACCACTCAAAAGTCAAACAATATGGAGCAGAACAAACTGGCCGCCTCCCTATGTTTCGTATCTGACCCTTCTTCCACATCTATTCTGTGATCTTATCTCCAACTCTTATTCAATATGTTATATTTTATTGCTTTTTCTGTTTGCCTTCTCAACTATCAGCTTTGCATATTTAGATTTTTTTTTTAAACGTGCAATCAGTTTTTCTCAGTAACTACATGAAAACTTGCTACAAAGCATTTCTAGCTGCCACTGAACACCATTCAAAATTTGGTTGCCAACAAAATTCCTACTAATTGATATTTTAAACGCTGCTATTACTCAACACATTTCCTCAGGACAGATACCTCAGCAGTTTTGACAATCAAGGTACACTGATGTTTTACTCAAATTAGTAGCTATAGTAGCTATATCAGAAACTGATACCAGCTATCTACAAAGATTATAGATTTAGAATGCAATCTTTAATTATAAAGGTTTCTGTTTAAAAGTGTTGATTACCCAAAAACCTGAATTAAAAATATCATTGACATTAATTCAAACAATTAGTCCACTGATACCTTGCTTTTATTCAGAACATCTGTAGCTTCATATCTCAGTGTTTAAGTAATTAAATGCTACACGTAAAAATTTATCTTATAATCTTAAACAACAGAGAAAATAACTGGTTAGTAAAAAACAATTGCTAACGTGCACTAACACTTTGGTAGGTTTACTGGAAGGCACTTCTGAAACAAAATAAAAAAAACTGCAGTTATGAAAAGTAGCAGATGCAAATGGATAAACCTGCCAAAATTACTTGATAATGCTGAAAGGCAGAGCCTACTGTGTCAACATATTGCCCAACTTTTAGGAGAGGGGGAAAAAAAAGCACACAAGCCAAGCAACAAATTATATGAATTTGCTCTTATCAACCCAAATGTGATCTAAACAGTTGTCTGTGATCAATATCATAGCTTCAGAATTTGTGAAGAAGAAATCCATGAAACATTAACCCAGGCATCAATCTCTCAAGCAAAGTTAGATATTTTCTATTAATTAGAGCCTGCTAGAAAAAAAAAAAAAAAATCGTACAAGTTTCACAAGTCTCTGAAATCAGACTTATTCCAGCTGGTAATGAAAGTAGTCTAAGTATTTGCCTTCAATTTAACAGGTTAAATTCACAGAGAAGAAAATAAGTTTCCAAATTTACATATAAAAGCACACCTTATGTTTTCAGAAACTTAATTTTAAAAATCAAATGAACTTTTCTTGAAAAACATTATCTTTTTTTCTGATGATGACCAAATAACTGTCAGCTTCACCGGTGACAATTTCTGATCGTTTTCACTGCTACATAATTCTAGCATAATAATGCTCCAATCTGTGAAAAATAAATATATAAAATATAGTTGAACATGCATTAAAGCTATACCTCATTGCACAAAACACAAAAATAAAATCCTTTACTGTTATCTTTTCTATAAGTAGAAATTCTTCACCAGAATTTATGAAGCCTTACATTTAGAGAAATTCCATAAAGGAAAAATCATAAGCTGAAATGCATTTTTCATTCATAAAAAAGCTATATGTAATATTTTTTGTGCTGCTCTAGACTGTGCAACATAATAGTTTCAGCAGGCATATCATGTCTCAAGAACAGCCCTCCTGCAGACCTCAGTGCTACAGAGCCAGGGAGCAGCAGCTTTCCAGAACCACCCGCCCTCGTCTAGGGCAGCCAATAAAAAATTAGCAGCTTGCCCTTTAAACAGAATGAAGCAGCAAAATGAAATTTCAGGGCTGAGTATAAGATACCCGCTTTGAATGGGACTGGAAAGTGCATAGGAATGCATTTATCTTATTCTAGCAACCTCCTAAAGGTTTTTTTTTTAAACTTTGTTTCTAATGCCAAGTATCAATCGAGATGTCATTCTTATAGCACTAACTGGCTAAAAATGCTCGCCAGCTCAGACTTTGTTGAAAAAGCCACTGCACTGAAAGAGAGAGTATATATATCATTTCACTGTATTCCAAAATGGAAAACTGTAATTTATCTGAGAGTACAAAAGCTAACCTAGAAAACATTCGCGATTTGCTCCACCTTGCATAGATCTAACTGCAAGTGCATGCTCTCCTTCTTCCAATCTAAAAATGGAATTAACACCATGACAGGTTTTGTTCTGCATTAAAATTGCAAATCTTCTATGTGGCCTAGTTTCAGCTGCAATTGATCTGCTTTGTCGTCATAGGTTTAAAAAAAAAAAAAAAAACAATGAAGCACTGCAGCTTTAAATATTTCAGAGCTATGTAGCTAGTAAATAGACTCCATTGCAATATGGCTCTGAAGGTCGTGTCCTATTGTCTCTTTTCCCTGCAAATATTTTGAGCAGCACAAAAAGGTTTATTTTATACAATACCTCCCTGCCATTTCTAAATCACGTCAGTTGTATTAGGCATTTCCTTACTGGAAAGGACAGATACGCCACTCTTTCCATACACACCCACGCTGCTTCTAGATGTATTCAGATCGTACACTGTCAATGTAAAACCACAGCTATATGGAGCAGACAAATACAGCATTTCATACATACCTCTTATGCAAACAAACTCCCCTTAAAACCACCACAACATAAGGACAGTTAGTATTTCCACCGGGATCAACTAATTTACTAGATTGCTAGTGAAAAAGCATGTTCTGATAAAACGCTCTTAGAAAAAGGCAACCAGCAATTTTAATATCTCCTCCTGTTTGAGAGATCACGAAAAAAATATTTATACAAACAGAACACCTATAGAACAAAGTCTGCCAAATCCATTTTATCTGAAGATTACTGCATTTCTAATGCTAATAATAATAACGAAAAACCCTGGTGATATTTAAGAATAAATTACCAGAAAAGTACGACACTAAACCTTAAGCCAGAATTTGGGATCTTTGTGTACGCGCTCCCTAGGATCAACCCCAGTAATTTCATATGAGGTGACTATTTAGTGCAGATATAAGTTATGAAGATGTCTCTGAGGTGGAAGAGTACCATGAAATAAGCCCCTGCAGTAAATATAACTGTGACAGCTGTCACCATATAGAAGGTGCATGCAGTCATTTACCTGAAAAGGCAACAGATTGTTGCCATTATCCGTCCTGAAAGCGTTGTCTTCCATCCAGGATTTGGGAGTTAAGGGTGCAGCCCGTGGGAACTTCGGAGGGGCAATGACATTGCTGGAGAAGGGTTTTTTAAGGGGTGAAATGGGATTGAGGGGGGAGGGTACGCCGACCCCCACGCCCACGCCAACCCCCACTCCAACTGCCCTGCGAGGGTCCCTACCAGCCTGCAGCCCACCCCAGGGGTTGGAGGGTGTACTCCAAGCTGCATTTTGATGGTTATTCCAGCTGGAGGAGGAAGAAGAGGAGGCAGAGGAGGAAGACGGCTTGCTGGTCATGATGGGTTGATGGCTGTAAGCAGCATTTCTCTGGGCGAAAGGTGCCTGATTAGGGCTCACAGGTGACCTCCGCTGCTGCTGCTGCTGAGCTTGCTGCTGCTGCTGCTGATGTTGATGGTGCTGAGTCTGAGCTAGGCCAATTTGAGGCGAGAAAGTGCCACCAAACACAGGGTTGACGTGGTGTGGAAAATTCTGGAAAAGCATTGTCCCATTGACTGGAGTAATCCCTTGGAAAAAGCTATCATCCACCGTGTTTGTGGTCCCTGTAGACCAGGTGCTGCCGAAGGAGGGAGACAAGGAGGTGCCGGCTGCAGGTTCTTGCTGAGGCTGGTGAAAGCTCAAGCCAGGCAAAATGGGGGACTCCATCTGCATCTTCTCCTTGCTATTTTGGGCAGGAGCTGCTGTGCCGATACTAGTCACTGGGCTGCTGTCTTCTGGTTTGGGTGTCTCCGACGAGATGGGCGTAGAGGGGGCTTCTGCTGAGTTTGGATCTTGCTGCTGCTGCTGCCGCTGCTGCTGGGGCTGGGCTTTGCTTTTGTCCATCAGTAAATCATCCTGCATGGTTTGCGCAGCTGAAACAGTAGGGGAAAAAACCACAAAGACAGATTATTAGCATTGTCATTCATACTACAAACCAGGCTGTTTCAATCATTTGCCTGCCAAAAATCTCGTCCTATTGCTAGCGCGCTACAGCAAGTAGCGAGGCAAACCCGAAATCTCCCCCTCCCCCATTTCGGAATATGTAACGCTTGATCGTGCCAAATTGCCTTTAAAATATATTTTAAGATGCTTCACCCTTTTTGATGCCTTGTTTCCCTTCAGTTTAAATGAGAGATGTGCTTATAGGGCAGAGATATACAGCAATTTCGCCACGTCTCTTTTCTCTTACACCGGAACTCAGAGCTCTCACCCTGCAATGAGAAACTGATTCTGGTTCCTGTTTTTCCAAGCACCCTCCTCCTCCTCCTCCTCCTCCCCCTGGTTATTTGCATACGTCAATAAATACTCCCGCGTCCTTCAGCAAGGTTAAAAAGACACCAGTCTGCGCTCCTCTCCTCCCCTTTTCTATTAGGGGACCTTTAAAGGAGCCGGGCGCTTGTTTTCCTTAACGAACAAACGAGCTTTCAAGTCTTTAAATTTAAGCGAGAGAAGCACGCAGCACATCTCGCGCCGACGGCAGGAGCTGTTCTGAGCGGCACCATCATTTTCTGGCCTTTTTTCACCAGGCAGCCGGCTTGTTGTTTGCTTAGGACGCACGGGAAACGTCCTGGCGACGAGGTGGGGGCAAATAGGTGTAGGGACACTTCATGCACACCCATGGGCAGTTATATTGGCCTCTAGAGACCTTACAACCTTTCTGTTTAAAACAGTATTTCACGTCAAAGTAATCCCTTGCCGAAGAGCATTGCTACTCACTACATTCCCATATAGGAGATATCACAAGGACAGTAATTTCTTTACAGAAACAAATAAGGTCAAAATGAGCAAATCTGGGAGATAGCGTTTGACTCTGAAGTTTCTCATGCTTTTGCAATAAAAAATAAAAAAGGATAAATCAAAATATTGTAAATATAGACATGCCACACTTCAAAAGCCATTTTTAAGTGCACAAAATAAAGATTAGCAATGCAATTTATATGCTAAATCAATACATAAGCAGAAGAATTAAGAAGTAAATTCAAGTAGCATGATTGAATCATGTCTCCTAGAAATGTACTTCATATAGAACAGGTCAATATCACTTGGATATTATTTTAAAATACTAGCACTAATATGTATACAAATGTCAAAGGACAGCAATTGCATCAAACTAAAACAGGCATCTCTGCTTATCGCAGACTTTTACTCAATTACCGAGATCATTATAAATCTAAAAGTACTTTAAATGAGCCAAAATCACTTACTTTAATTGAGTAACCACGTCAAAGATAGTCATTGCTGGATACCTAATCACATTTCTATTGAGCTAATCATATGATGTTGTTTAATGAAACAAAGTAAACTTAAACCAAATCTATAAATGGATTAAGAAGGGTGTCAAAAAGTGCAGTCAATGACGCTCTGCTTTCTGGCATGAACTGTTTTCACAAGGTCCACATCTATCTTTAAGACTTGTCTTTTAATCTTCTCCAAGACATACACATCTGTTAATTAAAAATGAATGTCAGGACAGGTTTCTGCTATCACTTAGGTTACTGCTCAGGCTTTCTATTATCTCCCTGTTTAATATGTAAGCCTAATAACACGGGCTTATGAACAGGCTAGGTAGTGAGCCAGCATTACAGCAAGGGCCTCAAAAGAAGGGACGAAACCATTGCAAGGGAAAAGGGCAGGGCTGCTGCTACTGCTGCTGCTACTGCAGCAGGGTAAAGGAAGCCTGCGAGGCAGTTTAAAGCAGTGCTGCAGCAACCATAACAGTCCAAGCTCTGGGTAGCTCTGTTAGCTGCATTTCTACAAAAGTCACAATTACTCTTAAGGTTGCATAAAATTGCTGATGATTCCACATTAGAGAGAGAAAAAGGCAATGTTCACCCCTCCTCAGGTTCTGAGACACCAATTTAAAAATACATTTAGACAGAAAAATATAGCAGATGAAACATCAATTGTTAATAAAGTATATTTAAATCTGTTAGTCACCAAGTTATCTATAGTTGCTACCACAGCAGTTGTTTCAAATACGTATCTTGACCTAGCTATTTGTTTTTGAACTTTATCCTGAGGACTGCAATCCACATTTGTTTTCATATTACGTCTTAAAGGTAAAATTTCTGCATAACTGAAGCCTCTTGTCAAGGTCAAGACCTACCTTCAGTGAATGAAGCCAGTCTGAATGGAAAAACACTGGATAATAAAATGACTTTGAAAGACAGGCCAGCCAATGTCTAATGTTAGACTAATATGCAGTACCTCTTGATTATTTGCTGGTGTAAGTACTTGTGCAAATTTACAATCCAGAACAGGAAATCTATATCCCCATAGCAATATCAGCTCCATTTCATGCAGCAACCCACGCAGTCAATGCAGAAATTCTTAAGGAACAGTTACCTTTGGATTTTCTGTATTTAAAGATCAATAAAGTGACAGTGGTTTATTTCCTTCTTTCAGATTTGGCATATGACAAACAGGCGCCCACCGTGGCAGGAGCACTTTGACAAGTGGAAGGCAGCAGCGCATGCGCTCCGAGGAATTCTGGGGTTTGGAGTCTCATCCAGCGCCACTTCTCCCGAGGTCTGGAGTGAGAATGAGCGTCCGGAAAGGAAGGGGCTTGAAAACATAAAAATATACACACAAGCACCCTCTCAGTCTCCAGGGGAAAGTCATGTAGCAGTCTGACTCACTGGCTCTCGGAAAATAACTATCTGTCAATCTGAGCTGGGAGTCAATAATAAAATCAGAGCTTCTAATAGTTTAATTACCCAAATCAAATAGCTACCTAGCTAGAACAGCAATTACTAGCCAAACTAGTACAAGAAATTAATTATAAGATGTAAAAATATTGTAGCTATTACAGATGAGATTGTATCATGAGTTTTAGCTGAAGAAAATATTAATCTGCTATAGTACCATTTAAAAAAAAAAAAAAAAATATTCCAAAGCTCAAACACAAATAGGGCATGCGAGTTTTTTTAAAACAAATAAAAATCAGCACATAGGCATTAAATGATGCTATATAGTTTCAGATTTCTGAATCACCATTTTTCAATACCGAATTATTGTTAATTTCTTGGCAATCCTATCAAGAAAAAAAAAAGTAGATATTTTTCAACTTGGAATTCTGTACGCCCTGCAATCTGCAACTCCTGATTCCAGCTGCTTCCCTTCCAGCATCCATAATCCACATATCTCCAACCTCCACTTCAGTACACATTCACATTTTGATGATTAATATAGGTCAGATGTAGTATTCAGAAGTTAGTTTACAGATGCTCAGGTTTGCTGCCTTACCCATAAATAGCCATGGTTCTGGTTATTCCAGACTGAGTGCTAATGCCTCTATGAAGTTACATAATTGAAATCAGCACTGTGAAAACAGCAGTTTCTTATAAAATTGAATGCTGATTGTTCAAAGGATGAAAGGGACTCTGCGCTATATGGATGAAAGAGACATGGCTAAAGCTGAGAAAAAAAAGAAATTAGGGAAGCTGAAAATGAGTTGCTGAAAAACAGGTCTTTGCTTTCTACAGTCTATGTTGGACTATATGGTCTGCCTGCCTTAAATCAATGTTGTAATTAAGAGTTTCTCAACGCTTGCTCTGACTTGTTTCTGCTGCTCTGAATGACTAAGGGCCAGGAAAACTGCTTTCTTACAGCAGTTGAGAATTCCTCATTTACTGAAATACCCCAGGTAGTACTGGGCTGGTTGTGTTCACTGAATACCTCTCCTTTATGTCCCTTTTCATTCCCGGATTACTGCTTTTCAGATAACGTGAGGATGAGTGTGGAAGGGACCATGGCCTGTCACTTCTGCGCAAGGGGCAGCTTCATTCTGTACATCAATCATTAAGCTGGACTAGATGTCCAGAAACAGAAAAGCACTTTATAACCAAGAAAGTCAGGGTTTAAAGGCAGTTTTTTTTTTTTTTTTTTTATATTAGTAGCCACTAGAAAAAAAAGCAATGGTTATTTCTATCAGTTACCTCTTCAGTCAGTGAAAGTTAAAAAGATAATAAGAACAGCTGTATAAGCACACAAGAGCTTCATTCAATCTGATATCTGAATTACTTGACCTGGGCAAGTTCCAAAGAAACAAACATAAGAAAGGCACCAATGAACCAAGCTAACCTGATGCATTTTTACTTTCTAAAATACACTTAGTGCATTCTTATTTCCTGAAAATCATTGTTAAGTAATTTAAGCCTATGATGGGTAATGACGTATGCTAGTCTTTTTACCAGAAACTGAAGATTCCAACTAGCTTGAAGGCTAAAGGAAGCATTACGGTACTTAAAAACTTCTATTGCATAAGCATTTTTCTCAGGTCAGATTTCCTTCATTTTATTTTCACTGAGGGCTCCTTGTCTTGTCACGATGGAATTAAGTAAATACAAAAGGCCTAACTGAACTTGTCATTTATTGTATGCATTGCTTTCATAGCAGTTAAAATGCAGTATTGCCTTAAGAGAAGTAATACTTCCATATTGCCAGGTTACTTCACTTTGCAGAAAATAGTGAGTAATTCCTGCACTCTCAGTATTGTCACATCAAAAGAACTGCTTTAAGGAACCATTACTTCATTATTCAGCTTCTTTTTCAGGCCTTGCTGAAATGATCCGGTAAGCATTTAATATTATCTCTATATTTATTCTTACATTAATTACTTACAAACTTCTTTATTAAACTTTAATCTGACCAAGTTTGTTAACAAACAATTTAGTATTTTAAAGATGACCTGTCAATTTATGAATCTGACAGCCTAATTTAGGGCTGAATTTGCTAAGCTCTAAATAGCTTAATGTAATTTTTGGTGACTTTCATCAAGTACTGTACTTCTCATGAAAAGTTTTATTTAATTCAAAATAGCTGCCATCTCCTCTTAGTATCAGTGAGGCTGAGCTCAATCTAATCTCAGTTAGTTGCAAGGGTTTCCCTTCACTTGCATGGGCAAAAAGGAATCTGTTCCCAGGGGAGTTGTATCTAACTGGGCTCAAATGCAGCTCCAACAAGGTGAGGACAGAGCAAGAAAATGCACTGAACACCTCAGAGATAGAAAGGAGGAAGAAAGAGGAACTTAATAGCAAATAATATCGGAAGTAATCATTTAGAAAATGCAAAAGCAGCAAGAGGCAACCTGAACCTTGGCAATAGTGGCAATTGCCAATGCAAAGCAGGAAGCATACAGAATAAAAAGTGCAAGGAAAGGGAAGAGAAAAAGGGCGAAGGAGACAATGAGTTGAAGGAGAAGACTGTTGGGGAGAATAAAGGAAGCATTTGAGTGGAGCAGCTGCATATCCGGCCCTGTTAGGGGGAAGAGATGAGGGTGGAATGACAACTCCTGCGCTATCAGGCAGCAGGGAGGGCTCTCCCAAAGGCAGAAACAGTTGCTTATGTGTGTATTCGTATATCACACAGCGCCTGCAACGAGCAGACAAATTGAGAATGCGTACCCCCAGCTGTGCAACCAACCCTGCAGCAATATGGAGGCATAAATCAGCTTTCAGATTTCAGGATTTTAAGCTATTTATGGGATGCTTTGAGAAGTGATTTTTCATGCTTTATGTCTGCAAAAAAAAATATGATGTACGAGCCTGCCAAGTGTTTACCATTCGACCTGATATTCAAGCTTCATCCAGTCTTGTCAGCCAGTGGTAGAGCAAAGGAGTCTTATTCTTCAGCCTTGCACAGTAACCAAATAATCCTGAATTTTTTACAGGTAAGTATTGCTCATGCCATTATTACTGATGATGACCTCATAGCTTTTTCCCAAATGGAAGGCAACTTCCCACCTTCCAAACAGAAATTACACAAATCATATAGCCCTAGGAATGAACCAGGGAAGCTGGGTTTATGTCCAGCTTGTAACATTTGAGGATACATATATAAAACCTAAGTATTTCACTCATTTGTCTGATCAGTACTCCGGTCAATAGCCAACACACGTAATCCAGACCAAGATTGGAGACCAGGAACTGTGATAGCTACTATCTTTCTTATAGTCCACACACTGCGGTATGACTAATTAGCAAAGTGTGTATTGGGCTTTCTGTGAGGAACTCATCCATGTAAGGTGTACCCAGGCCACTGCAGGCCCACGACTTCTCAGCAGTGCAAGCAAAATTGAATTTCTGAATTGAATTTAACTGTTCTCAGAGTAAGTAGCAAATCTGCTAGCATATTGGTTTGACGTCTTCTTCCTTCCTCCTTCTATGCATGCTTCCAATAAAATACACTCAGATCAATGAAACTACTTCAGCATTCCCTCTTGGAATATGTAGTGATTAAACACCAACCAAACACCTCCCACACCCACTTTATACATAAAGTGGCACAGCCTAAAAGTCCAAATTAGCGTGTGAAATGACAAATGGAAAATAAGGTCTGGGAAAGATAAGGTCAGATACAAAATAATGGTAGAAGCTTAAAATAACCCACATAATCCCAAGCTTAATGCATTCTTAGTCAAGGGGACCCAACTGTGCAACCAACAACTATGTTTATATTATTCTGTAATCTGACAATGCTGCAATGCTTTGCTTTTTTTACGCCCATTTTTACAACACTTCTCTCTCTCCCCACAGACTCTCAAAGCGATTTTTTTCCATAGTTAATGTGTTAGAGACAGAAAATTCAGGATAATCCCAAGGATGACTTTCCTATTCAACCTGATCCCTACAGCCGCATATACCCACCACGCAAATGCTCCATGTCTCAACCAAGAACAGACGCATGTTGATGCAGTTGCCTGTTTGTGGAGTGGGCCTGGAAAATTACCACCTTGTGCAGTAATTACAGCATAACCAGGTTATAGCTTACGCAAGGGGACTCACTGCATGTAACTCTACTCATTGCAAGGCCTAGTTATTAAAAGAAAAAGTAGGTGTGCAAGTGGTATAACCTGAAAAGGAAAGGCCACACTCCCTCCTTAGTAACGGAGTGTCCCAAGAATCCGGAATGTCTTAACCGCCGCAGGATAGTGTGACATCAGCCCTCGCTGGGGAACGTGACATAGCGCAGAGCCCTCGCACACGAGCGCGTGGGCCGCTCGGTGCCCAAGGGGAGCGCAACGGAGACCCCGTGTCGCACGCCTGCCCACAGCAGAGAGGCCGCAGTGCCGCTCTCCTCCCGGCACCTTTGCTCTCTCAATGCTTCTTGGGTCCTAAACGTCTAGTTTCTCACACTGTAATGCTGTTTGTTGACTTCTGAGCATACACCAAATTTTAAAATCACTTCAGAAGCTTTTCCTCTTTTTTTTTTTTTTTTCTCTTTCCCTCATATCTACAAACCGAAGTAACCGGTTACCACCGTCCTGTGCCTCACGCCAAGAGCCGCTTGCGGGGCGGTTCCCACCTCTCCCCCACCAACACGACCGCTCAAACGGGCTCCCTTCGCCCGGCACCTGCCGGGCCGCGCGGCTGCTCCCGGGCGCCGCCGCCCGCACCTGCCGCCTCCCTCTCTCTCTTCGCCCGCGCTGGGCGCGGTGGGGCGGGGCGGCGGCTGCGCGGCCACCCCTCACGCGCCGCAGGGAGAGGCCACGCAGAGCAACGCCCGCCCCGCCGCCGAGCCGGGGTCACCTTCCCGCCCCGCCCTACACGTGTCCCGCCCCGCCCCGCCCCGTCCCGTCCCGTCCCGTACCGTACCTGCCCCGCGCGCGCGGTGCCGACAGCGGTGGCGGCAGCGGCTACTCGGCAGCGAGGAGCAGCATAGGGAGCGCCGGGCGCGGGGGACGCAGCAGCCGCGGAAGAGAACGGGGAAAGGCAGGGAGGGGTGTGCCCCGGGGGACCTTTAAAGCTCCCGTAGGCGCCAGGACTACATTTCCCAGCGTGCTGCGCGCGCCGCGGCTCGTGCGTGGCGCAGGCGCAGTGCGGCGAGTGGGCGGTCCCGAGGCCGCCGCTGGGCTCTTACCTCACAGAGGAGCCGTGGTTGCCTCCCCCCGCAATCCGCCAACGGTCGCGTTCCAGAGCGGCCCCGTCCGGTGCTACTCGGGCGAGCGGCCCCCACCGCCTCGTCTCCGCCCGCGCAGAGAGGGGCGGCCGCGGGAAGGCGGCTGCGCTGCCGCTTCCCCGGCGCCGCCCCCCTCC